>CM030370.1:135352324-135853022 GCA_003604175.2 Clonorchis sinensis
GTCAAAGTTCGCTTCCTGTGAACTTTCTGTTCCATGGTCCTGTTGGTATTCTTTTGAATATTGACACAGAGGAACCTTAGATATTCGTTCTGTTCTGGCTCGACAGTAAGTCTCATATTAGTACGAACTGAATTGAACCTGCCCAACACCCGTTGCTTCTCATAGTTTCCTCGTCAAGTACGAATAAATCATCCACAGAGCAAAATATGACATGATTTGTATCGAGATCATAGAGTGTTTATCAAAATTCAGACCTCTAAACCGGTCGAACAACTCAAAACTATCTCTCAGGTATTTTTTCAACCATCCTCTTCTGATTGGTTCTACTAGCCTGGCGAGCTGTTTAGCCAAAGCAATTGAGGTCACTCAGTCGATTGCGTGACCCGTGAACCCGCCTACCTCTCCCTCAAGTCTCTCGTTTTTTCTTCGCTTCCTTCCATTAAAGAATACGTACCGGTGATTTCTTCATAAACTCTGTGCGTAATTTCTGGTGTCATATAAATCTACTTCGTGATGTCTTAGCCAAGAGGACCAACCACAGAGAACCAAGTTTGTTCGCAATCTTCCCTTTTATTTTAAATATTTTCAGCCTTTATCCTCTTACTCTCTTATAGCTTTCCGGCATATCTTTTGCGCACAGCTGACCCACATTCCATTTCTTGTGTTTACGATCAGTTTTGGCTAGAGTTTTCTGTCAACTTTAGTATCAGTGCGGCGATCTTGCTGTTATATCACTAAGTAAGTTTAAGAAAACCTAATAGGGAACCGTAAAGAAAGCCTATTCTATTCTAAGATAATCTGCTCCATAACAGCAAAATTTTCTTATTATGAGCTCGACAAACTTATGATTACATATGACGTATGTGGGAAGCCCGACATCGGAATGGGTTTGAATTTACCAGTGGTCACTTCCTGGACTGAACGATCTCTCAGGAGCGAGGTGAACACAGTACTGATTTTGTGCAAAAAATCCTCCGTTACACTGTTTGGAGTTGTGACGTTACTTGCAGCCTGATTCTAGGACTAGAAATAGCAGAACAATACAAGTCTCCCTTCGTCCCTCGAAAAATGTCCGGCTGATTGCTGCTGGCTCATCCTAACCAAGCTCACCAGTCAGTTAGGGTTTATCCGCCCAGGTCGCCCGAAGGGGAACCGAGTTTCTGAAGGAATATCTAAAGTAGTGAAGTACATTCAGTTGTAAACAAATTTGATTTTGCGAAAAACTTGTCTGGAATCGAGTTGAATCTCTGATTTATGAGATTTTAAACAACCTTATGAGTAGTGTGTTGCGTCTACACATGTATCGAGATGTATCGAATATCGTACCAACTGAAACACGAGGCGGCCTGGTGTAGTACATTCAGTAGCTCAGAAACATCATAGACGAGAGATTCAGCTGGGTTCCATTTGAGTCTCCCGCAAAACCAAATTTGTTTGCAAATGAGTGTATTTCGCGAATTTTGTGCAGTTCGGGTTTAAGTCGAAAATAAGGTTGACGAAACTCGTGCACTGCGCCCCAAAAAGTGCGAAACCGGTCGTGGGCTGTCGAAGAATTTTTGGCATCCTTATGAGTAGATATTTACGTCCGTACTATTTTAAGTACTTCTGGCAAAATCTTTCTAAACAAGGCTGTCAAGGTTGTCATAAAATGGAAGATTAATGCCACACAGCCAGTCTACAGTCTCTGAATGCTTAGCATGAACAATTCCAGAAACGACACAGCGGAAGTCACACATACTTTCGAAAATATATCTCGAACAGAACAATATATAAGGACGAATGACTCTGTTACTGAGTAACATTCAGTACACAAAAATGGGATATAACTGAGTATTTTCATTAGATTGAACGTCTTGCTGTATAGAAATTTTCTAGCTTGAGTTGTCTAGAAAACTACATTGAGGACAACACTAAGTAACCACTCCATTATTATGGACTGTAAGACAAGTGAGTAGGAACGATAGCAATCTGAACGGCTCATCTTCAACGTTGTTTCTAAAACCATACACATATGGATGGTCGGAATGTAGTGGGTAGTTATCGGGTAACTGCTTACTGAAATCTACATTTTCAATTCCAGCTTTACTACGTTTGTATGAATATACATTATGTTCCAAAAGTGGATTAGTGACACACTGCAAGTCGCTACGTTTGGGAAATTCAATGAACTTTCCAAAATCGCTGAACTTCTTTCTCTGCATTTGAACACCCAAGTCTGTTTACTAACTTGGAGTCAGTGTTGTAGCTACCAACTGAGGTCATGCACAACAGTTATCAGCGTCAGATTGGACTGGCGCTCGGTGGGATAAACGCTTGAGCGCATTACGAATGTGAGATTACTTCACAGAATCAGTCTTATAAAATTGAATGTTCTCACCCCCTCCATGGTCGGATTCCCAACGTACCACACCTTGAAGTTTAATTTCGGGTATGACATGTTTCCCAACAGCTGACGACAAACGAATCTCAAGAATATATAAGAATACATGTTGAATTGCGGATTGCCACTCACGTAGGAAAGAAAGATGTGGGTTCATTGTTTGATCTAGCTGACAAGTATTCCTCTAACAACGTTCTCTTCAATCTGCCATACCGTGTAAATTGCAGAACAAAGAGCGCCCATCAGTCTGGAGAGAACCGCCATGCAATATGAAATAATTTGCTTATTTCTACGACGACATCAGTAGGGGTAAAGTGCCAAATTAATTCGATTGTTGGACGCTGTACAGCCTATGTATTTTGATCTCATTCACTTCCATCCACAATAATAGAGTAAAACAGAAATGGGGAAACTCCACCTTCGCCTCCTTGTTGTTGAGCTTATACCACTCTGAGCCAACTTTTTCCCAATCACTGAAGAGCTTGACACGCGAGCCACCTTAATTGGACTCGATGACACTTCGCGCCACACCTGCATGCTGGACTGACCAACTGGTTCCCAACCCCTTCTGATCTTCAACAATGTTCGTTGTGATATCTCATTGTCGTAGCACTCTAGTTGTTACAGCACATGTATTATTAAGAAACCTGATATCACCCAAATGATCTATGAAATGCAAGCGTTGATGATGAATCCCGAGGAAGGAAAAACGGCTGTCCAGCGTAATGTTGGACGCATGTATCTCATACAAAGAAGCATGGTCAAAACTTGTCACCTGTAGTGGAGGAAAGACAGTGTTTTCCCAACCATTACTCCCAATATTTTTGCTAATGATCAAAGGCTGTATCGGGTATCGAACCGCCTTTAAAGCTTGTTCGAGCAAGCAGTTTTAAAGGTGGTCAACAATTCCTTGATGAAACTGGTCTTTCGTGTTATGAGCAATTAAATCTTTCGAAATTTCACTTATTCGACCGTTGACTGACCACGCCCTCAGTGGCGTCACCTGATTCAGTTTATCCACTATCCACTATTGTTTTCGAATTCAAAGTTGACCTCACGCTTCTGTTCAGTGAAGTCCAGAAAACAGAACATGCACTTTTAAGTCCCACAGTTCCTCTCAGGCCTTGAGTTAGGGTCCTTTGGGACATCAATCAAGAAATTAATGCGGAAAATGGGGCTTAAAATAAATTCGGAAAATTCAATTTTCCTCTAAAAGTTTATAAAAATTCCTTCTGATTTGGGATCTTGGGGTCTTTGGAGAACTTGTCTACGTAGGTTTCTTCAGACGGAAAATTGAAGATATTTTCGCATGAGACGGGATGACTTCCAAAACAAGTTTGAGTAAGTTCATTTTCCAAGAAATGCCAAAAGCACGATGTAAAGAAATAAGAAGTGAGAGTGGAATTAAGGGATGAATTCTACCTGATGGTGCAAAACCAGTAACTGACCAACAGCGATTTTTAGTGGCTATACTTAGTAGCATCAAGCATGAAAGCAATTTCCGTGTCTCAGCCATCGAAGCGTGAACTATTTGGACATGAGACCGACTTCTAATATGTTGGACCTGGAGTAAATATGCTTATTTGAAGCAAGTCTTCCGAGAACGAATCTTGATGTTCACTTGCTCTGTTGGGCAAGTAAGTTCTTTAAAGCTATCAATCCTGGACAAAAACTCAGGAATTTACACCCAGAAGTTAAGGCAAGGCATGGTATGCCCTTGAACACTGAGTCAGTTATAGGCAACGTACACAGTACGGGTCAGTCATCTTGAGGAGCAAAAGCTGCATGTGACCAGTAGCTTCCAGGCACACATGCAACGCATTTCTTCTCCGCTGAGTGCGTTTCCTGATCAACAGAAATGAATGGTATTTCTTTACGCTTCCACTTCAATCACTGTGTGTAGCAGTGTCTTGCCTGCTGCCTCTAGCCAGCTCCCAGTCGGTAACAGCATTGCTGGCATTGTGTTGTTAGACTATCGACTAGAGGAAGCAGTGTCCTGGCGTCAGGAAAATCAACAAAATTTTCCTTTGTTGACAGCTGGTAACCTGTCCGTTTAAGCGATCTTTTGAGTACTTCTGGTTCCATGACGAGAATCGTCCACACGACGCTGTGGAGGAGGTCCTAGTTTGGAGATGGCACTGAAATTTACAACTGCTACCCGAACTCCTGACGCTGCTGTTTCTTGAGTAAACAGTATTCCTCTAAAAGCAACATGTCCTTAGCCAGAT
Source organism: Clonorchis sinensis (assembly GCA_003604175.2). NCBI lineage: Eukaryota > Metazoa > Platyhelminthes > Trematoda > Opisthorchiida > Opisthorchiidae > Clonorchis > Clonorchis sinensis. The sequence goes on from CM030370.1 coordinate 135,356,933, forward strand.
GTGTATAAAGAATGTGTAGATGTTCGTTTGCTTGTTCTTTGAGCTAGGAGATTTATTTGAAAACATTCCATCACCAGCCGAGGTGAGGCTATCAGTGCAACCATACCAACGAGCGCCTACGTTAACTGAGCCAATATGATTCTCCTCGATAGCACAAGAACTTCGTGTTTCCACGTTCGCATCACTCAAATATTTTGAACGAGCAATTGACTGCCGGAACATTCAGTCAGCTGCCTCAATCACTGGCTGCGCCTCTCCCTTCTGAATTATCTACGACAATCCTATGGCAGACGTCAGTAAGTTGGAGAATATTCGAAATCGTAGGCACGGTTCTTTCGGGGGCTGGCCAGAGGCAGGTTTGACAGGCAGAGAATAGGTCCAGAGAATAGGTCCTCCAGCAGTTAATCGAAAAGGTTTCCTCCCCCACAGTGCAGCAGAAGTCCACCCTCTAGCATCAACCGACACTGCTGTATCCAGGGTAGTAGGGCTGGAAAAACTGAAGTTGTTGCAGTACCCAGTTTACACGAAGGCACAATAGTGCAAGCAGCACCAAATCTTAGAGGCGCTTTCAGCAGGCGGCTTCATAACCTTACACCCACCGCCCTCCTACTACGCTTCGTTTGCCACAACATCACTCATCTGCACCCGTTTTGCTTAAAGAGATCCTAATCAACCTGGAGCAGATAGTTAAGGATCAGAAGAACTCTCTTTGTAGGCGGAGTACCGGCGTCTGCTCCTATGGAAATCAGAACCTCCCGAAGCCCGTTGAGTTCAGCATTGACACACAAGTTGAGGGGCACAAAGAGGAGCCCATCAAAAGACCTGCTGGTTCCATCGAAAGACCTGCTGATTTCATCAAGTGTTGCAGACAAAACGAGTGGAGCCATATTCACTACCAACAAAATAGCTGGCCAGTAGTTGGAACACAAATTTATTGTCAATCCTGATCTGGCACTCAGCTGCATTCTGGGCCCTGACCTGCTAGGCCGACTGAATCTTTGTTTAGACTTTAATTCCCCAAGGCCAAGGACCATTGCCAATGGCAGACCACCGAGCAACCTGCGAAATCTCTGCGCACAAGAGTACGCTGCAACTGCCACCATTCCTACGGGAGTGACCGACAGTGGCGTAGGAGCCTTCCTTGTGGTGAACACAGCCTAGAAGGAGGAGAGTGTCAGAGACAGGTATTATCCAAAAACGCCCCGAATCTAAGTAGGCTGGGAGGAACCAAACTGTTAGAGCATGAGATACGCACAGATGATGTAGCCTCAATTTGAATCCTATTGAGTCAAATTCCGAGTTCATTACTGCTAGAGGTCATGAAAATGATTGATAGAATGTCAAAAATACTCCATTAGCCATTTAATTCCAGAGGGAGGAGAAATAAAGACCAAAATAGGCTTTTCAGGTGTCTTCGGTTAATGTGAATTTCAAAAAATACCATTTGGGTTAGCAAACGCTCCACCAACCATTTGCTTGATTATGCAGAGCACATCATATAGCCTTATTCAACATAGGTTTAGATGTGCTTACCAGAAGTTATCGTCCTGTGCAACTGTGTCCAGGAGTACATCGGAAAGCCGAAGGAAATGTGGAGAGGTGAAGCTTACCCTGAACCCCATAATTGTCACTTCCTGTGCCATGAGTTCGTCTACTGATGACATAGGTGTGTACACGGACGCCAGAAAAATAATTCAAGTGTCTATAGGGCCAGGATCAGAAAATCCGGATGAGGTCATAGGACTTGTCTGCCATTACAGCGAATTCACTAATGGGCACTAACTGGTATGATTGTTCGTTTGGACTCAGAAAGATATGTTGTTCAGTTAGGGCGAACAATGGGAACACGATTTTCAGCTGTTCTCATCATCGATTCTAACCCTCCCGAAGATTCCAGGACCAGGTGGTATATTCGTATTGTATACGGATAACACGGACAGCGCGACCGGGACTGCTCTTTCCCAAGAACGGCATGTTGACGAAGAACACGTGATTACCTATGGGAGTCGACCTCGAAAGGTGAACGAATGAACCTACCGCATCACACGAAAAGTGATGTTGACACCTGTGTATATTGTGGATTTCTTCAGACACTACCTGCTTAGAGGATAGTTTTGTCATCAGGACCTACACCAGTGGCGACCTTGGTTGCAAAACTTCATAGACAGTTAGTTGGCAAGAAATCTTATGGCAGTATGGCTTTGAATGTGTCCATCAACCATGCAAACAACAAAGCAATGCTCCTATACTTCCGGATGGCCGAGAGGATATGAAAGTCCGTAACTGAAGTAAACAGTAAATCCAGGGTGGCAAAATATGCAAAGAAAAGGTTCAAATTTGAAGAATCTCTGTGATGATATTAGAACTGGAGCCAGGAGGTCAAATAGAAAGGGGATGGGGGATTGAGACCTTGAACACTGATGATGATGACAAATGATCTACTGTATACAGGCTTGATGCGACGTAAGCTATTGATCCTGAGTGTTCAGTTAGTTACATGAAGAACTGGGACATGCTGGTATAAGCATACCAAATCGCAGATAGTTGTTAATGATGGCCACATCAACATCGAGAAACTGTCAAATTCTGCTAGTCTTATCAGAACTGTGGAATCCTCGAGCTTTCGGTGTACCTAAAAGGAGCAGCACTAGAAGCCGTGGAAGCCATAGGTCCGAATGGAATGGTGGGTTATGATATCATGAGACAAATAGTTGAAGCACTCAAGAGGGATAAGTACCAAATGGTGCGATGCAGTACTAACTGTCAGGTCGATACAATCACTGTAGCAGGTGCCATCATCAAACTCGGGTTATGTTGCTAGGCTGCGTCTAGTCAACACCATTTAAATCGTGGGTTGAACCTTGAAATAATGGCGATACAACAAATGTGCGATACTCCAAAGGTCGAAAAATCTCGTACCACACCCTATCGTCCGCAAAATAACAGATCGGTTGAACGAGCAAACCGGTCCCTCACGGCCTTCTCAAAGGTATTTGCTTGATAGGAGCCCGGATGCTTTTTACCAGGCACTTCTGATATACTTTTAGTCACATAAAAGTCCAATCAACAGGTTCACCCAGCAAACACGGTTTTTCATGTGAGCAGGGCGTCAAACCAGGCTATTCAACGGTAGGTGAGTGCCCAATTTTCTGTGACATTGGTCGCAGATCACGTCCATCAACTAGTAGCAGACCTTCTACAAGCACAATAAGTGGCACAGAAGTCTCTCAAAACCACTCAACAATGACAAATGAACCACCATAAATTCGACGAAACTGCTTGACTACGGAAAGACATCATTGACCCGGAAGTGGTGACCAAGCTCCAGTCAGTGTGCGAAGTACAGCGTGTGGTGGAAATAACGTCGGAAACAAAATGCATAGATGGGCACCTGAACAACAATTCCAACGACGTAGTATTTCAGTTTAACCAATTAAGAACTTCTCATGACGGAGTAACCAAGGTGCACGACGTCACACTAGACCCGGAGGTACCACTGATGGAGGGCTTTGATAGAAGCATGAAACGTCGCCTCTAAAGTTATAGAAATGCAGAATGATACGTTGAAATACTGTGTGCGTTAATCGGTCATCTTCTACTTGATTTATAGCCTTTTTGAACAGCGAACTCTCTCAGCTATCGGATGAACCATGTATTGAGACAAATGGCTAGCGTTTTCAGACGCGTAAGTAAAGTCTCATTATTACTGCTTCATTTCGTTACTCTTATTATTATTGTTGTTATTAGTACTTTCTAACAATCAAGTCTGTCCAACGGCGACGAACTTCTGCACTCCACGCATACATAAGTTTTATCAAGTGCTGACCCGCTCTCGTTGGAGCGCCTGTTAATTGAACCGTAGATGAACCACCAGCAGCCCAAACACACTGTTCAATTGCCCCGTCGATTTTGGAGAAGTAATTCACCTTAAAGCTTCGTCAGATGTGTAATTTCCACTGCTCTCAGAACCCATGGCTTCTAGGTCTTTAAACAGTTAACCTTCGAGATACCACTGATAAAGCGATGCACTTAATTTGGAAATACTTACGGCGAAAACTGGCTGAAATTTTATTCGAAGCCACATCGTTGGAAAAGAAAAGACTTTATCGCCGCCAAGGAACAATGACCTGCATCCGTCAAAAAGGCTTCACAATTGTGAAAGGGAAATTCCAACTTCCTAACCGTTTTAGGGAAGCCCAGGTGTGAAATATGGACCGCATTTTATAGCTCACCTTGCTTCATACATAAGAAGCAGTGAGGTGATCATTGTTCATTGCCCCGACACCACCTGCCTGCGCAAGAAACTGCTGCCTCTTTGGTCCCAAAAGACACTCCAGGTGTGGAATTACTGCGATGGATCCATGTGTCATTGTCGTCCAAACTACAACTACCAACAAGAGATAGTATTGTCTATCGCAAAGCTCAAAGGCATCGCAAGATGGGCCAGATGGAAGTAAGTGCGATTTTTTAAAGGCAGTTTTCAAGTACACAAGTACAGATCTATTGTTTGGTAATTCTCAAAATTTTTGGTTCATTTCCACCCGTAATATCACTGCCCCTTGTATTTCACATTAGGGGAACAGTGAAACCATCATAGTTATGTCGGAACACGTTCGTATACAGTTACTGTTCTTCGGGGAGACCATCATCTTGAGGGAACGACCAATACAGGATTATTCTCTCGTATTTTAAGACCTTGGATTTGGTGTCTCACTCGACTGTGACCACTGACCACTTTGGGGCCATATTTTGGCCAAACTTCCTCCAGAATAAACCAGAATGGTGACCTGTTTCACAATATACAACCAAGCGTCAACATTCTTGTGAATAATGCTCACTGCATGTTTAGTGACCATTGCTTGTTTCGTGTGGGTGTACGTATTGGTCTATACAATAAATTTGACCTACCGTGATCAAACTTGACAGGTCCAGCCACCAGATGTTTTCATTACCTGATTCGTTACCACCTCATCCGGTTTCACTCGCTATCCTACAGTCTCCTACGTTGACATAAGCAAAACCTTCCACATTCTTAGTCTCCCATGATTCTTTGATGCCTCGTGAGAAATCGCTAAAGTTGACTTTTCACTGCCTCTTCGCCGTCAGGCATCCTGGTTTATGTTTGTGCAGACATATATATGTATTACTTTTTTCTATCGGATACGTGACCATTTGCATTTTGACAGCAAAGCTTCCGAGAACAGCGACATCAGTTATTTCTTCCTCGCCATTTCGGACGGCCTGAACTTAGCCGCCGAGCGCAGGAAGGTCCCCGTACTTAGAGGTCTCGGGTGTATTGTGTTTACGTCAAAACCCCCAGAGTACTAGATCAGATCCTGTCTTACAGTCACTCTAGTCAAAGAAAAATTGTTCCCTCTGGAATATTGATGAGCAGTCATCACTGACTATATTCTGTTAGCACTAGCACTTCTTTCTGTAAGCCGATAAGAGAGGTCCCCAGGGTCTAAAGTACACAAAAAGTGCCTGGGAAGTAAATAGCCCAAAATCGGCTTCATTCTATGTGGCAATTTCTTCCTGTAAGTGAAACCAACCTATTCTGAAAAGCCAAGAAGCCAAGAAACTTTTTCGTCCTTGCTGATATCATCAGCAAGCGCATCTCCCGGAACTCGGAGAGTTTCGCATTCTTAACCTTCCAGTCAGTGGTTGAGGATTTAGTCTCTCAGACTCAAGCAGCTGAGCAGCAGGGTGATTGGTTTTCACTTAGACAGTCCCAAAAAAGGATGAAACAGCTGTACACTGCTTCTCGACTTTACAGCATAGAGTACCTTCACTCACAGTACCTAATCTACATTGAAAAATTTCCTAACTCTCCTCACACCGACAAAAAAATTGTCCTATAAGAACAGTGGAAGTACCTCTTAACTGCCTAGATAAAAACTTCGAAAACTGAAGACTTATCCAGTCAAAACAAAAGAAGAAGATAAAAATTACCCATCACTGATGAAAAAGTTAGCAAGTACGAAAAAATATTTTGGGACTACCGCAGCGGTTCAGGACACTGCACTTAAACATACATCCGAATTTTCGGGGTTCTTTACGAACAGAAGCTGTTGTCGATTTCGCTGGGACAGAAAGCTGAGCTAATTTTATCGCTGCATTTTTCCATGTACTTCCTAGGTTTCTATCGTGGAGGGTAGCGGCCTTCATTCACTGTAGGCGCATTCCCTTTCAAACATACCGCAATCCGGCTAAACTCACTAGTCTACCTACCGCTAGTTGCAGGACGTACGTTATGCAGTAGTTACGGTGAGGAGAAGGAATGCATCCAAAAGGGTTACTTTGTTGGCATAACGACCAAGAACGGAGTCGGAAAATTTGTGGCGGATTCGCAACCAATCGTTGCGTTTAAATTTTCACTTCTCAGACTGGTAAACATGAGGTTATTTGGGACATCGTCTGACATTCTGTACTTTGTCAATATCTCAGTTGGTGGTCATCACGTGTTGCTTTTCAGACTTGTCAGAACAACCATGCAATCCAGAGTAACCGCAGGCCTATTTTAAAGCTTTTAGCCTTTCGGACACCAAACTGTCAGTTTCTGAATTTGTAGAATAAGGTGCTTGCAACCTTGTGACGAAAATCACACAAACTGAATTCACTGTTCAGGTGTAGCACTGTTACTGAAATTCAAGGTGAATGAATGACCATGCAGTCGGCTATGACCGTAAAAACGGAACTGTCGTGCTTTCCATGCTGGATGATGTTACATCTGTCTACTGATTCGGATCGCACTTACTGTGAAAACGTACTCAGTCACTCGTCTCTCTTTTACCCAAGTCAACCTGTAGCGTTTGTACAATAGGCCAGATATTGGTAAAGAACAACCTTACCACACCGTGGTAAGGCTGTTCTTTACCACGGTGTGTGACACGTGTGCTGAAGGCCGCTCTTCGTTGATGCCACCGCAATAAGCGTGAAAGCTTGAAGCCTACTTATTCCCAGGAAAACGGAATAACTAATGAATGCACATGATGACAAATGTACGATCAACTATTGAATGATCACAGACACTGAGACGAGGTAGAGGAGTGTTTTCATAGGTCTTTGGTTCACTGACATACGACAACTTAACGAAAGAGCATTGGAAAACAAATATGCTAATCGATAAAGAGCTTGTTCGACAGAGAATAAAACACCATCAGATTGACTTGGCTTTGAGTGGAAGGTAGCCATGTTCCGAGGTACTCAGCGGAAACCTGTACAGTGTTTAAAAAAACTCGTGTTCCCTAAAACATGTCCTGCTAATTCATGTTATACAATAACTGCCAAATAGATTGGCAACTGTAGTTCGGCGCTACTCGACAGCTATTTGGGGCAGTTCATGCTAACTTCAGTGAAATTCTCATAGCATCAGTATTAAAGGTGTCCGGCAAAGTCTAAGCGCCGTAGGATTAGGGGCATGTATGTTTCATTTGTAGTAAGATCACACAAAGCATCATTATCCGCTTCATGGCAGCACGATTAGCGCACAAGAATCACTCGGATTCCACTTTCTGCATTTGTAAACTATATAATATATATAATAATAAAATAATATAATAATATAATATATATAATATAATATATATCTTATATTCAACCGGTTTTAGAGGGAACTAGAAACTCTGTACAGAATGAAATGTAATATACAGAGAAAGGCATGAGTATGTGTGATAACTCTTCACAGTAGGCCATGACAGCAAACAAGCGGGGCACCATGCTGTTCAAGTGATATGCTGTCCTCTACAACTTCCCAAAAGATAGCCAGAAAGTACGAAACATGAAGCTGACAGGTCTCCGTTTTTAGATGGTCTAACTGTGAGAAGTCCTGACGAGTCTACATAATGACTGGACTCTCTTGAAACTACATTATTTCACTCGGGGAGGCGACCATTCTATAGTACACAATGACCCACACACCTTACACTGTAGAGGAAGAGGAGTTTATATACCAAGCTGATCAGCTGAAGAAATTCAGCTTCGCAAAAGTCCGAAGCAACAGTACTGGGATCTCTACTGAGGAATAGTGAGAGAAAGCTCGACTAAACAAACTTCCAGTCCATGAGTTGAAGAAGAAAACAGTCTTTCATGGTGTCCCATAGGTCGGTATACAATTGCACAAGACTTAACAAAAAGAATGTTAGACACGACAATATAAGGGTCGCGACGCAGGAGAAGCGAAGAGCTTTGCTATACTTCAAGTTTTACCCACATTTAATTGAATCTGCTAGGGTAATTCGTTATGCGATAAATTTCGATCCGACAGAATTGATGAACAATGTTTGACACTCATAAAGGAGACGTTTACCAAGGCATTTAATGAATGTGTCACGTGGTCGTTGTTCGATTTCAACTGGGAGCACGCAATTGATCGTGCGATGGTTGATTGAGGTAGACGCACGGTTTTGATCTAATTTCAGCTTTGCATGTGGTCACGAGATGCGTAGACTGAAGTCACTCAATGTTGTACTGACCAGATGTCGTGAGCCAAGATTTCCTGAAAGTCACGACCATGTATACGATCTGATCGATCGAGTAGTGAAGACAGTAAAGTAAGGTAGATATTTTCCCTTATGTGTAAAGTTATTCCCGCACATTTCACCCTGATTTATGCACAGTAAAGCAGTGAACGTAAGGGTGAAGTCCCGATCTCCAATTTTGTCGTCTGTTCAATATTTAAGAAATATAAATCCCGAAGCCAAATAAGATTACCACGATCTCATCATTAACACATGATGAAATTTCTGTTATGGACGCAGAGTGCACTGCGCACGTGATTGTTCAATGCCTCCGTTGACCTGCCTGTCACAGCTACAAAGTAGTTTCAAATCCTTCCGAAAATCCCGAGGTTGGATAAGAGCGCAAGCACTGAAAAAACCTAATTACTGTAATTGGCCCTCCTGGCCATTACACATCGGAAAATAAAATTAAATGACACCAGGAATAACTTACACAGCTTATGTGGAAGTCAAGCCTGAATTGCCTGATGAAAATCATTTTCAGTAAAAGGATTTCAACAGCATTCTTCATCCATCACGGACGGCTTTAGAGAATACGGATGAAAAAGTAATTAAAATTTTGGCTTCACACTTCAGTTTACCTATTCATGTAGTTCGCCAACAGAGAGTAGTGATCATCTACTGAAAATAGCGAATGAAGTTAACCGTGATAGTCATGAGAAGAACGGAAGTAGCGAACAAACCGTTCTCTGTGACTGGTCCTCTTGGCATCACAACACAAATTTATGTGATACCAGAAATCACGTGCGAAGTTTACGTAGAAATCACGGATACATACACTTTAATGAAAGAAAATGAAGAAAATGAAGATGCGAAGAGAGTTGACGGGTAGACGGGTTAATAGGTCACGGAATCGACTGAGCGACATCGATTACAGGCAAGTTTATGCGACCAGGTTTTTCTCAAGCCAGCTCGAGGTCAGATATTGCACAAGTTTCTTTTGCATGCAAATTTGTAGGTCACATATTTGGATTCAAAGCACTTCCACGATTGATACTATTTTGGATCGTATCGGTAGTGATTGGGGCAGCGGTACCCGATATATGACAGCAAAAGCGTGCGCTTTGTGGACGACATGACTGGTTTCGGTCAGCTGTGACTCAAATACACACGGGCCCGAGTCCTCTTAACTACCATTCACGAACACGAAGTTGCACTCTCGTATTCCGTGCGACAAGCGCATAGTCGTATGACCAATGTACGCACGAACATACAAGTGGGTTTCACGGAAACTGGTGACAGGACTTGATAACCGGTCATTCAAACGAAAACTGGCAGTGGAGGTTCAACTGAAACCCAAGCACAGATTAGCGACTATGCACGTCGTGTCAACAGAATTTCTGAGCCAGTTCAACAACCGAGTCACGTTTGAATGCGCGCTTATTCCCCCTTGAGCATTGTTTGGTTTTCTGCTTTATGGATTGTATGAAATAAGCCGAACGAGATGAATGAGGAAGCATTATCGAAAGTATACCGGTGCATTAAAAAATTCCGGAAGCATTCATGCCAGTACTTTCAAGCAAGTTCGCACTACTGGTTGACCAATCCATGGGCTCTATGGTCTACCGAAATTTCAAGAGCCCGGTGTATCTCAAGCTCATCCTGATTTGTACAATTCTCCTTATCATGCTCTGGCTAAACGGTTTGTCAGCCTTCCACAATTACACTCGTTCGTAGGTCAGTTTGGTTCAACTCAAATGGAAGACTCAACTTAATCTCTCGTCTATGATATTTTTCTACCTCAGCCTATTAGAACCAATCAGAAGAGGATGGTTGATAAAACACCTGAGAGAGAGTTTTGAGTTCGACTGGCAAGGCTAGACGCAAACTGAGATAAACTGTTCAGCTATAACACCCTTTCGGTGCCTAGCTGCCATGCCATCCGAGAGAAGCGCGAGGGCTGGGATACTGCCAGGTTGCCCAAGCCTAGACAGGGAAAGTCGAAATGCAGAGGTCGGGTTCGAACCATGGACCTTTCAGTCGGTAAATTCGCGCTCTTACCACTTGAGCCACCTCGCCCCCGCAAACTGGAATAATCACCGCATATTCAATAAAAAAATGTTTGAGGCACAACCTAATTCTCACATCACAAACGAGAGATTCAGCTGGGTTCCAGGTGAGTCTCTCGCAAAATCAAATTTGCTCGCAAATGAGTGTATTTCGCTAATTCCCACTTCTTTTATGGTTAAGCCACCGGACATGTCACTCGCTTCCGCCCGAATAGCATGCTCAGCGGCCAAGTCATTCCTCAAACGGAGGATCTACTTGATTACTCGGCGCTTATCTGATATCCATCACATCGGCTCAACCAAGATTTTCAGACCGTGTTGTCTTCCTCAGACTTCCAGTTACTCCAAACCAAAGCTACAGAAGTGGAAGCCATCCAAGGAAAACATTCAAAGAGAGGCAAATCCGCAAGTTCGAAAAGTTACTTTCTAAGGCTCCGGTTTCCAGTAACCCGTAACCAAGCTTCGGTCGCCTACTAGCTATTGTAGCATTGTAGTTTTATCAAACACACCCCTGAACGAGGAAGAGCGTTGTCTGTTGTAGAAGGGCTTGAATTTTCCAGTAAGCAAAAAGGTGATAAGGGCGGAAGAAATAATCTGCCCAGCTCAAGCGGTGGGGAACCTATTCCGTCTACTATCGGTCTGGTTTATGGATTTTTGGAAAGCCGTGGTTGAATCGGAATTATCCTCACCCACTTTCCCTCCCCAACTAAATTATCGTAACACTCACAAGCCCACAAAAACCAACAAAATTTACCGGTGACACTCGTGGTGAATCAAGGACTGAAGCACCTTGAAGTGGAAGATTAAGGAACGAAACTCGATAGGAGAAAATTTGAAACTCCCCTAACCCATCAATGCAAGATTTTGACGACCACACTAACCGACAAGCGCCGTTAATTGACACTCATTAATGATCTAGTGCGCTAGTGAAGCATGTGAAGATGCCTTACTGCTTTGTTCTCCGTCTGCCTTAAAACCTGACCAACTTGATGACCTACTCACTTGGCCTGATGAAGCTTTTGTGTAAAACGCGAAAAGTTGCCCAAGATAGAAACTACCGATTGTATAGACGTAATGCACTACTCATAAGGTTGCTGAAAATTCTTCGACAGCCCACGACCGGTTTCGCCCTTGTTGGGGCTCATCAGGTAGGCGCAGTCCCCGAGTTTCCGTCAACCTTATGTTCTACTTGAACCCAAATTGGACTACCGATTGTTTAACAAGCCCTTCTTGATCGATAGTTTTGAGTCGTTCGACCAGCTTAGAGGTTTGAATGTTGATGAACACTCTATGTTCTCAATTGAAGTCATGTCATATTTTGCTCTGTGGATGATTTATTCATACTTGACGAGGAAACTATGAGAAGCAACGGGTGTTGGGCAGCTTCAATTCATTTCGTACTAATATGAGACTTACTGTCGAGCCAGAACAGAACGAACATCTAAGGTTCCTCAGTGTCAATATTCAAGAGAAGACCAACGGAACCATGGAACAAAAAGTTTACAGGAAGCAAACTTTGACAGGTTTGTTACGTTACAACAGAACCGTGACCTGACTGGGATAGAAATGAAGATGTGCTCCTCCGACTTTTTGCAAGAGAAACAAAAGTCCTTAGGATGCACCATCTTGTAGACAGATTTCTGGATTGTTCGTGTTCAAAAAATGACAATCTATAAAGCACAAAGCCAAAGAATGTTCAGTTTGGATGAAGTCCTTCCACATGAGGCCTACATTCAAACATAGGAAACCTGCTATTGTGAATATTAGTTTGCCAAATAGTCTGGAATTTCAGACAGGACTATAAATGAATTACATATTTAAAACAAATGCACAAGTGCATTCTGATTGGTCAAATGTTTAGCAAAAACAAGGCGGTTTTTTTGTAACACAGTCAGGATTTACCAAGAGTTGGGATCGGTCGAAGAGGGTAGTGTCAGCATTTTTACATGTGTATTCATGTGTGTAGTGGAATCACAATCGCCTCAACTGTTACGAGTGTGCCTTTCGAGCGGCCGCCGAACGGATTGATAGCATTCCATGCATCACACCCAACGACCCAGTTGGATGTATCCGGTGATTTGTATCTATCAAATGAGCCACCGTCGCTTTCATCACATGCTCTGCCGACTCGACTTTGCTGCATGACAGCACGTGCCCGGTAGGAGATAACGTCGAATCATCCGATCCATCAGCCTGTTGACTAAACGATAGATACCCAGACTCAATTAACATGTGACATTCATCTGGGCTCTTTCGATAAATGGGAATGTTTAACCAGTTTGGAGGAAGCACCATCAACGTGTTTAGAAAGCAAATAGCTCATACCCAGTCACTTCCTCATTCGTCTGTATGTCAAATGAACTCTGCATTATCTTGTAGGGGTGCAGGTGTTTTTGAAGGCCATAAATATCGGGGGCAGTAAATGGGCGCACTGTCGAGAATCCTGTCTGTGGCATTTTCAGTTGTACCAGGGACTTTCTGAGCTGTGTATCAAGGATGATCTCTACTTTGTCTTTTAGTTGGACATGACTGCGTTCACCCATCATTCAGTCTGTCAGTAGAATACGGAGAATTTCAAATCGATGCAAACGCATGTGACATTCTAGTCGACGTGATCTAAATTTAGATCTGCCAAAAAACCTGGGGAAATCTTGCAGGTAACCTAAGTGGATGGTCTGAAGCCTTCTTGGCTTCGAAAGTGTCCCACCTAGGGTGAGGAGCGTTTCTGTGGACGAACGATACGGAAACTAATATTTCCCTAGCATAGCCTGCTTTCTTGTTCGTCTGAGAATACGTTATATTCCAACAGCCTGCGACAGGTAGATAATTTACAATCCGGTGGAGACCGTGACGCGTGCGAATATGCTTAACGTGATGTAGAGTAATAACTTACTTCCTTTTTTACAACGCTATATCTGTTGCTACGGTTTTGCAGCTAATCAGTTCAACTCATCTGCCTTTCTTTTTCGAGAACCACAAGGAACAAATTTTGGTATTTGTGGTCTCGCTTGTTTCTGTTTTTTTAAAGAATTCACTGTTTAAATCAACATGATCGATTCTGTTCTCGGGTAGAGGTGTCCTACGCTTGCCAGTGAACATCGAAAGATTTATCCTAGCGAAATCATATAGATTCTATATGTGTCCCACCGAGGTAATGAATTTTGGCAACAAACTCAGGTGACTCTTTTTCTGTCAACTTTGCAATCTGTTTTAGAAGGTACGAGTGGCGACACAGATTGACTTAGCAGGCAACGTGAGCATGAATATAAGGCTTACTGTATGATCTGCTCAACCTATCATATGAAAAACAGCTGAAACATTGTGTGAAGAATAGGTGTTAATGCCAGGTCGCCCACGTGACACAGTGAAGAGCACGTGACCTTCAGTTGCACATATTACTTGTTATAGAGTGCGCAAGTGACCTTGAGACCTCTTCATATCAGGTCACACCACACTGCCTCCATACTGGAATTATCCACCCTTCGCTCTACGGACACTTTACATTGATTAATACAATGGCCTTTTTTCCGTTTATATCTTCTTTCACCGATCGCCATCCAGTTGGTAAGCTGTTAGTTTTTGTTCATGGTCACCACCGAACTTGCTACACGTCAATTTGCCATCCCATTTAGGGGGAACAAAGCATGCTATCCAACCTCAGTCGCAAACTCGTTCTTACTGGATGGATCGTGCCTTCAGTGACACAATGACTGTACTAAAAGCATTTTTGTGGCAAGCTCCAACGTCAGCTGGTGTAGAGCTTGGTGCAGGCCCTGATCCAGTTCTAACACCACGGTGTTTAGTTAACAAGGAATTTCCCAACTCCCCTCTCCCAGCGAGAAAACTGTAAAAGACTAGACCCAACCTGGCCCTAACACCAAAGGAAACCCGAATACGAACAATGGTTTAGTAGAATCCGAAAATGCTGAGGCTAGTATGAGCGGTAGTTCAACCACAGAAGGTAGCTTGATACCCAAGAACTCAACATCTGCGCTTTCATTCCTGTGTTGAAAGATACCTGACTAGCTTCTTGATGATGTTCAGTGGTGGAGGCCTCAATAGAAACAATTATGGTGCATTAGTGATAATCTGAATGAAACGGTTGGTGTTTCGTGTGACCTCATGAACGTATCGTAGTTCTGGCGGTGTGGTACACTGTAGTTACGTTACTCTGCTATTTGTGGTCGTGCGACGACAGTCAAATTACGTTTAGAGTTGGAATGATTGAAAAGAAGCCCCCCTATTCGGTGTGTTAAACCGGTATATTACCTCCACAGCGACGTACTGTTTTTTAAATAGAGGCTGAATAGAATTGGGACAAGAACGCTGCCATGCTTCACTCCGTTATCATCCTCGATCCTGTTCAAAAAAGTTGCATAGGTCCGTATCCGGATTTTCATCCTACTACGAGTCTTTGATGAGGCCGATAAATTTGTCTGAACAGTCAGACCTTCGTGGCAAGGTCGAAATGCTGCCTTTTTTTTTACTGATTTGAAGGCTTCGATGACGTCCACAAGCAGTTCGTAGAGTAGTTAATTCCGTTCGGGGCTTTTTTCGGAATTTGTATCGTGGAAATAAATTAAGCTAGTCACACGTCGACCATCTCGAAATTCAGTGCTCTTTAGGAGTGTTTTCCTGCGAGATGCCACCGAATAATAGACTGAGCAGGATGGAAGCCATGATCATGTCTGATGTGGGAAAGAGACTGATTCCGCGATTGTTGTTTATCTCCTGCTGAATTTCCTTTTGCACACAGCAATCACCGTTGCATCATCTAACCCCTTCTATCTCCCAAATTGTGCACAGCAAATGGAGAGGTTCGTTCTGTAGCATCGGTCTCCGCAGGTTGAACAGTTCTGCGGGCAAGCCATTCAGTCCCGCTTGTCCCTTAATTTCACAGCTGGTTTATGGCCTTTAGCAGTTATGCGGCTGTAGATAAATCATTCAAGAAAGTCTTCACTATATGCTGGAATAGTTCACATCAACATCTGCTAACCAGTTTGAGTGGTGTTGGAAACTGGTGATTCCAGGCTGTCAGGTTTTTCTCAGGGTTTTCATCCGTTTCTTCAATCAGCTGAAGATATTGGACCTTCGTTCGATATACCTATTCCACTCCGGCGAAGAACTCACCTCGACAACGGGGAATCACGTACGACTGGAGCTCTTCACTTTATCCAGTCCAACATTAAATTTCTGATCCCCGTAGGTGTTTCACAAACCTGGTCCTGACGATTCGGAGTTACTTTCGGGTCTCTGTATTTGCTGGATCCTGGACTGTTTGGACGAATGCCAAGTTTTCCTCTTGAATTAAGGTGGATACGTCCAACTGTACTCTCCTTAGTTCCTGCTTTGTTCCGATTTTCTATGCAGCAGTTACTCGGATATGTGTTCGTATTCGGGTGCATTTGGGACTTGGTTATTCACAAGCATTTGCGTTCGAGCTCCACAAAATTTCAATGCAGTTTTCTGTTTATTCATTTTTCTTACATCCAACTTGAATGATTTTCCACCGAGTCGCGACGCTGCAGTTTTCCAAGTGCGAGGAACATTTTGGAACGCATAAAAGCATGATCTAGTTCTGAGGACCACTTTTGCTCCCAGTACGACGTCAAGCCCTCTTTGCCACACATGGACATAACCAATTATGTGTGCCTGTTTACTTCCTGGATGAGTCCATTTGGCAAGCGATGTCTATCCCACATTGGAACACGTGTTTGTTACTGAGAATTCAAATGTTGCGCATAACACCCTTAAGCTTCCACCGTAATCGTTCACTAATCCCTTTACAGAGGTTTGCGGCTCCTTGCCACCCCGATCAGTGAAATCACCCATCGGAAAAAACGAGTTGTTTGGTGGCGTAGACCTGACCGGGTCCGACAGTTTACCGTAGAATCTGTTCTCTCTCTCATATGAGTGTGGCATTTTTGGAGTATAGATACTGATTGCCTGGTAAATCTTGCCATCTACAGTCAGAATTGTGTGACCACCGTTTTCAAGTTGATGCAGTTCGGTTCATACGATCTGTAACTGCGAATGTGACACCATTTTCACGTTAGCTTTATTTTGTTGTTCCACTCCAGTAGAATACGTAACCCAGGCCAAACTCTCATAGGTTTCTTTGATTAGCCATACGGGTGCCGCTGAATGCCGCAAGGTCTATCCTCCATCTTTTGATTTCACCACCCATGACGGTCCATGTGTTCCCGATTCTAAGTCGTAGAATACACGTTTGTCTTCTTACAGTCCGCGTCATGTGCAGGGCGGTAGGGCTTTTGACTGTTGATTCTGCAAACAGATGTCTATTTAGTGTGCCCCATCCTCACTCTTTGACTTCAAAGTCTGAAACACATGGCAAGCCCAGACTCAAAGGGTAAGGCACGTAAGTCTGACTCCTAATCCTGATGCGCATTGAAGGTGCCGTTCGGCTTATGTAAGTAGTTCGACCGCATTGGGTGATGCGCTGATGGCACGATCAAATGCCAGGTGATCGGAGTATGAGGTTCTTACGGTCGATTTTTTTTAACTCGTCCTTCCTTGGAGAAAGGTAGCACTACTACTTCCACAAATATGGAAAGGCTGGACGCCTGAAGGAAAGACCTTACAATTCTCGCATACCATCCGCGGCGAGGAGTACCAGTTCACCGGGTAGATTCGTATTTCGGTTTTTATAGTAAGGGGACCCGCTGCTCTTAGTCCGGCCGATATCTCTTAGCCTTTCTAATATGGTTGGGTCTTAAGAGATTTAGCTCAAGCCAATGTAGTCCGAAGGACCATGGCGACACTGAATCCCTACCATCATGATAGGGAGTCAGCTTTGGGTCTAATGATTACAAATACGAATGTTTCCAAACATTAGGTTCGCAATGGAAGGGGAGAAAATCAAATACCCTGTCGGCACTCTTGAGCCTACTAACTTTGGGATGCCATTAAGGTCAAATGCATGGTGATTATGTTCCTCACTGTCAGAAAAAGGCACGAACTATTCGAATACCAAATTCAGGGTCCCAAAGGCAACAGGCCAACTTCCACGACGATCCGGGAGAGTACGGTACCCGGTTGAACGTCATACCCCATCGGCTTAGGCAGATTGCGAGAGATGGCATCCCACTGGATTCTTTCCAGCATCGTGCGCCTGTGTCATGTGACACGTCTCCTGTCTGCGTATGCATATCGATTAGTCGTTAGAATACTCCCATAACATCATTAAATAGTGAATGAACAAAATGTTTTTGAGATTTCCTACTGAATTCAACACTTATCTAACGGTTACATAGTTAAAACGCTAAAAACTAGGCGGTAAATTTACAAAAGAAACGCCTCGATACGATTAACAGCATGGCTTGTGTCGACCTAGTGTGGGACAACTGCACTTCCGACTGACCTGGTGAATCTTCTGGTAAGCTTAGAAGGAAAGTTCTTTTGTACTATCTCCATGAATTTTTTAGTCATTGACCTACTACATTCTGCTGCACAACAGTTCATCAACCATTTAGTTGTTCATGGAAATGTCTCTTGGGTTTGGATCATAACCCGACTTGTAGTTTCGCTACTTAATTTTTGCGCTTAACTATGTGGCCATGAGGCAGGTATTGAGGTGAGGGTGGGATAGCGGAAACAGCTTATTCGTCATTTATCCATCAGTCAACAGTGCACCTTGAAAGTCGTTGCTGCGTGGTAGGGGAGGACTTCCACTCGGATAACTGGAGCCATTACTACATTTTACTTGGTAAATCTTTGTGGCACGAAAATATTCCAGGTGTTTAGAATAATAGGATAACTACTTCATAGATCCCGACGTTTCAGCACATTAGTCCGTTTCCGCACACCCAGGAGATTTTGTGGAAAATAGTCCCAGATTCACGTGTGATTCTTTATCTCCTGCCTCCTTATAGAGTTCACGACTTTGCTTCCGGAGGAGCGATTCTACCTCCGCAGAGGAATCACGATCTCCGTGAGCTGTAGGACAATACAGAAATAGGGGGCAGATGGCAGTTTTGAACGTTGGTTGCTCCAACATCTGGTTGAACATTCAAATCCGGTATCTCATTACTAACCCTTACACTACCGATGGCAGCACTCACCTTGGCTTATTCCTTCGCAATGCTGCTCCTTTGGCTATCCGACTCCAACCATAGTAGCTTCTAGTTGATAGTTGTGGAATATTTACGCATCACTTATCGATTTCCCGATTGACGTTTTCCGTACTAGTGCAGACAGGATCATCATCGACAGTCATAACCAGTGATAACTACCGACGACAAAACACCGTAAAACTATGGGGGAAGAATACCCTGATAAGACACAGGAAGGAAGTAAAAGAGTGCAGGCAAACCGTCAAAATTCCGTAATATTTGTTAGCAGCTGAAACTGGACGACCATACTTCGTACACTGTTGTGAGAATTTCTGTACCAGGTCCGCACGGTTTCTTGCTACGTTTTGTGCTGATTCCTGAGTCCTTATTTAGGAGGGAAGTACTTGCGTATTCGTACAATTCATACTAAGTACATCCGACATCACAACAGTTCAGATAGCACTTCGAAACCTTGAGTACTGCGATATGAAGTCCTGTGCTAGAGGATTATTTTGGCCCTAAGGATAATACTTCCACCATCGATGCCATTGCAGTAGAGGTTTTCGCACTTTTAATGAATTTCGCACCCCTTAGTTTTCTGATTACACTGGATTATCTGAAGTCTAGATCAGCTTTGTTTGGGCATACAAAGTCTGCAGGTTTTGAAGCAATTAAGCGTGCTGATACGTGCTCCAAATCAAGAAATACGGAAATGCACTCTCCCCACTGCGAACACAAGCTTCTAAATTCACGACCATCAGTTATGCAGCCAGCTGCTGTAGGCCCTGATCACCCCTGGCAAGCCCTTTGATTGGAGTTGACACTTTTGATCAACTTAACCAGAGTATGACTTAGCAACAGCGACGAATGGTCTGAACTACAGCACCAGGAAAAATAACGGACACAGTAATTAACCTTTCAGAAGCTGCGCGGCTTTCGGTAAACTAAATTCGCCTCGTCGCAAATAAGATAGGCCAGTCACATTCCAACAGCTTCTAAACGCGCAAAACCGCCTGTCCAAGCAAAATCATCATGCTGAAACTAATGAGAGTGACGGTACCTATTAGCTTTTGCTGCTCAGGCCACCGCAAGAGACACATCTTCAGCCCACATGGCCGTATCAATGGACGCTAAGTGCTGAAAGACCGGCTTCAGAAGCCAGTTTACGGTATTTGATACCTACAGGTTGCACGTTAGGAACCCCCGTGTCTGTCTGCAATAGTGCAGGTAACCCTGCACCAATCTTTCTGTTTTCTGATAGTAAGTGTAAGCCAGTAACATGTTCCTTTGTTGTCCGTAAGACTATTCTTTCCATACCTGGACTCAGTGCCATTAAGACCCTCCATAGTTCATCCACTTTGTTGATTTACGGGCTGAACTCACATATCTGATTCTGAAGTGTAATAAAGCCATGGATAGCATCAGAATTTCGCCTGTTTAAGTATGTGATTAAAGATCCCACATTCGTGAAACGCCGCGTGCCTGCATACGCTTTACTTGATCCCTGACTAGCCGTTTCCGAGGAGTCCTCTAAACAGTTGAGTCTTCACCATGGAGAACGTCAACTGTCACTCCATTGAAGACAAGACCCCGTGCATCCGTGAGAACTATCGTCTTACAATCAATATGAGGCTTTTAGTACAGACCTGCTCGACCTTCCAAACAACTTGACTAGTTCAAGTAATTTTCCAAGATAGAGAGATCAGCAGGATGCTTGTCTCCAAATTCCACCTGGAAATAATTCGGTACTGATTACCATAAATAGTCCCTCCACATGTATAAACATCGATTTCTACCAGCTGGACTTTTCTTCGCCCAAATCCTTTTCAGAAAATTACAGATTCCGTTACTCGACAATTGGAGTGTTGAGGTCCACCGGGATGACGATATGAAAGTAAACGTGTTTCTCCCATCTATCTCATCAACTTTATAGTGCTACTGTAGCAGTCCGTTCTAAACAGCACCCATTCTCTGTATCCAAATTCGAGGGTTCAGACTGTCATTCGTGGTTGTCGACATGGGCATAACGCTGACAGCCTTGCTCCACATTCTAAAGATGCGCTTGCCAAAGACGTGAGGTTCAGTCAATTACTGATGCCTCCGATTTCACAGGGGAGACCACCCGTTCGTTTGAGTTACATTCTGCTAAGTGATTTCTGCGGCCGCGTTGTCATACCTGTTGCCCGAGAGGTAATTTCAGTTTCCTAAAAACAAATGCTATCCTACGCCCCTTTAAATCAAAGTCGTATCCTGCGCTCATCACGGAAGATCCTCTAACGGATAGTTGCCATGCGCTTGAACAGGACAGTCATCCCGTGACGCGTTTCTCGCAACTTTCAGAAGCAGAAGGGTGGCTATGTCCAAGCACGTTGGGAATTCCCGGTGACCTACTGGACTGCCACAAAACTGCACGAGTGCCTCATTGGAATCAAGTTTCCAAATCACACAAATCAAGAGACATGAAGTTCATTTACAACATTAAAGTCTTTGACACGTTCCTACGCTGCCATGGTTAAGTACCGAAACGTTTTACTGCGTGCATATGATTGTGTTATTCAATATCGGGCTAAGCGACAAATCAAGATTATCAGCTGAAAATCTACCAGTAACGAAGAAAAGAGAAAAACTCGTCTTTTCCCTTCTACTTGTCTCACCGCTCCTTCTGGCCGAGAGGTTTATATGACCACAAGCGATTATATCGAAGTGGAGTTTCTCTTCAGTCTTCGGAGAAATTCGGCAAGGATCTCAAGGACTAATACTATGCACTGAAAATCATCGACTGGTACTATCGATGTCCCGAGATCTTCCTCAGTGAGCCTACTAATGATACGACCGACTGTCTCTTGATCCTCCCTTTACCTAAGAACTATTCCAAATTAATACGCGACACTACTCAAGTGCTATTAAGTTAGGAATACTAACAGGAAATGACGCCTCCCGAGGTACTTTACTTGAACTGATGAATCACCGGTTACCGCAGGTGGAAAACTGTCTTAATACTCAAGTGGTTATTCCTTATGCCATCTGGCATGCTGTGTGTGAAGACTTAAAATCCATTATATTGGAGAGGAAAAGGTGAAGCACTACCGGTGCTTACTAGTAATTCCTATATGCTTCTATACCGGAAAATATCAAAGTGGGTTCCCTCCCCAGTTTTCATTAACTGGTACTGCAAATCGTTGACTGGTATTGTGAATGTCCCGAGGCCTTTTTCACAGGGCGTGGGCTGTCGATTTGCGTACCCTGAGAACGGTTTGCAACCGCGAAGAAGAACCGACAGCCACTGTAACTGATAACGTCCACACATCAATGATAAACTGTTTGCTGATTGACTTAATGCCGTTGGACGCAGGCACCTGTACATTGTCCCTTGACATCCCTACTCCAATGGACAAGCTAAGAATCATGCTGAGAAGTAGAAGGGTGCTATTTCCTCTAGACAGACTTCCAGGCCTAAAGAACTCGAAAGAGGAGGGGATAATTTTTGGTCAGAATATCAGATAGCTTTTCACTGTGTAACGGCTGAGAGCCCCATAAAACTATCCAAAGGACGATGTTACGCCTCAAAATACGGTGGTCAAACGCAATCGAAATAATGCTCAAGACCATCGACTGGCGTTTTTCAAAATATTGGTCGGTATGGG
Source organism: Clonorchis sinensis (assembly GCA_003604175.2). NCBI lineage: Eukaryota > Metazoa > Platyhelminthes > Trematoda > Opisthorchiida > Opisthorchiidae > Clonorchis > Clonorchis sinensis. The sequence goes on from CM030370.1 coordinate 135,379,177, forward strand.
ATGCAGGACGGACTAGGAAGACCGATCGTTTTAGGTGCGTCATATGAATCACGTGCATTTTGAAGACTGCTCCGTCTGTCCAAATTTTGTTGTCTGTTCCAAGTGGGTTGTGTTTACGACGGTCAAGCATGTAAACACACAATAGAGAGGCCCGATCAGTTGCAAATCCAAGGGGTAATTATACCCGTTGTGAGTGTAATGGCCGTTAGCAAGGTACAATTATGCTTTGCGTGTTTTTATATTAGGATTGACGTACTAGGGTCGTATAATCAAGTACTACACGCGAGTTCTAATTTAGTAAGGAGATAATTGAGTATCTAAATAATCCGAAGAAAAGGCTGCAGGCGCACACGGCTGTGAATTCCACCGAACAACGTACATCTGAGTAACGTGTGGGAGTAAGACGTCATCAGCGGAGTTGATCAAGCATCCCTGGCGTACCTTACTCAACACAAACTCACTTGCAGTTTCTACGGAGCACCATAAATATCCATACCGATTTTTGGTAACTTGTTATACACAAAGACGGTCACCGACATGTGTAAAGCATTTGGGACCGCCCAGAAAACACGGTAAATTCTGAACGAATTCTGTGCATAGCCGATGAGAGATGATCTTCAAAATACCGATTTGCTTTGTTCCCAAACCAGTATCTTCGTTTGCAGCTGAAATAAACGCGTTGTTAAATTCACGATTATGATGACTTTGAACTGTTATACAATGCTGCAAAGCATAAAGTAGAATCTGGCACAAAGGAACGAGGGTAGATGATAGGGGACGAAAAGATGTGAAATGGCTTGAAGCTGACAGTCAAGCCTGAGCTGGTTGAATGTTGCCTTGGTTACCGGTCACACGACGCCTATCAGTCACTTTTGTTGAAAGAAGATCCGCGTGACAGATGGGACAAAAAAGTTGACGTCGCATCCACCGACTTAGGCATTCAATGTGATATAAATGACCACACCGCGTCATCCTGGAGGAGTCCGGAGTCATATCGACGTAACAAATAGGACACGTACTTCCTCGGTTTACTAGTTCGGACTCTGATGGGCTGGCTAAACTGTGGATACGTTGACGGAACAGTAGTTTCCAGCGAACCCACGTATAGGCACGAACGGCAGACGGATAGAGAATGAAATAAAAGTAACAGCAAATGATAAACATGCGGCACACACCGATTGAGTCATATACAGAGAGCCAACAGACGGTTAGAAACGACAACAGTGATATCATATAGTCCAACACTGAACTGATCAGCTTCGTCCAGAAGAGAGCTGGGCGAAAACCTGACCAGTCTGGTATGCGATGGGAGATCTGATAGATCACATATTCAATGAGGGTTACAATGAGCCCCAGAAGCAGTTGACAACCGCAAAGTACAATCCGCATCTGGCGTGCTTTCAGTGATTCCACAGAGGAGCCAAAACGTGGAAGTAGCGGAGCAGAAGACGTAGACGAAGCGGCAGACGCAGGTGTAGCGTTAGCCGCAACCAACTGTTCTGGAGCATAGTTAATAATGCAAAACGATGCACCGATCAGGCCAAAGCAGAAGACTAAAGGACGGAGGTGGTCAAACCAAGTGGAAGAATCTCGACGACCTGGCGCATCTAACCGAAGCAGCAAGGACTTAATCAAAGCTTGAACAGGATGGACACAGGTAATGGCAATCACCGTAATACCGTAAAGACAACAGGAAACGCGCTGAGAAACAGGTAAGCTCGGGAGATCATATTGAAATGCTAGGAAAAGAAACACAACTGCACTGTTCCACCCAGTTCCAGACAACATTTCGACGGCAAGTAGGTCGTTTTGATCCATGGCTAATGCAGGATCCTCGATTACACTCCATTCGAGAAGGTCAACAGGAGCTTCACGAGCCGTAATGAATAATCGTTCCAGATGTTTGCCCCTAGGGTCCAGTAAGCGAACAAGAGTGTTAACGACCAAGATGGCCATGGCCCCGAAGAAAGATGCTGCACCGAAAACAATAAGCCAAGACTCGGATCCATGAACCAAGGCTCCAACAGACGCGCGTGTAAGCAGAATGGAAATAGTGGTCTGGTTTTGTTCTTCTACGGCACCGTAACGTCGTAATAAAGAGAGGTTCGAAAAGTGTGCATCCGTTTCCTTGTATCCAGTAGGGAAAATGGGCCACTGTTTAGGTCCATAAAGAATGACAGCAAACACCTTGAAGACCCAAAGAAATGCCAGAGTACGTGGTATATTTAAACGATTCCAATGGTGGCTGATAAATTCGAAGATTCCAACCATTCGATACAATTCGAGTTGCTCCGTAATTGCGCTCCGAAGACGCGAGACTACATGTGTCAGCTTTACACATAACAAGAGCAACAAAATATTCAGAACCGGGACGCTGAAACGAGCCAGGGTGTAGACGAATTCCCTGACACGGGGATCACAGAAGTAGTTGGAACAGCGGAGTGCTGATAGAGCTGGGCAAACTGAACCACTAAACAGAGGTCCGTAAGAGGGGTCGATCAGAATACAGAGATCATATGGTAGCTCGCGACTGTGACAATGTCGCGGTCGCAGCGAAACGACACCATAGGCGTACCATGCTGGCGACGAGCAACCTGCTGAGGACCCATTTGTTTGTGAAAGGTGACAGTCGTAGTTCAGAGGTCCCGTCTTTATGAGATATGGTGCTGGTAGGTAACACACCACAGGAACTGCGGCAGCCAATGAAGAGACGAGAAACCAACGCTTGTTGGTAACTTGGTTCGGATAGGCCAATATTGACATGAGACACAGGATTATCAGACTCAGAGAAAAGCTTGATCCCAAATAAATCTCCGTGATGGAATCCATGTCTATTTGCTCCCAAGGCGCATAGGCAAAACGTAACAACAGTACGTAGGACATTAAACATGTCCATGCAATGATCGTCCCCAGCAATAGTGCGTGAACGGCAAACACTGCCATCGAGTGGAATAACATAGCGGTCAAGCACAAAATGGCGACTGCAATGAAAGTGCAATTAAAGGGTGGTTACGAAATAGGCCATCAAGCTAAAATGAACAAATATTAAAAGTCAGTAATCCTCCATACCCCAAGGTGCATATCCCGTATAAAGCATTGGTCATTACTTCTTGCATCGCTTGTTGTAAAATGTGAAATTTATTAGGGTGGCGTGTAGAATCTGCGTTACAAAAACTGGTTTTGACTTGAGTTCGTAGGGCTCAGTGGCACTTCAACTCACAGTGAGCGCAAAGATTAGTAGTACACTAGCCCTCTCCACGAGAAAACACTGGCCCGCAACGGTGTTGTCTGCCAGCCAGTATCCAGTGTAAGACACTCAAAGCAATTATGTCTACAACAAAAGATGAACCAACTTCGGGTTTCGTATGATTACTGACCAAAACAGGACAGAGTTCTCAGAACTGTGTACACAAACGAACGCGGTCCATACAGTACACTAATTTCATTTGCTTTATACCATCTAATTAGTGCCCAGTCTGATGTGTTGCCTTCGTGACAGGGCATCCGAAGTTAGATGGCGAATGACACACTTCGGCAGAACGACCATTGGGAGCGATTTATTTGGGGGAAAAACAAGAAGGCTAGATCTCAGTAAGAGCGTCAATCGACGGTAGAAAAACCCATGTACGTTAGCCTGCCATTAAAATAGGACGTGGAAAAAGATTGCACTCTACAGCTCTTCACCGAGCACTACGTCTAAAGTCTTTGGCAGCCAACTCACACCCTTGTACACAATACACAATAATGCCCACACATTTTAAGGAACAGCTACCAGTTCAAGCTCATGGTATGACGGTTTGTTTTGTTGTGCAACAGAACGTCCTGGTTAAGAGGAAAGGAATATGTGCAGAAAGATACACGAACGCATACATACGGGACCTTGAGGCAAAGCGAAGAAACTAGTCACTAATTCTGGAACTGGACTGCCTTAGGAGGTTACAGAGTATCAATCAATCTAATGAACATATATAAGCGACCTAGGCTTAGAAAGGCCCAGATCATATCGAACCCTGCATTAGGCTCTCAGAGCTGCTCCATCCAATCTCTGAAATTTCTCTAGTTTTGGCTCCATACGACTGATCGTCTCTCGGATACTCAAATTTTGCTCTAATTTTACCACAACTTATCACTCCCTTATATACTATAAAAAAATCTCTGATGAATATATCGAGGGAATGCGTTTCCAAACAGACAGAAGGTCAAATATGTTAAGCAAGTTGATCTGGGAAGAACAGTTTCCTATACAGTTACGGTATTACCACTGAATTTGAACCGTACAAAGAATCCGTTACAGATCCATTCCGAACGAGATTCAATAAAATTTAACCATCGGGAGTGCTTTGAAGTGGGACTCGGCGGCCGGCCGAGTGCAGCGGCCAACTCAGGGGGAAAAGAAACTGCTGTAGATTAGCTCTGTAGCCGCTGAGATGAAGTAGCCGTTGGCTCAGCAGCGGAACTAGGCGCACATACTTCTGTCAAAGATGCAGTTAGGTTTTATCTAGTAAACAGAGGCCCGTTCGCCGCGTAGCCGGCGAGGCTGAGAGTCCATTTCCATCATCATCATTTCCGAATGAATGAATCGAATGACTTATTCGATTATCAAACTTTAAAAATCTACTTCGTTTAGCTGAATTGTGTTGACTGATTGGAACTTACTGTAAGTGATGAATATGGGGATATGACGTTCCTCGATAACTCCAGGACAGTCAGGGCAGAGAGAGGCCACAAACTTCGGTTGTCGCATGATAAACTTAGACAGGCCATCGATACGTGATGAAATTATCAACTCGAAAAGAAACCAAAATGGGACCCTGATAATTGTGTCCCCCACGCTCAGAAGCTCCGTCAGCATAGCCGAAAACGGGCGAAAACAGGGATGTCGCAGGTGAACAGATTATGCAGAAAGTATCGCGTTTCTGACCTTGTTCGTAAACAAAACCCGATCGATCGCCTGAAAAAGTAAAACAATGACTTTATGCGGTTAACCATATCAGCATCATAATCGGTGACATCATCGCCAACTTCGGGTGACCACGCTTAACTATCATATAAGCATGCGCTATAGGTCTGTGAAAGCCACATCATTCAAAGTGAGAAGGGAAAAGGGTCCAATGCCGAAATACTAACATTCATTCACCCATGTTTACACCTCCAAACAGTCAGAAAACTCTGACAGGAAACGAGAGCAATAGCGCCAGTGGGTGGCTGTCAGCCATCTCTACAGTGTCACGGTCCAACGAGAGTGACGCCACATGTGCCACCAGCGCCCAACTCCCCCAACACCACATTTAGTCAAGTCGCAAGTTGTCCACTTCGTTGGTACAACGAAGATTTTATTCAGCTCCGGCGTGGTATGTGTGACACATGACCGAGCTGCCGCGGTTGGTTGTAAAGGTACCGATTAGGTAACTGAAAGTTTGCTTTCTCACCATCCAACAATGAATTCGTTGACATCAACCACCAGGGGACCATACTTCTGACACGGCAGTTAGCAAAGACCCTCAGAGGTTCCGCATGCAAAAACGGTCTCACCGGAGTAGATATATAGGAACCCAATGGGTACCCATTGATACGTCCTTCTAAGGCAAAATCGAGAACGTTATTCTGGGACCCGAGATCTTATTGACCAATTCCAACTGTCATTACCACATTATAACATGACAACTCAAAGGTACGCTCACGCTTCCTTCCGTTTTTCAAATAAGAACCACGTCAAATGTGTATTTAAGATCAACGAGCTTTTTACCGGGAGCTATTTGAAAATTAGTTGTGGAGACATCTTGACGTTTGCATCATGATGCTATCGATCACAAAGTTGAACCTGAGCGATGTGAATGTGCATCTCCGCCAGAAAATTTCTTTTGAGAAAATTTTTAGGAGCTTCTTGTACACAATCATATGTCCACACTTAGACGTCAATAACGTGCGTATTCTATTCATTAATTTCTGAGGTTCATGTTACTGAACTAAAATCTGCAGCAGAATTATTAAGCATACGCGAAAGTACAATTGAAGGCATGGAACACTCATATCCTGGGAAAATATACTTGATGCTTCTCCTCAGTAAATCCAATTGAAATTGAAATGGCATCATGTCTGTAATGTGAATTTTGGTTGATACAACATTTATGCGCCAGAAATCCTATTCGTTGTTTTCAAGCTGAGGTTTCGCATGCCGCCGCAGAACAAAAGGCTCACTATCAACGACGGCAAGGATGATAATGTTTATTAACTCAAGAGACATATCCACTGGTGTTTCAAAATGGGCCGCACTGATAGTCCTGTGATTATGACTCTCGCTACGAGTGCCTTTTTTGCAAACATCATCATCATCATCGACAGCATGACATTGGTGTTCAACACCGTTGCTTCGCTGCCGTACAACCATTTTTCATTTGAAAGCCTTATTGTGAAGAAAAAGAATAAAGATGGATGGGGAGGGGAGTTATTGCTGCCTTACTACAATGATTCCGAGGTGCCCACACCTCCAGACACTCATTCAGGCAATCTGGAAAGAAACTGACAACAAGATCACCACTGACATCGGCTGACAGCCATAGCTTGCAGTGTCTCCAACCAGGCGCAGCGAGGATCACGCGGTCCCCATCCTGGAAGGCGAGTAGCACCGACAACACCCAAACGTTTCGTAATCTTCTGCCAGGTCAAGGGTTGGCCACCTCTGGAAAACAACACTCTCCTCGACAATCGATGACTAGGCATGCGTAACACATGTCCCAACCAACGTAGCTTCTGGTGCTGGACACATTCTTCAATGGAAGTACCCGTTGCACAACCCAAAACTCGTTTTCTAACTGCCTCGTTACGGATTCGCCGACACCATCCCACACGAGCTATGGTTCTGAGACAACGATTGTCGAACACCTGAAGACGTCTCAGTTCCGCTGCTCGAACAGGCCAAGTCTCACAGCCATACAACAAAACAGCCCGCACTGTAGCCTCATACACACGTCCCTTGAGATTCAGGGACACACCACTTTGACGCCATAGGTGTCTCCATTTTTTTGCAAACGGTCGGTAATATTCACTCTACCCAGTTGAAGCTTGTTCATCCAAACAGACGTCAGTTACTGAGAAAGGTGGTTGGGTGAGACGTTGCCAGGACCGCAAGCTCAGCTACGCCATATATATATATATATATACGCAAATGTGGAGACCAGTCTACCTCGTAACATGAAATACAACGGAATGATTAATAGTGAAAGAACGCCAGTGTAGCGAGACAAAGACGCTGCCAGAAAAAGGCTAGAGTTGGCAATGAATAATCGCAAAATTCGTGTCGGTGATTTGTGTGTTGTGTCATTTCAGAAGTCGATCCATTCGGCCCCATCCCATAAGTCTCCCAGGTCCAACTGCACCGGAAGGAGCACGGAGAATCCTCTTCATTTTTTGCAAGCTTGCCGTTGATCACCACGGCTGGATCCAGAGTATGCCAAGGGAGTTATGGATTTGGACAACAGTGAGGCACTCTGACGGGTGAAATGGAGCACTTCTTAAAATACTTAATAGGAAAGCATGGGTTACCCATCACAAACGTACGACGCGGTTTGTCATTTCTGGTACGTTGCTCCCAAGAAACGCGAACAATGCTCCATAGGCATTAACTGACGGAAACTCATCTCTCCCATTTAAAATATTCTCCAACTTAAACATGGGGTAATCTCTGCGCAGCACATTCAGTTAGAGATAGGACAAGAGAAATATAATGAGCGAGACATCCATTTGAATTTCAGCTGTCTTCAATCAATACTAAGTTAAGTTGCCCACGAGTGTTCTAAACGTACGCATTATTGTGTTTAAGTGCGGGATAAGGATGTCGGAGACTCAGGCCTACCTGATGAGGTCCAAAGGCAGGGCCGGTAGTGGGCTATTAAGAGTTTTCATCGACCTTATGGATGCTGCTGAAACATCACCTTACACTTTTCAAGGGACGAGACTAATTCAGAAACGACGAGTGGGAGCGGAAATAATGGTTCTATCTGTTGTCATGTAACTCAAGATCATCAGTGCAATCGCATCCCAGTCGTCTTGGTGGAGGATGCTGTCCTCATTTTCTGAAAAGGAGGAAGCGCAGGCGTTACTAGGAAAATGAAAACGGACATCCAATCCTGTGACATGTGCTTCACATGCACAAATTTTAAAGTGGGGCTAAGGAATGGCCTCTGATTGTGATCCCGAGAACTGAAGTGGAAACGCTGAAGTTTGTGGAACGCCATAAGCACCCCTGAGGTTGCATTATCTTCGACAGTGGTGTGAACTCTAAAGCCAAAGCACAAGTCTCATAGACCATACTCCCATCCACCAAAATGGCCACTTGTGGGGTCAAAAAAGCATGTAGCTGGTATCAGTAGATGCGGATAGACTATAATACGGGCCGCATGAAACTTTGACCACTGTAACATCTAAGACTTCCTCAAATCTTTGTCCACTGAAGTCTTAGAACTATAATTGGAACGAACTGAGACTAACGAATCCGTCATCGGGTGATTAGAAGGCGTGTTTTTGGTGAACCTGTAAATTACGATGGTTCACTTACGTGGTACGAGTACGGAGCTGTCGTCTACAAAGAGGTTTGTTGGTTTTTAAGCCTAATACGGAGTTGTGGAAAAAATAGAGCCAAAAAGCCTTGAAGGATGCCGCGAAATCTGTGTTGTTGGCGCTATCCGCCTTCCGGAATGGCGGCCACGTGGATGTCATTGTGCTTGGCTAGAGTTACCGGGGGATAAGGCGGTTAACTGATGTCAAAAGCGCCCATTCGATCAGTTTCTACCTGGATAATCTAACTGTTTGAAGTGCAAGTATCCTGAGTGTCTGCGGTTGGCTAGCGCCACACCTATCACTGTCACATTTTTCTTCCTTTCAGTAGGAACTTAAATAAACTGACGGCTGTATAGCAATAAAGTGGCAGTGTTTTTCGTCGGTGTTACTGTCAATGAAGACGATGATGATAAGTCTCTGAGGAAAGGTCCAGGTTATTGTTCGCCTCAACCTTCTTCACGCTCATGAAAGGCTGGTAAGGTTGAATTGCAGCTATGATAATGAAACCCAATCGCACTGTTGAGGCATGAAGGCAGCGAAGCATCGGTGTTCAACACTGATGTCATGCTGTCGATGATGATGATGATGATCATGGGCCCGTACATATGGAAGTGTACACGCGAAATAGCAGCCAAAATACGGGAGGTTTTTCGAGATATTCTTGTCTTCATGAAATATCCCATAGAACAGACCAATCAACCTTTGATATATTGAGAAATCAGGATGGAACGTCCTCGATACTGATGGCGTGATCCTAATTGTTGTAGTGGGGTGACCTCGGCCCCTGAAGGTGCTGTTTGCAGATGAGCTAGTCGTCGAGTAACGTCTGCAAACAGTTTGAGGACAAGGTTGACAAAACGTATTCCGATATTTGAAGCAGCCCTCCTTCATCCTTTCGGTGTCTAGCTGTCATGCCACCCGAAGGAAACACGAGGACTGGGATATTGCCAGGTTGTACAAAGATAGACAAGTCGAGACACAGAGGCTGGGTTCGAACCACGGACCTTCCGGTCAGTAAATTCGCGCGCCAACCACCGAGCCATCTTGTCCCCCCCTACGTAAAGCCTTCCCATAAATGACGATTAGAATAGCAGAACCTCAAACGGATTGGATTTAATTAATCGTTCAGATTTCCTCCAATGTGGCGTCAGTCAACGCAGTAACGATAATCTGAGTATGGCAGGAGTTCGTGTTAACCCGGAGTCTTGTTCAGTTTCAGGTGTCAAATTTTCCTGAAGAATTCGGATGCAAGAGTCCGTGTTCACTGTCTATGGTGATGTCTCGATCGGAAAAGGTGTAGATGAGAATACGAATGATCAGTTAAGTGCTCGGTCCATCCCCCGATTCTTCTTCGCATACGAGTATCCGTGATAGTCTGACTAATGTCCTGTAGTTTTTAGAACAGTTGCCTTGAACAGCCTCAAAGCCTGAGGTTGTTTCCGAGGGCGTTTACGGCTTGGGCGCTCGGATACACTCTGCGCTGATTTTCCGGCGTCATACAAAACGGTTGTTATCCCTTACCGGTTACGATGAAGCAGCTTTTAAAGCATCACATCCTAAGATTTCGTATGTTTGTTTAATTGCGCGCGAGATGGCTCAGTAGTTAGGGACCGGAAGTTCCGTGGTTCAAACCCGACCTCTGCATCTCGATTTCTCCTGTCTAGGCTTGGGCAACCTGGCAGTATCCAAGACCTCGTTCTTTCTTCATGTGGCACGGTAGCTACGCACCGAAAGGGTGCTACAGCTGAACGATTTTCTTATTATTTGCTTAATTCGCAGCTCAGAAACCTTTTCGATCGCCAAAATGGAAATTCAGTGAATCACCGTCGGTAGCTAGTATCTACGTGATCACTTTAGTTGCTCAACAGTAAACGGACGCGTCAGACAGCGCAATGGCATCCACTGCGTCTAAGCCTAGTACTGCTAAGGAATAAGTGGTTGTCAGGAAACAGAGCTGTAAGAGGCCACTATGATTACACCTCGCGTCTAAACTAAACATAACCAAGTTGCTGCTCAGACGCGCTGACACACGGTACATGTAGACTGAAACCTCGAGCGATAAAGACTGTATCCGAACACCTCACAGTAGACAACAGGATCGTTGATTTTTTATGAGTGCTTTTAAGCTAAAGTTCGTTGGTGCATAAGAAAGGGACATAAACAGAGTAATCAGTATTTCGACCGCTGCGATTCCTTCTGTTAGTGGAGATAACAGATAACAGATAACGGATAACAGATATCCGACCAAGTAAGGTAGCCTGACGGAGGACCTCTAACAGATATCCGACCAAGTAAGGTAGCCTCAGCTACAGAGCTAACAACCATCGCGAAACTGCTGCAACCATCCGCAACACTTGAAGGGCCAACTGACGCTCATCGTAGGCAGCGTCTATACCATTTTCCCGCACAGTTTACTGTTGTCACCAGTCAATTCAATTTCGTCACAGCACAGTGAGTCAATTGATGTTCACGTAGTCTCGGACGTGCATTAAGGATGGCAACAGAAACCACATTCGACTCACACAGTAGGACTGCTCTGAGCACGTTTCGCCGTAGTTGCTCGAGGCTAGTGAGATTACTCTAAGCAGGGATGATAGGAGTGGAAGCCCGAAAAATGCAGTCCAAAGGGAAAGAATGTTGGAAGCAAGGCTGTAGAGTGGGTCTAGATTCTGGGGTCAATTTATAGAAGCGTTGAAACAATAACACTCCCGAGGGCTTGCTTACAAACTGCTGGATGCAAACAAGACCTTTGAATTACATTCTCGGGCTTCCAATCCCATCATCCGTGATTACGCTAAACTCGCTTGCTTCTAGTGACTACAATGCAAACGTGAGCAGAGCAACCCTACCGTGTGAACCGAATGTGATGGGAGTGTGGGTGGGATTGTCAATTGTCTGTGCCGTTTCTGAGGTAAAAAAACACATGAAGATCTGCTGATTCATCGTGCCGTGGCGAAATTAAATGGAATAACCGAGATGGTGAACTATGCTGAGAAATTGTTTGAATAGTGCGGTATCGTAAGAGCAATCAATATGCCTGAAACTTATATTCGAATTTCAGAAACACAGAAAACATCTGTTGATGAAATACTCAGAGTCCGCGCTAGAGCGACTTGCTGGTCAGATGCTTATGGGTAAGAGCACCAAAAGGCTAGAATAAAACCAAGGGAGAAGGAGTATGAGATGCGGGACGACAGGTGTGAGCGGTTGGGTGCAATCGATCACTCGTTTGGGTGCCTGACTACTGTCTTACATCCGAAATGTCCATGATTGATTACTAGGTGAGGTGCGAAGGGAGTTAAGAGAAAATAATGGAGAAGGCTATCCATCAGAATTCACACACTTTCACTTATTCACCCTGTTGTACGCAGTGAATAAGGCGACCCAACTCTCATCACCACGCGGCGTCCGATGTAAGATGAAAGTACCCTTGCTTATATATTCCGGTGTTGTGCGTGGGCTGAGGTACTGCAACGGCACCTATTTCCAGATTAAGGTCCTCCACCAAAGGCCCTTGGCGCAAAGGCTCGGCCAAAGGCAGCGTTGGTTGACGAAGGACTACCACATGAATATCTTCAATACGTAAACTGTCGTATCACGATAAGTTCCTCCCTTTGCACTTGATTTAGTTTCTTGGAAGAGGTCTATCGGCAGACATAGCTAGCAAGTGGTGCAGAAGTTCCCTCGTTTACATGTTCACGTCGTTGCATTTACTGTTCTAGGCTGTCCAATATGCGTGGCTTAACACTCCTTATACGTGCGTGCCGCATTCCAGGTCAAGCCCCAGAGAGAAAAGGTTCAAGAATTTAGGGAACACAGGCTGTGTTTTAATTGTTTGACGCCCAACTACCAAGTAGACGAATGCCGAGTACCCTATCGCTGCAAACCACCAGAATCTGGCAAGTGACATCATCGGTTACTGCACATGGGCACTCGCGTGATCATAATCATCGTCATGGACAGCATGACATCAGTGTTCAACACCGACGCTTTGCTGCCGTACGACCATTATTTATTTGAAAGCCTTATTGTGAAGAAAAGAATAAAGGTAGAATAAAGGTAGTATAATAAAGGTAGTGCTAGCTTACTACAATGATTCCGAGGTGCCCACACCTCCAGACACTCATTCAGGCAATCTGGAAAGAAACTGACAACAAGATCACCACTGACATCGGCTGACAGCCATAGCTTGCAGTGTCTCCAACCAGGCGCAGCGAGGATCACGCGGTCCCCATCCTGGAAGGCGAGTAGCACCGACAACACCCAAACGTTTCGTAATCTCCTTCATACCCCTTTATCAGGTCAAGGGCTGGCCACCTCTGGAAAACAACACTCTCCTCGACAATCGATGATTAGGCATGCGCAACACATGTCCCAACCAACGTAGCTTCTGGTGCTGGACACATTCTTCAATGGAAGTACCCGTTGCACAACCCAAAACTCGCTTTCTAACTGCCTCGTTACGGATTCGCCGACACCATCCCACACGAGCTATGGTTCTGAGACAACGATTGTCGAACACCTGAAGACGTCTCAGTTCCGCTGCTCGAACAGGCCAAGTCTCACAGCCATACAACAAAACAGCCCGCACTGTAGCCTCATACACACGTCCCTTGAGATTCAGGGACACACCCCTTTATAGGTGTCTATAGGTGTCACAAATTAGCAAACGCGCCCGGGCCTTGCAGATTCGTGCACTGACCTCATCTGTCACACTGCGATCCGAACTAATAATAATAATAATAATAATAATAATAATAATAATAATAATAATAATAATAATAATAATAATAATAATAATAATAATAATAATAATAATAATAATAATAATAATAATAATAATAATAATAATAATAATAATAATAATAATAATAATAATAATAATAATAATAATAATAATAATAATAATAATAATAATAATAATAATAATAATAATAATAATAATAATAATAATAATAATAATAATAATAATAATAATAATAATAATAATAATAATAATAATAATAATAATAATAATAATAATAATAATAATAATAATAATAATAATAATAATAATAATAATAATAATAATAATAATAATAATAATAATAATAATAATAATAATAATAATAATAATAATAATAATAATAATAATAATAATAATAATAATAATAATAATAATAATAATAATAATAATAATAATAATAATAATAATAATAATAATAATAATAATAATAATAATAATAATAATAATAATAATAATAATAATAATAATAATAATAATAATAATAATAATAATAATTGTTCAGCTGTAGCACCCTTTCAGCGCCTAACTGCCATGCCACCCGAAGGAGGCACGAGGGCTGGGATACTGCCAGGTTGCCCAAGCCTAGACAGGGGAAGTCGAGAGGCAGAGGTCGGATTCGAACCACGGACCTTCCGGTCAGTAAATTCGCGCTCTAACCACTTTGGCCATCTCGCCCCATCCGAACTAATACAACTTCCAAGATACGTAAAACGCTCCACAACTTCTAGTACCTCTCCCTGGATTGTAAGTGGCGTGTTCAGTGACTGCATGTGCAGGAGCATGACCTCACACTTTGTGGGTGCAAAGTGCATGCCAAAAGACTGGGTAACTTTAGTCAGTTCATCCAAAAACACCTGCGCTCCCTCCTCCTCTTCGAGGATGAGAACGATGTCGTCTGCATATTCCAGATCGACAAGGTTCTCGTCACAGGTCATTTGAACACCACGGTTTTGGAGACCTTCCAGTGTTCGTCTCATGATTTCATCGATCACGAAATTAGATAGGAAGAGAGAGAGTGGGCATCTCTGACGGACACCGCTTTGTGTATGGAAGCCTTTGGAGAGCTCGCCGAATACTCCCACACGTCCGGAAGTCCGAGAATACAAAGAGTTTATTAGGTTCACAAACTTCCGGGGCATTCCTTGGTGGGCAAGCTTGTCAAGAACAGGCCGGTCACCCGAGTCGAATGCGCCTTGGAAATCCAGGAACACTAGAATTGTGGGTCAAGTATATGTATGGCGTTGTTCTAGCACCTGATGGAGTGTGAATATTTGGTCGACGCAACCCTACCAGGCCGAAGTCCCGCTTGCTGCTCTCGAGTCAGTGTCTCACGAGCTATCATAGGGCAACGAATTACCAGTGACTCCAACAGTCTCCTTACGACCGGGGTCATGCTGATCCCCCGGTGGTTATCACATTCACTACGAGCCCCGTTTGTGAAAATGGGCACTATCACCGATCCTGCCCAGTTTTCTGAGACAGATTCCTTGTTCCAAATGCAAGCAAACAGATCAGACAAGCACTGACTGAGGACTTCACTCCCGGAAGAGAAGCCCGGTGGCGCTTGAGAGAACATATCCAGTCGTAAACTTCCGAGGCCGTATGTGGTTCCATGCTCACCGTCCAGGGTTCTACGTCAACTGTGGGCTCCAGATGAGTGGCAGGTGGCCACAATAACTGTTGTCCGAAGTAGTCGGCTCAGTGGTCGAAGCGTTCTTCTTTATTTAAGCTGGTCGCTCCACTCCGATCCTTGAAGGTTTCGCTCACAGGTGGTTTTCGGGAACCGACTGCACGAATCAACCGAAATGATCTTCGGGAATGCCCGGCTTTCTGCGTATTTTCCATTTCCTTGGCTTTCCCTTGTCACTAGACTTCACGGTTGACTCGCACGCTCACTTTCACTCGACGTTTGATAAGCTATCGCATCAGTTTACGTTCGGGACAGGCTGAAATATTTCTCCGAGAATTAATCAGTGCCACTGTTCCGTCTATATCCAGTGTTTGAGAGTTTGCCGTGCCACAAGCGAAACTCCTAACACCGTGCAAAGAGGTGATGATCTCGTTCCAGTATGAGTACACACCTGACGGTGGAGCCGTTGGAAGAGACTCCAGAAAATGACTCCGATAGGTTCGTTCAACTTCCGGATCTTCCAGCCCTTCAGTTGCCAGGAGACTTGTTCACACCTTACGCAGCCCAGGAGAACAAGGTACAAACGAATCCGGACGAGCGCATGGTCGGAATCAACAAATGTGTTCCGAAACAAGTGGCAGTCAGCTAATGTTCCATCGGTAACTGATAGCAACTTGATCAATTTGAGTTCGTAGCTGGCAAGGCGTTGGAAAACACTATACGGCGAGAAGACTTAGGCTATTCCAGAAGTTGGTACTGCATAAAAACAGCCTGTGGACAGCATATAGCTGAAGCAATCGTTCATCATTGTCCATGCTTACCGAGTCCAATCCATGTCGACAACCCAACTGAGTCTCAGGTGCGCTAAGCCTGTCAAATTGTGTATTCAGAACTCCGGCAACGACAAGATCTGACTTTTAGCTCGCCGCGACAGGGCATTCAGGGCGTCATAAAATTTGTCTTTGATGGTGTCAGAGCCACAGTCAGTTAGGGCGTAAGCATACACGACAAACAGACTGCGATCAACTTCTCGCTTGTGAGACTTCTTCAAGTTGCCGGACGAACCGCACAAAGGCGACTAGCAACAGGTATCCAGTCAAGCAAGGACCCTTTAACCCGATGACTTAGGACGAAACCAACAATTGCACATCCTGCCGCAGCAGCCTCTGGATCACCAGAAGTACGCGGCCGCAAGCGAGTGGAGAGTGACGTCTCAGAGTGCGAGCCACACACACTGGGTGTCGAGGCTTGAATATTGATTTCGAGATGCCTGAGGATGTCGACGCCGGATGACGCGCAGACGCTGCCTGCAGAACCGACGCAGGACGAACAGAGTCACCAGTACTGAGTGATGGGCTTACAGGGAGAGTTATTAATGGGGGGGAGGAGAGGAAATAGCATGTGAAAGAGAAACAAGGGAAGCGTCAGCAGCGGCTTTAGATTATCTGACGTGGCATGAGATTATTTGCAATTGTTGGATTCATAGTTTTATGTGGACTGGAATACTGTAGGGTGCTTTTGGGCTAAAAGCCTGACGCAAGCATCGGTGTTCGGCGGGAACTGCAAATGCATCACCATTTTTAAACGACAAATCGCCACAAATATTTCAACCCCCAATATGGGGGAAATATCTCTCTCCTGTGCTGTTTGATCATCATCATCATCATCGTCAATGACAGCACGGTATCTGTGTTTACCACCGATGCTTCGCCGTACTGTGCTGTTTGAGCTGGCCGTCGGATCAGTCACATAGAAAGGAGTCGTAAACACATTCAAACAACCTTATATAAAGCCCGAAAAAGAATTTGTTACTCACTTGCTACTATCAAGCCGACTTCGGGACTTGGTCAAATCATCGACCAGTTCGCACACAAAGAGTAATTCCCAAGCCGTTACTGTGGATCAATACCAATGTAACGCTAGGCGTGATGTCTTTATCAACAACATACCATCTGCGGAAATTAGGCAGAGGTTGTTGGAACAAAACAGTTCAACTTCCAAGCAGCACGTGAAACAACCAGGTCACTGGGACCCGATTAGCAACAGTCTCAACCATATCGAAACTTCTATACCCTGCCCACAATGGCAGAACCTACCACACTCCCGGGCGAGTAAGAGGAGCTGGCGGTGACAGTTCGTTCTTCCAAATGTTTTCTCTGCGGATCTATAGGAAAACTGCGGCCTGAAGTGCGAAGCAGCTTGCAAAGTGTGACAAAAATGAACACTTCCAGGCTCCGCCATGTGGCTGCATGCTTTCACAATCTAATGTATTCATTCACCTGTTAATGGGCTGTAGTTCCACTCTGTCCGTTCATCGCCGTCACTTCTTCACCAACGGAGCTCAAATACAGTTGTTGTGGGCACAAAATGTTTTGTAAGTTATATCGCTTCACCAATAGAGCAAAAGAGCCATTAAAAAATGAGGGTAAAAAATTACGATTGTACCGAAACACATTGGTCTTCCAAGCTTTACTAGGGGATACCGTTTACTCTGAATAACTATTGACTGTATCCTAATTTCGAGTTTCAGCCTACGGAGAACTTAGGTGCTGCTCGGTCACGACTTCTTGAAAACGGGACGAAACTTCCTCTTGATGTGCACTCACTTCAACACATCACTCCATCATCCTCGTTCAGTGGCCCTTTCCTCGATGACGGCTACTTAGCTGTCCAATAACCGGAAAATACGGTTATATGGCGGTTCTGATGGCGCAAATAACCACCTGTTAACCATAGCAAGTGATTATTAGCCGGCTATATAAACGTCATATAACTGGAAAACTCGTTTTTTAGACTGTTTGTATTGCTAGGGTAAGGAGGTCAATCTTTTGCTGACGATTTCATACGCCTGTAGGTTTAGTGACTCCTTCATTGAGGCAGCATCAAGCCCTCAACAATAGCTCGATGAGTGCACGGTACATCCGATGCGCCTAAAAACCTTCAGTAATTGACGACCGGGTCGATAAATTCGATTGGACGCCTATCATCAGCAACTCATTCACGAACCTATTGAGAAGATAGCACACTACGAAGGTAGTGCTTCTCGCCAGAGGCATCGAAGAGATTTCTTCAAAGGATAGTTAATAACATCGCCAGAGAGAAACCTATGCAGTTTTCCTCCACAACTCACTGTTGACCCGATTATTTTCAACACCGTCCCATTTAATTTCAACATGACACAGTGAGTCAGTCTATATCAACGTTTCCTATCTACGAAGTGCACAAAAGGCTGCAACAGACAATCGCCAGTCTCATCCCCACACCTGTTACATCCGACTCAAATGATATGGCTGCTCTGCCCACGTCTGTACCGCAGCCGGTCGAGACGAGTGAGGCCAGCGCAAACACAAACGGAGTACGAGAATGCAATTCCGAGTTCGGTTACGTCACACCGGGGACAACTCATTAGAGAAGGGCTTGATTCTATGGGTATCCCGAAGCCGTAATGAAAAACAGACCTGTCCGGAGACCGTCCCCTAGTAATAACCGAACAACACCTCGATTGGGCGAATGTATCATATGCGGTACGGACATCCTTTGATTGGTCAGAATTTCATCTAATCCGGATGGAGCATCCATAGCTCAACGCATCTCGCCCACTCACGAAGATTCTGCCATAGCCCTATAGATATGGTTGTGGTAATCTTCCTTTGACTTCATAAGCGGCAGAGAAGGAAGCCAAGATGCGACACAGAAGTTGCACTGACCTCATCAAGCCACAACAGGGCCCAAAAGTGCCGGGCTGTGGTGGAAAATTGACGTTCATCGGAAGACCTTCCACACATATTTCACGCCCATCCGTGCAATGGGTTGGTGGCAAATGCAAACAGAGCATGAGTCGCAGGAAAGCCGATGGGTATTTCTGGCCTACGTGCCTGTGGACTGGTCCTGTAAGGAACTGGAGTGAAATATTCGTGTGGGACTGGGTGAAGATATCCATAGTTACTCACAAAAAATCCGTAAAAGGATGGTCTGAAAGATATCAACGAAACAGTGACGATCAAACTGACTAGCATTTATTGCAAAGATGGGAAGGCTCAAGATAATCGGGTTCAGTTCGGTTTTTCAATGATCGGCCGGCCATGGCTTATATCAGTTTGGATCGCAAAACCATTTGGTTGAAGGATCTTTCCGTTTATTGAATCCAGTTGTTCCATATGCCTGGTCTTGTGGTGGAGCGGAATTCTGTCCCAATCATTTCCGAAGATTGAACTTCTCTCTGGGTTCCTGATGACAGGATGTGATACTTGTGTGACATTTCTTCACACCGCGTCATTCTGACCTGAAGAACGAGTGCCAGATGAATTCAGCAGCCGTCCCCCGTTGACGTCACTACATACTCAGGGCATACTCGCCATAACCTCATAAGTATTGCACTTGGTGACGCAAAAGTTGAAACCCGATAGTGGGAAAAATACATTCTGGGTAGATTTCATTCATTGACAAATTCTCAGGGACCACCTCATGGAGAACAAAATCTCACGACAGAACGTCTAACCTGCATTTGCGAGTATAGTGAGCTGTATGCCAAATGATAGAACACAGATATCTCCCTCGCATAACGACCATTGGTGGTTTTGATTCGTTTTGCAGCCTCACTCAGAGTGTTGTAATTGCACAGCAAATAAGGGTCGGTATATAGGTAGGTTTAATGTCATTATATTCCCCAGATAAATATGTCCGTGAATAAAGAATATCAAAATATTTGTGACATGTAGACCCAGATGTCGGTATTGAATCCTCCTGTAAACCAACAGTGAGCAGCGGTTATTTTCCTTTGTGGTTCGACTACTCAGAGGTAGCGTGAGTCACGCCTGTTTACTATAACCCCATTTCGTTTCCTTGCCACTCATTTACCCGGTCATGCTACTACTTCAGGTCTGCTTATTCTCTAGTAACTGATGTCAATATTTCATCGCCCGCCCGTCTTTGCAAGTTCGTGTCGGCTCTACTTCTTTTGAGCGATCGCTCTGACGGGAAAACGGACTGACCGGGGACCGAACTTAGAGTCCCTTGAATGCTAGGCAAGCGTCTTATCCGCTATACCAACTGGGTGCCTCAGGAGACCCTATGTTTTGTATTATCTATATACCACATTAACAGATAGCTCTTGTTGAAATGTGTTTTAAACGGACCTAAGCGCACACTCCGATCTGTCACGTGCTACGCGCTACCGCATAATGCCGCCAGCCAAAGGGAGCTTCTTACCTCCCGAACGCACAGACTGTTTCCTATATACGGCTCTCTATCATTTACACTGGCTGGCCGCCTGTGTCTGCATGTTCGAACATCGTCTGGTACTTGTTTGCCGCTGCTTCCAGAAAGCCACTCTCCCTCGCTGACCATTTTTCTACTCCTGCAGATTGCTTAATTCATGATGTTTGATAAACCGTTTGTCGATAAAACCTAAGCTCCCCGGATCTTACAATCGGAATACCTAGTAGTACCATCCCTTGCCATAAGCAGGCGAGTGAGACGGCTGAGGAAGATGATGAAGTGGCTGGATCCTGAGAGATAATTCAGAACTGGCTCGTGTTGCGTCTTGCTAATATGTTGTGCTGTTCGGCATTTAGTCGTTGCATACTTGAGTTCGATATCCCGTAGAGGATACTAGCGATGCTACTGTACAAATTGCAAACGTCCATGACCTCACAACTGAGCTGGTGTCAACCGTGAATGAGGACTATTAATGCAACACTTGATAAGTGATCAGCTGTGTTTTTGTGTAAAATGTCGAACTCCCTCTCTACGATAAGATATCACCGCGTCAATTGTTAACTCACTAGCGCTTCTACGATAATTTTAAAGTAATGTTTTCTACGCGTTCCTAGTATCCAGCCTAAGTGCGGTTAGTTATCTGGCTACCAAAAATCATCTAACCCCGCCCGCTGGGAGTGATGTACACAACCCGGTGAGCTTGTCTTGGTGCGTATGCGTATCGTGCGCGACAATACCTTCAACTGTGCTTGATCAAGTGAATTTCCGGTAGGGCGGCCCAAGAAAGCGGCATATTTCTCACTACTAATGTCGATAGACGGTTCCTCGCGCATTTCAAAGTGAAAATTAATGGACTGAACGAAAAAGCACACTGAAGTAGTGTTCGGCGTACACTGTTTACCGATACCGCTTTACCGCCCGCTGCTAGGCGCTGCTGCGGCAAAACCATATATCTCACCCAATTGGCTGAAATGTCGGGAAGCTTTTCGGTCCAGCATCGAGGCGAGCTGTGATTGGTTGAAAGTCTAGAACCAAGAGACAGCCATAATCGTCGAATGTTAGTTTTCGATGGCGCGTCCAGGAGGCACAAGAGTTTTCAGAATGTTGTCGCCGCACATATCTCATACACAACGCGTTTACCGTGTGTTTTTACCTGGTTCTGGGCGTCAATAAACACTATGCACCCTTGATGGCTATTTTGGCGAGATATCTTACTTGGATGGTTCAGAGCGAGAACTAAACTGAGGAACCCCACATCAACTGTGCTTCACAAAAGCTGCAATGAATACAGATGGTGAAAAAGTTGAGCAGATATTCTTTCTATAACCATACGAACGAAATAAACATTTTGATCGCTAGAACATGAGCCAGCGTGACTTGCTGGGCTATTGAAGTTATTTGGATGCTTTTTGTTCGCGTTCGTGAGAAAATGCTGACCTTTCTGAATTGCGGTGCATGGAACAAGTAGGTAGACTAGGCCATGGATATATCGCTGAATAATCGGCTGGGTTCGTCGGTCATCCGAGTTTCGGTCGCTGCTTGAGTGCTAGTGGAACATCAAAATGAAGCACGGTAGTTTTACTTTCCCTGTGACTGCCGAAACCCAAGCCACCATGCTACCCGAAAATAACTGTAGGCAAGATAAAGGCGCGTTAAAAACTCGGCCGTGAGTCGCGGCCGTACTGAGTATCAAAAGTAAAATCATGCATTTCGGTTAACATGCCTCTGAACCGTAATACTCCACCCAACTTAAACCTGCATTTGAGAGGCCTATTAATTACCCCGGGTACATTCCGAACTGGCTGAATCAGTCCACGGTTCAGCTGCGCTTGCATAATTTGGCGACGTTATGTGCTTATTCCTAACGAAGTTTGTCTGGTAATTTTTAATATAAGGAGTAAACAGGGACGTACTAGTAAGCTGATCATGGAGGAGGGGTGCAGGTTTAGATCAGCCGAACAAGTTTCCGTAATAGGTATGCCAAAAGATAATTGCGTTAAATTGCACGATAAACCGCAAAGGCTTTCTGAAGTAAGTCTCGGTGCAGTCCGTAAAGAACGCTTGGAAGTTCTCACTAGCGGTGTCTTATTCTAATACGAGGATAGGACAGGTCAACTTCCCTGCTGGCGCATTGTGTATATGCCTTGTTCTTGGTCGCTCTGGACCTGGCCTGTAGGGTTTGGACGCTGAAAGATCAGAACATTAGTAGTCTGATTGTGGCAGGTGCCGACTTTACGCTTTTTTGAGAACAGTCGCCTCAGGCGTGTTCTTCACGTAACCATACAATGAATGAGTGGCCGGTGCTTTGGTCCATCAGCATCGAAAAACACCGTTTGGCAGCAACACATGAGTAACATTCTAGTAATAAACTGCCACGCAGCCGGGGAAATTAGGATGCAAAAGTCGGATGCGAATAGGATGCGAATACCTAAGCCATCAACGAAACCGACAAAGAATAGGGTGCATACACCTTTGGACAGCGTTAAACCAGACACGGCTGAGCATCATGTTGGATTAAAATGCCGTCGGTAGAATCAAGCCAGAGTCCCTCGCGAATTTAACCCGAAATAAGCCCGATGTAGAGAAACAGGTAAAGGCGTAGATAACAGGGTTGGCAAAGAAAAATACCATGCGCGCCAATGGGATCGCTTGCGTGCCAGGTCCCACTGGGTTTTAAACCTCCCGCAAGCAGGAACACGTGGAACCTATGTCATGATTCTTTGGTAAGCTAAAAACTACCGCCCGTTCCAACTAGTCCAACAGCTAGCCTCCTTGCTAGCTACCTCGACGACAAAGTCCTTACCCTCCTAAAACCAGGCACCTACCCTGGCCCAACTAGTATTTGGTTTCTAGATCAGCAAACTTATCCACCCTTCCTGGGTCCATTTAGCTTGCTGTCATCCCCTTTTAGATTTTTTTCCTGTTGACACCGTTGTACTATATGCCTCTTGACACTCGCAACATGCTACCGCTTTCATTCTACTTCGTCCTCGTTGCTCCTCTTCCCAAGCTTCAAACCTCTACTGCAGTTGCCCAAACGCCCTGTAGGACTTATTCATTCAAACTGGCTGGTCCCCGGTCTACACTCACGCGGTCCTCCAACGAAAGGGAAATTATCTGTGACCCTGCATCCGTCTGACTCTCCGTGTCAATCCCCGTCTCACCCAGATCCAGCTGCCACAGAACTGCGTATCCCTTCTCCGATCGCGGCAACCTTGACGACCGTTACGGGGCTGTCCATAAACCGAAGCATGTCAGTGCAATGATGGCATGGCACTGTCACACCCAGTGTGATGGCACTCCCGCAACTATTCTCTTCGAAATCTCGACCGCAACCTCTCGCCCAATCGAGCCTGTAGTCGCAACTTCGAGCAAATTTTTCAACCGGCCCCGTCTCTGACGAGTTCTTTCGTACCCGATGAATTTTCGCCCAAATTTGGCTAGCCTGATTTTCTGCCACAATTTCGGCTTGCCTCTTCCACGAGTTCAAATCCGTATACGATGTTTGGTTCGCCCTATGCATTAACACCACGTCCCCATCCAACCTATCTGCTGCAACTGACTTCCCTACAACAGTGAGTTTGCTTAATTTCAGATTAAGCCAAATTTTTGAGACAAAACTCGCTATGTGCTCTATTCGAATTATTCTACCTCCATCTCCACTTTTGCTCGTTGTGACTCCAGCCGTTTGCCCAAGCGCCCAAAGTCACTCATGGCCAGCAATGGTTTTCAGTTTTAGTTCATGCCATGTTCATGTCTTTGAACTAGTCGGACCTCCTGACCATTGTTCCCTACAAGTTGCGAAAGCAACCTATTATTATTTCATCGGATATTTCCCACTGTTTATGACATTGTCCTCTTTTCGCGCAATCCGCACTACCCGCAAATCCCCCAGTCATGCTTCATTCTGACTGTAAACGTATGATCATGCCAGACGGTATGTCACCCAAAATTTGGGAATAAACATTATTATTATTATAAGTTGGGAAATAAGTATAATAACATTATGCTCCCCAAAATGTGAAAAGCCTCCATAACCCTGTTTCGCTGTCGTTGCCATTCGTTGCACTAAGATGGTGCCAGATTAAGCACGACTGCATCTGTGTTCACGTTCCGCGCAATCCTATCTACAAATTACGGTAGTCACGGTTTTATTGTGGCTTTACCACTATGGTCATGCATGATGTTAGGTCACCCACCATTTGGGAGTAGAAATTATCATTAATGTAACCAAAGTTAATGGCTGTTGCGTGATGCTAACTTGCTCTCCGACAACTGTACGAATATAGAAAGAGGATGCGACATCGGAACACAGCTGCCAAGTTTTCCACGAAGAAATTCTTTAGTGAGCAAGACAAACAGTTTACTAGTAGGGGCAAACTGTTCGTTTCCTATAAAGGTCTATATAATTAAACGCCTAGCACCATTGCCGTCTGAGATCAGGAAAGTTTGCAGCACCTACCTAAATGTCCGTCCACCCAAGTATTCCGTTAGCTCTCAAGGCCCCATCCTATTCGGTTGAGTTTGTGTATTTCATCGAGAGTCAAAACATCCAAAAGACGTTGGTAAAAACAACCTGCAGCGCTTTGGTGAAGTCTATGTGGCTATATTTCACTTTTACCAAGGTAAACACAGATGCCCTTCCGCGCACACGAAGGCTCACTGGGAAGAAAGGTATCAGCCGCCACATTTGAACCAAACTATAAGTCACTCGCACAGCAGGAGTGCTCGACAACTTCGGCGGTAGTTGCAAATTTCTTGGGTGGTAGTTAGATCACCGAATTCATGATCTACAAATTGCTGCACCTCACAAGAGGGCATTCCACTTTCCACCATATCTCTGTTGGTACTCCTCTTTTCCTAGTTGCAGGTTAAAAGCAGTGAAACGTAAAACACCTGTCACCTTGTGGAAGTAAACAACATGGTTGAGGGTGACTGGCAAACTTTCACTGGGCTTTCTTGAAAAAACCGAACTGGGCAACTGGTGCATGGGGGCTGCTTGTCATTGAAGGATGCACTCGAGTTACTGGTTTTGTCTGATTCTGTGAACTTTGTTTTGTTTGGGTGATCAGTCACGAATGGTGAAAAAAGCGTTGGTGATTTTTGTCTGTTGCGCCTACAAACACCATACAGCCACACTTCATGCAGTCGTCTAGCCCCATCCAAATGACAGTGAATGAGGATTGGCGAGCGGTCATCAATTTTCCAACCAGCCTCCCTGGAGGTCACCATACACATTGCTGATCGGACGCGACTTCAGAAATGAACGCGCACCAAAACTCACGAGTGAAAATATATTTTGAAAAATTAACCGAAGATAAGGTGCATCATTACGCCTTTTGGTTTTAGCATATATGCGGTGTATTTTCAAGAGGAGTTCTCACAAATGCGACTCGCCGCAAGCCACTCTGAGCTCTTTTACAGTATTCCTTAATCCAAAAATTGAGGCTTTCCTGTCCACACACTTCAAGAACGGTTACCTAAAACGGGAAATTTAAAGGCTGAAAACCTTCAAATATCCAACTAACCCTTGCGGACTTGCTGACGTCCATCCAGGTTATTAGTGGTCCTTTCGAAAAACGTTATATATATATCTAGAAGCAAACGCTTCACACAAAACAGTAATAAACGCGCGCCCAGTCGCTTGGTGATATCAAATCGTAGGAGTTGTTCGAAGATTTGGCCAAGGCCAACAGTTAAACTCAGATGGATGACGATCCACATTCTCAGGTAAAGGTCGAAAGGAACCAATCCGTTGGCTCTTACAAATTCCGACTATCATAAGGAATGTTTTCTTGTCTATGGGTCTTCGTCAAATCCTCATCTAATACAACAGAAGATCGGCGCCCGATATAAAAATTAACTACATTTTATCTATTTGAAAAATACATCAGTGAGATGAACCCGCGTGATATCGGTATTCTGCTTTAACCTATTGAGCTTCAATATTATAGCCCATCCAGCTTGCGTTATGATTCGGATTATAACGGCAAAAACAGTGGACGATCTCCAAACTTTTCGTGGATAAGCCGGATCCAAGTCTTGTGTCCTAGGCCAGCTGGTAGCCTGTGTCTTGCTCTGTTGTGTACACAAGCTGGGTTGATAATATAGCTCTAAAGGGTCTTGTTGCCCCTGCTATTTTAGGTTGAAATTAGCCAGCAAAATTCTTAGTGATGTGCTGAACTAAACTCGGAGCCTAGTTGATAGAATGGATTTGGCGGTCGCTGGGGCACACTTTTGGCCCCAAATCGCTCAACATCGGTCCACCAACTGGTCACGCGACTGAAACATTGCAACGAGTTTTCTTCCATGCGCTTGCACATGGTCATGTAGGTTTTATCGGTGAATGTTTCAACGCTGCTCTGCGTCAACAGGTCACAGCGTGCAAGGCAAAAGATCCAATGCGATGTGCAACCCAGGTGCGTCTAAAACACTTCTTTTGTTTACTCTATTGCCTAACTCTTCTCCTCCGGTTGAGGTGAGCGTTCTGCCATTCAACTCCTGATTGTTACAGTAAGGGTTTAAGCTAAGAAAATAACCCACAAAAATTACGCAATAAGACAACGGATAGCAGATATGATCAGTCACTAAATAATCACTGTTATCCAGATGTTGGTACCTAACTTCTTACATTTACTCGCTTTTCTGTATTGGTGTCGAAACCACTACCGGTTAGACACTGACAAAACTGGACGCCAAATCAGACCAAATTATACCATTTACTTATAAATCCATATCATTGATTATGGGTTGCGCAGATATCTAAAAAGGTAGAATCCTGAGCCTTCGCTCAGCTGCTCACGCCTTATGCTTGTCACCTCGCTTTTCGCAATTTTCTGCAGTCTGGCATTTGTGATGAGGCATGTTTAAAGTCCTCGTAGGATCCATTTGACGCATATTTTAGATGGCCATAAAGTAGATTTTACATTTGACCTTAGGTTCTATGGTTTGGCCTGCTCTAGAAGGCTTTTTCTGTCACTTCATCACACAAAATTCCACTGCTTCAGAGGTAAATCTCTGTGTTTCTGGTGAACAAATCCCAAAGCACTGTGAAGCAGCTAGTCGATCTAACGGATCGACAGTCTTGTAGGATTTGTAGACAACATTGTGTTATGGGGATGTGCTATAATGATGACGTACAACGCTTGGCCATCCACTTAGCCCTGGGAAAAATTTCAACGCTTTGCGTCAGCTTGCTCAAGAAAGATAATCAGGGAAGCAGATCTCTTGCAGCCGTCAGCCTATGTTGGACACAGGGTTATTCCACCAGCCCCCACCACGGACGGTCACCACACTTCTGCGAATACCTCCAACGCGTTGGCTTTCATTTTGCTATGACCTGTAACGAAAATGTTATGGGATTGGGCGGAATTCGTTCAAGTCTTGAAGTAGGGGGCCTCGCACGGCGACTTAAAGTGCTCACCTAGCTTGCTGCTAGAAGCGTCCGCCGATTTCGCTGTACATTAAAGTACACCGTGGAATACGGGGACACATCTAGCTCACCTAGCTTGCTGCTAGAAGCGTCCACCGCTTTCGCTGTACATTGAAGTACACCGTGGAATACGGGGACACATCTACTTCCGAACGTTAACATGAGTATTTAATGGTATATTAATGAACGGTGGGGGTTGTAAGAGACTCTGAAGTTAACGGAAGGCAAACATCGGAATTACCAAACGTGGCAATTTTCCTTGACCGCTTATCGCCATTTACCAAGTTTAGCAAAGTGTGCTTGTGCGCACAACTACAAGCCATGCGTTCAACTACATGTTTAACGAGTTTGTCCTCACACTTGTTAGGGTTAGAAAGCTAAAAATAAGACTAAACAAAGGCCAAATGCTGGGGCGTGCCCTATTTTCAAATGCCAAAATACACACCTAATGAGCGAAAGGGGGACAAATCTAGGACTCTCATTCACTGCGATCAAGAAGGTTGAATGATGAAGGAATGCTTGAGAGCAGCGGACGTAATATTTCACAAGCAGTCTCCAAATTGACTCTGGAAACTAGCATCCACTAAGATTCAGGGGTTTGTGTAAAATTATGAAATAAGACCATTGCTGTTGCACCCATCACTGTGACGAAAGGCAGACATTTGCCTGCCCTAGGGTGTTTTCGAAAAGCGTAAGTGGGAATGAAGTAGAGGTATTAGCAGTGTGGATAAATGGTAGCAGGAATCTCAGAATCACGTTGTGCAGTGAAGCTGCGGAGACCCATTGGTATCGCGGTTGTAGTGGAGTCGCACGTAAAAGTTCCTCAGAAGAGTTGATAACAACACACGAAACGAACGTATGCTGTACACAAAAATATTGACTTTGTAAGGAGCACAGCCTAAAAGTCCGCCCAACTTGTTAAGTCCAAACGAAAGCTCCAGCAGATTAGAATGAACGCATCCTAGAGGCGGTTGGGTCCGGGTTAAGAGTTTTTCGTACTTGATTTGTGGAGGTTGCGTTTGGGTAAAAAGACAGGTGGACGTGATCTACCACAAAGGATTGGGCCTTTAGGAGAAGGACTCTTAGCTTCTTGTTTGCAGTTGCCTACTCACGCGCGGTTTCACACAGCACCAGTGTTCTCCAAAGAGGCATACTAACGCCTCGGTTGTCGCCAGCACACACCGATAATTTGCTTGGCCGGCGGAGGTGCCTCATCAATATATTTTTTCTACAACCTACAATTACTTATCACGCGATAAGCCTTCCATCCACCGTGCTTCTTCCGGCCACGTCCAAACTATGACGTCCCGATCGTGCCTCAGTTGGTATGCTCCATAAAAGTTGATAATTAAACTTCTTCATTAGTGTTCGCTTTGCTGACACCGTAATACTTCTCGGATCTGGGATTCTCCGAGGTATGATTCCGGCTGAAAGCACCAACCTGAAAAGCGCAGGTTAATGCTAAGAAATGCATGGCGATCACTATAGCCAGCGAGTCCACGTAAGATACATTAACCTTCCGGTTATATCATTAGCAGGTTTTTAAAGATGTGGAGAAGGACCTCGCTAATTTTATATTTCACGGTATGGAACCACAGAAGCAGTGTCATGTAGCGTCCAACGATGTCTGTGTAGTCGTTTGAAACAAAATTGTCTCTTAGCAACCGCAATTCAACGGTCTGCATTCACTTTGATCGCGCACATGTACGACCTCAAAAAGGATACTGGCTTTAGGCCTACATCTCGTCCCTTAGGAAGGGCGTCAAGGCCTATGGGGAGGGACCAAGGACCTTGAAATCCTGATTGATAATAATAATAATAATGTTTATTCCCAACTAGTGGGTGTCATAACGTGAGGCCTGATCACACAATTACAGTCAGAATAAAGCACGACTGGACGGGATTGGCGGATACTGGGGATTGCGCGAAAAAGAGGGCAGTCAGACAGTCGGAAATAGACTTGGTCACGTCTAGACCGTCATGGCGATTGAAAGACAATTACCGGACTTTTATAATGATAATAATAGGACCGTTTTCCAACATGTAGGGAGCATGCCAATTGAGATGTGATCAAGTCGTTACAGCCTGAACGCGGCAGACAAATACCCAACGGAGAGGAAGTTACAACCAAAGAAGCACGCTTATTACGCGAAGTGTCACCGCAGTTATGGGGACCGAGAAAACGAGGACAGTGGGCATGAGGTACGACTGGTTCAAAGGTGATGCCAGCAGGTATGAACTAAAACTGAAAACTGTTGCTGGTCATGAGTGACCTTGGGTGATCGAGTAAATGGCTAGGGTCACAAAAAGCGAAAACGGAGATGGAGATTTGAGAATTTGATCTGGACACAAATGACAAGTTTTGTCTCAAGAGTATGGTTTCAATTGAAATCGAGTAGACTCACTGGTCTAACTGTTGTAGGAAGTCAGGTGTAAAGGATAGTTTTGACGGGCGTTTGAGGTGTTGGGAGGCGTGTCCCCAAGACGTGTCGTTTTTCCCTGAAATAACAAATCAATTTGCACAAATATTGATTCCATCGGCAAAGACCTGGGTAGACAAATTTTCTTGAAAAATGTTTGGCCTATTGGACAGCCTGTCTTGTCTTATCAGATGGCGAAATAGAGGAGGGGAACGTCAGTCCCCGAAAATGCTTTTACATTTGAGATTCTGTTGAAAATAGTTGCCGGAGTGTCATCAGACTGGCTACAGTAGTGCCATGCCATCATTGCACTGATAGACTTCGGTTTTGGGACAGTCTCGTAACGGTCGTCAAGGGTTGGCCCAATCGGACAGGCGATACGCATTTCCATGGCAGCTGGATCTGTGTTAGACGAAAAGACTGACACAGATAGGACCAGGCCGATGCACAGCCACGGTTTCTGAAGTGCCTAGTAACGGTAGTCATTGACACAGATAGGACCAGGCCGATGCACAGCCAGGTTTCTGAAGTGCCTAGTAACGGTAGTCAGTATTAAGGCAATCGAGTGGGTGTTGCCTATTCATGTGGCCGCTGGATCTGGCCCATACGAGGGCACTGACACAGGTAACTTCAGGCAGATTCGGAGGAAGACGTAATTTTGATTAAGTTGAATAACCGTGTGGATGCAAATCAGGGACCATCCAGAACGAACGAACAACGTTTATGTAGGGCGTTGGGAGCAGCTACTCTCAGTGAGTTAACCTTGGGTGTGTGGAAACTTTTGAGGTGATTGAACGAGATCAGAGGCGTCTGATGAGTGCCGGGAGGCATCGGATAAAAACGGGCTCTAGTAGACAGAAATAATCTGAAGGAGGATGATAGCAAACTGAATGAACCTATGAAAGGTTGGTCTTTTCCCTCTTGCCTAGCAACCAAGATTTAGCTGGGGAGGCCTATGCAGTATGGAGACTCAACAAATCACTATTAGTTTGTCTATACTCGGCAAGTGCGCAGTACATTCAGATAGCGATGCAATAGACTGTCATTGGTGGTAAGAGTCTTGCTTTTTGTGCCCTTTGCGTTGGTTGATCGGAAGGAGTTAGACCAGAGCAAGAATAGTTACAACATTTTAGAAATGTGAGAACTTAGCCGCCGAGGTGGCGAGCAGCGAGACTAGCCGTTGGAATACTTGGTACAGGCAATGACAATGTGAGTTAAACAGAGGGCTCTATTAGATTTTAGTTGAGCCAAAGAATCCAATCAGAGGGTACCCGTTGTACAAACAGGGGAAAATATTGCGTAGAGGGACAGCAGACGGTCAATGACTGGTTGGGCGAAAGCTTCCGACATACTGGATAGTGACTGTTTAATTGAAATCTTTTGCGTGAACTGAAAAAGGGAGTAGAATGATTCGCTAGTCGCTGAGTCATTGCTGTTAGCTGAAAAGCTACGAATGATACTTGGCAAGAACCATCAACAAACGCTACCCGTGACTGCCGGACTAATAACGTCCCTTTATTTCATACGTATACGATCACTTCAGGGAACAAGGGTGGCGACCGTTTCTGTTATGTCGCCGGTGAAGTAAACTTGGGGCGCTGGGAACACAACTAGGACTAAGTTGGCAACACGCCAGCATCATGAGTCTCGCAGTGCATCTTCAAGTTGCCGCATGCATTTTTGAAAGTCAGACAAAAGGACAGTTGTCCTTCGCTTGTATTTCGTGGCGTTGCCAGATAAATGGCAACCGAAACAGGTGCAAACCAGCAGCTACAGACAAACAACAACGGTCCTCCCTTACGTATTTCCTGAACTAAAGGCTGGGACCAAAATCAACGGCAATGGACGATGCACCCGTGCTACTTGAGGAGTGGTGTGTGTACGAATGCATCATGGTGCAAGACGTGCACGTCAACCACGCGAGGTTTTCATCCCTCGTGGAGGCAACCAAATCTGCACGGTGACAAGACACAAAGCAGTTATAATTGTGGCTTGTGGATTAAAAGAACTCCATCTACCAGATGTTTTACCCGGTCGGAGGGAAAGCCGGGCTAGTAAAACAGCTCAGTAATATCGGACAAGCGAACAGGAAGGAGCTATTGGAAGAGGCAAGTCGTGGATGCAAATAAAACGGCACCAACCTTTTGGCCATGAGGGTACAACAGAGATGTTCGAGAGTTTGTACTATGCTAAACGATAATGAAGCGTTGATGTGAACCGCTAGGTGAAGCGGAGGCACATCACAGTGTTATGGTTGCGTGGATGGATGTGCTGTGAAACCAAACAAGAATTTCATACACTGCGCATCTTCACACCCAATGTTTGCTGTGCTTGCACTGTGCGTGATCAATGGAGGTGGAATGGTTCTAAAGAGTGAGAGAATTAGGCCTCTGTTTGGTTTAGGTTAGTTGAACCTTGGCAAAGCAAAGCATCATACATTAACTAAAGCTGACAGTTATTCGGGGCTTGGACCCGGCTTGAAAGAACAAGGAATACGTTTTCTGGGCAGAGGAGCTTAAGGGCAAATGTAGGAAAATATAAGGGGCTGGTGGAGACGGGCGTGAAAACAGTTAAGATGTCAGGTAACAGATGTGCATTTCAGAGAGCAGGTGAAAGTGCATTTCTAGGTAGTGTAACTTCTGCGTCCGAGATAAGTCTGAAGGTAAATAATGGCCGACAACGCTTGAAAGACAAGCTGCTCATGTTTAGGTTAACACTAAAGGGTTAAAGCTGGTAATTGTAACTCTAGAACCAAGTAATAGGACAGTTGGGATGAACGCGTAACTTAGAATTGCTTGGAGATTCTTTCAAAGTGTCTAGATTAAGCTGTGGCCCGAGAAGTCGCTGGGTTGCCTCAACGGAATGGTACTAATCAAAAGCGTTTCTAAAGCCTACATGAAAGGATATGGAACGGGTATGGGGGGAGCTCGTTCCAAAGTTTGGAATAGAAGCAAAGGGAAAGGTTTTGTCTAAAGACATTTTGACCGACCGAGGAAAAATACAGAGTTGTGGACATTATAGAGAGAACTAGAAGCTAACTTGCGGCGGCAGTCAGCTACTTGGGCCCGTCGGTAGATTAGGCCATGCAGAAAACCTAGGTTTAAATTAACGCGCCCAGCTATAGAGGATCCAACGCAAGTGACAATATGGAAAATGAGGAGGAGGAAAGATCCTGAATTTCTATAACCTGGGTTCTCTAAGTAAGGTAAGAAGTGAACAAACACAGTAGAAGGTCACCAATCTCTAGATCGTTTTTTATTGAGGAGTGACCTCGGGGGCTTGGTCAACTGCCTTGCGAATATAAAGGTGGATAAGAATAATGCAGAGCCTGGCATAGTAATCGGACAGAATATAATTAAAAAACCAACCTGGTGTGTGTTAATCTACCGCCAGGCAATAAACGCATTCTGTCGAGTGTTGGGATTCTTGCTGGTGAGCAGCTAATCTATGACAGGGAATTTGATAAGACGCTTCAGGATACTGGACAGCAAGCAAGAGTGATGAATGCCACCGTAGCTAGCTGGAGCGGTTTGTAGACCTGACATGTGGTGTGGAACAATGGTGGAGTGCATCCAACGAAGCAGAACTGTACAAGTGATGAAGTAGATATTGAAGCTATCGAGAATGAGGGTGGGGGTGTTCGGGCCACCAGCCTTTACGGGCGGCGGGCATCATACGAAGCAGATACGGCCATGCCCAAACTAGCACGATCAATTTAAGGTGGACATCGAGGACAGAACAGTTATTGGGGTCGTCATATCGTCTGGGGAACATATCAAGCGTCAGCAACAACGGACCGTTAAAATTTGAAGATGGAGGGCAAAAAACACGATGAGAGAACGTAAAACTAAGACATCCTACCCAGCATGTAACCAGAAAACTGAGGATTGCGGAAAATGATGAACCAAAACAATGGATCTGATGAAGCAGCTGTGTTGCAGTCATCCTGCCAGACAAATAGGACTAAAAGCTGAAGCCGTTGTGAAGACCGTGTGGCCCTGGATAGTTAGGTTTATGGCCAGCAATACAAAGGCCTAAAAAGGGATGATTCATTGGAGAAATGGTAATGCGAGTAGACTGGATATCAAAATCACGGTGTACAGCGAATCGCTGATGTCGCTGTTAAAGCGGAGTCGGGTGTAAAATTTCCCACGAATGGTGGGTTTGAGC
The DNA here is from genome assembly GCA_003604175.2 of Clonorchis sinensis. NCBI lineage: Eukaryota > Metazoa > Platyhelminthes > Trematoda > Opisthorchiida > Opisthorchiidae > Clonorchis > Clonorchis sinensis. The sequence goes on from CM030370.1 coordinate 135,413,388, forward strand.
CAACGCGCCGGACAGAATACTAAGTGTACAGGAAATGGGTGACTTTGTGGAGGGCGAAAACTGAAATTCCACCAAGATTTTCTGGATCTAAACAAATGGCCCAGCTCATTAGAACGAACTGGTCCCACAGAGTGGCTGGGGCCAGGTAACGAATTTGTTCATAGCTACATGCAAAGGAACAAGCGGGCGAGGTAACACAGCCGATAATACGAAGTGAATAGTTGCTGGTTTAGCATCAGACTGGGCTTGGCAGTGTTGTGCGACCATGACACTGACATACATCGGTTTCTGGGCGGCCCTGTAAAGAAGGCCACGGTTATGGTAATCGGACTAGGGATGTGCGGTGCTCTGGGAAGCGGGATTTTCAGCTTACCAAGGGGACTCGCGCGGCTAGAAAGAGCCAAATTAGAGTTAAAGGTGAATTCGGTTCATTTGGAGTTCCAGCGGCGTGTAAAGCAGTGGATAGCCGGGATGGATAGCCACCATATAGCGCGTTCGAAGTTGCCAATTTCGAAGAACGGGACTTTGGAACAGGATAGAATTAGATGAGATCGGTCAGGCCTGGTGTGTGCCACAAGTAAGCAGATAGCCTGCAGTCCACTAGGGGAGAATATCCTGAGGTTCATTACAGTGACAACAAGAGCTTAGTAGCCCTGTAATGAAGGAATGGCTATGATTGGAAATATAAGGCTATCAAGTTTAAGTTCAGCCAACCCCAAACTTATGGCCAAACCGACTGTGCTTGTAGCAACGAAACAGAGGCAAATTTGCCCCAACTCCTTGAACAACAGCGGATATCGGCCAAAAGGCGGTATTAAAAAAGTTTTAAGTGGCAGTGGTCGAAATTTTCGTCCACGGGAAAAAGGTAGAAGGCCGGGCATTCGGGTTCCCACGGGGTGAAAAACCCTGCAAATGAAAAGCAGCCCCGAAACTACCCAGCGAGGAAGCAGACAAGTAAGCCTCAGCGATCCCTGCGGAGCCCTCGACTCAAACTCGACGTACAGCTGTTAAGATTGTTAACCACTCTGGTTACAAAACTCTTGGCTCCTTGCCTTCGGAGGCAGCAAAGACGGTGTTGAAATGCTTGTTCACAAACTGCCTCAGCCTTTTCAACAAACTTTGCGGTATTAAACAGTCAGTTACTCTTGAACAGCCGTCCATTATCACATTCACAGAGACCTGGCTCATACCAGATATATCTGACGCGGAGACCTCGGTAGACGGCTACTCTGTTTCTCGAGCTGCCTCAAAACGAGGGAGGGCTGGTGGGATTGCTTTGTACTTACGTGCGGCCCTGTCAATCCTGATTGTCCTCTCTGATACCACTCCTGCAACTTTTTGCGATGCACTGTGGATTAACGTCCCGCTGTTTACGTCCGATTCTCTCTTCGGTGTGGCCTACCGTAGCCCCTCGAGTCCTCCGGAGGATGATCAATTCCCCATACAAACCCTGGAGCAAAGCTCCTACAGTTATCGATTCACTCATTTCCTGCTGGGAGGTGACTTCAACGCTCCAAAGGCCCCCCTTCTACAGCGCCAGTTTCCATTAGGGTTCTTTAAGGCTCCGTTTTAGGACCACTGTTGTTTCTGATACACGTCAACGGCCTTCCAGATGTTCTTGCTAGTCTATGTCTACTTTTTGCTGACGACTTGAACTCCTGGAGTTCCAATGCCATTGTCCTCCAAATGGATGTAGACGCTGCAAGGCAGTGATAGCTGGACTGGCACCTTCCTCTGAGTGACGATAAGTGGGCCCATATGTCACTTGGAGGAAACTCAGCGAACTCCTTTGTCATAAATGGTGAGAAAGGACAAGAAAACATTATTAGGATGGATGCCAAGAGGGATAAGGGTACCTGGCTTTCTTCAAACATGTCCTTCTCACTGCACCATGAGAAACTGGCCCAAAAGGCGTTCACCGCTCTACGGATGATTCGGCGCACCTTCCCATGTATTACTCGCATAGACTTGCAAATACTCTATGGGGGTCAGGTCGCTCCTTGAATATGCCAACGAAGTTGTCTACTCAGGATGCACGAAAGTGCGCTGCTACGAAAGTACTTGCTGGTCTCATATCCATGGGCTATGAAACGCGTCTCGCGGTGCTTGGCCTCTTTCGAACAGAAGTTCTGCCTTCGTCTGCATGGAGTATCAAACAAAGATAGAAACATTTCCTCTGGGTTCTCGACGGCATCATGTGTGCGCGGGGGGGGGGAGAGAGCTCACTAACTGTCGGCTATTATCAGTCTGTTTCTGGTTTTGAATTTGGGGTTACTGCCTAAATAAGCTGGTCCTGTTTTTTGAACAACCTAGAATTGTTGCATTAGTTTTATTTCTCTCCATAACCAAAGCCCTTGATATTTACCATTCTGCTTTTGAAATATGAGTTACAGGTTCGTGTTTTTCGTTTTGAATGGTGAGATCAGGAAACAAGGTTGTAGTCCTCCTGGAGTTTCTCGGACTGTCTTCTTCACAACTGGAAAAGCAAAAAATGATTCAGACGTGAAGGGTCTGTCGCGTACAGCAAACTTCCTCCTATATGTGAATGCCTGTTTGGGACAGTCCAGTCCGACTGAATTCCATTCAATCCTCGTTTCTCAATTTCGCCTTCCCAGTCCCACTCATTTTAAGGCTGGGACTACTCTTTTTTGGTTACATTTTGTTCAGAGCCTAGTTCAAATCACGTGACTACCTTATGGTTTCATGCTAAATGTAAAGCCCTCTCTCTCGCACTCTACTTTATTTCAGTCGGAAAGCATGCGAATACATCCATTTCTGCTCACCCTTCCGACGACCATCGCAACGTCGTTTGCATTCTGCTTACCCGCAGCCACTCCACCGAATTCCATAGTTTTTGGACGAGGACGTGTTAGGGTGAAAGATATGGTGAGTGTGCTGCTACTGGCGCGCTAGCTGTGTTCATTGTTTTCTAAATTTTCTGATAGAAACTTGGGCGAAAGCCTCAATCGTGTGTATCAATCCGTGAAAAGCGGATCATTACATGTACGCTTATGTTTGGCAATTACGGGATTTACTCAAATTGTGTTGCAGGAGACCAGCACTATCTGTAACGACGTGCCTCATGTTATTAGCATTGTATATCGGTTACCCAGCAGGGGAAGGCAAGTGTTCGAAATTTTTTGCCTAAAAAACTTTTTGGTAGCATGGGGAGATAACCGATGTAGTAACCAGCAAGAAGAATAACTGCTGGCCTATTTCGCATGGGTCATTACAGGGTGAGTCGGAAAGCGAGCTGTTGCAGCCTCAACGAAAGGACTCCGTTGTGCATAGATGTAATGTGATTAATGACAGCAAACACACAAGGGCTGATGAATACACAACCTCCGTAATCACGGACAAAGTCTAGTTTAACTGGAAGTTGCTACGTTACCTGGACGCTGCCCTAATTTGAAGGGATAGGTGAGGGTAACAGAAAGTGTAACCGGTCTCCGAAGCAATACTGCCAGCTTCAATCAACGGGTAGCGCACGGTTAAACAGCCAGTAGGGTCAAGCCTTGAACACTAGTAGCGAAGGCTTATGTGTCCACTCCCGGGAGCAGTTATAGAAGCTCAGAAAACAGCCGACAAATATACCGGCGTTTGACTTGGCTGGATAATTTCATCAAATAGGCCTTATTCTGTCACATTACAAGGAAACAGATCCGCATCGACCTGGGTTGCAGCAATCCACGATTTGTCCGTCGCCTCACGGTCCGGCTGCTGTCACCTGCAGTCGGGTTGTTTACACACAATCCGGGATGGTTCACTTCGTCAGTGTTAATAACGGTTGCCTGCAGAGTGCCACTGGCAAAGGAAGAATCTGGTACACCATTCTGATAGTCTACATCCGGCAGGGTTGAGTGGCTGGCGTAGGAGTGTGACCAGAGGGAAGGCTTGCAAGACGACGGCCACGTTCTAAATGGGATCCGCTGAATGAACACGTAAGCAATTCCCTCCCTTTTAGAAACCTAGGGCACCGACTCTCAGAACCGCAGTATTACTGTTTTGGAACTGATTCATAATTTTTGGTCGCAAACACCAACTGCTTGCAGACGGTTGGTGCATCTACCAATAACTTCATTTACTTCTCTCACCAGTCGACTTGGCCCTCTGTGTTGTTGTTCTCGATATTCAAGGTCCATTAAGTTCCAGGCAGTAAGAATATATTTCCTTTGATCATATCCCAACACATCGAAAGTGATTTTGGGATGTCAAGGAGTAAGGACTACTCCCCACGATGATTTTCAAGCCACCGTCACTCCCTTCCGATGGTCTACGGAAACAAATTAAACAGGTAAGTGCAAACTGCAGCATTTATTACAACAGTCTCGTTAGAAATATGAACTACTGATTTGAGTTATATCATTGATATCACTTACACCAAAAAGAGTTCACTGTCAGCTGTAGTAACTTTTAAAAACATTAACTGATGCAGAGATACCTGTGATATTCGTCGATTTTAGGCGTGTCACATTTTTCGGTAAGCTGAGGTTTTAAATTTCTTAAAAATCTGTTTTATAACCCGAGGCATATGTTGACCTTGCAAAATCACCCGCTCAAACAAACCTCATTGAAAAGATCTTTAACAAAAAGCCTTGAGCATAAACGTTTTCAAATATAAAGTGCTATCCCCGAAAATTTTGTGGTTTCTGAGATAAATTCATTCGCCGGATGCATACTGGCATGTATGTGATGCTTCTACCTACTGTCATTTTGGTGTCCAGTTTGTAGGTATACACAAGCAGCTTGCCATGCAAGAGCAAGTTTCCTACTTTATTTACTCTATCTGAAACTAGCGACCTAGTGCTCAAGGCACAGTAGTACGGACCAGCGCATCACGAAAAAGTTATTCCCTGGTTCAATGTTAGTACGGATAATCAACCAAGTATCTAATTAATGAGGTCTGGACAGCAGGCCTGCCGATCAGGTGTCGAATGTTTGCCAATTCTTTTGGCCTGATTGTGACGCACGTGGTTTTTTCTATGCTTGATAGAAGCCCATCTTTGGATGCTCAGATGAACATTGTATTGATTACCCGATGTGGTCTGTTCCAATCACCTGAGGAGCTGATAGGTTTGCACAGGATTGGAGTCTTCCGCGGACAACATCTAGTCCGGAGAGAAGACGAACAAGATGGACAAAAAAGGGCTTATGATAACATCTCTCTGTTCCCCATTCTGTGGATCATGCTGGCACAGGTACAACTCATTGGGGCTGCCATAGCACATTCTCATTCTGGGGCGAGATTGATAATCCATGATGGGTTAAACTGGAAGCTGGCGTTGTATACAACTTCAGTTATCAGATCTCTCCATCCGCAATTCCTACTGAAACTAACGTCTGTGGTTCCCTGAAATTGTTTCAACCCCAAGTTCCCTGAACTCGGAAATAGCTGATACGGATATGCCACTGATCACCCGGTAATGGTTAAATGCTTTGTTAACAAGTGAAACAGACCCCGTTCCGGAGCTGGCACTATATCATATCTAAGGGTAGCATTAAAATTTGTCTGTGGCACTAAATAAGTGAGTTAGGAAATTTCGGATTCTTCTTCCCGGTTAGAATTGGACACAGACGACGGGTGACAGCCGCCAGTTAGTCGGATAAAGGCACTCAGGACTTTAGATTTATCTACCGGGTTTAGCATTGGACGTCAGAACTGGCAATTTGTCATGCTTACGGTGTAGTGATAAACATATGTGTCCTGTCCAGAGTGGATTTGGTTATCTGCAGGAATGTTTTTTTCTTGACTGTTCTTTTAACTTTTGAGTGAGTTGTGAGTTTCCCGTGTAATGACAGTAGGCATGAGAGATTCCAAGATAGCTTGCATATTCACAGGGATGTTCTTAAATATTCTGCTTTGCGTGGTGAACAGCGGACAGACAACGAAGATTCTGTATGAGTACCGCGTAAATACTTAAGGATCTTGCCAATGTTATGACTGGTTAGTAAGGTGTGGCGATGATGTAAAGGTTAGCGGTAAGGATTTCTTGATTGAATCATTCGCTTCTCGTGCTCCGTTTGGTGCAGAACATGGCTGGTATTGTTGATGGACCTCACCATGGTCCAATTAGAAATATTAAACTGGTGATGCCATATTTTTCGACTTTTCAAAAGCATTTGATCGAGTCCCACACGTCCCTCTGCTCCACAAACTCGAGTCTTACGGGATTCAAGGGAAAATCCTACACTGGATCAAGGCATTCCTATCAGACAGATCATTCCGAGTGAAAGTAGGCTCGACCTACTCTTCTGCGGCGCCAGTCTCCATTGGGGTTCCTCAGGGCTCCGTTTTGGGACCTTTGCCGTTTCTGATATACGTCAACGACCTTCCAGATGTTCTTTCAAGTCCATGTCTACTTTTTGCGGACGACTTGAAATCGTGGAGTTCCAATGCCAGTGCCCTCCAAATTGATGTGGACGCCGCAAAGCAGTGGTCGTTGGACTGGCACCTTCCTCTGAATGACGAAAAGTGCGTCCATATGTCATTTGGAGGAGACTCAGCGAACTCCTTTGTCATGCATGGTGAGAAAGGACCAGAAGACATCACGAGGATAGATGCCAAAAAAGATTTGGGTATCTGGCTCTCTCCAAACCTGTCCTTCTCACTGCACCTTGAGAAATCGGCTCAGAAGGCATTCGCTGTTCTACGGATGATTCGGCGTACCTTCTCTCGTATTACTCGCACGGACTTCCAAATACTCTATGGGGCCTATGTCAGACCGCTCCTTGAATATGCCAACCCGGTTGTCTACTCAGGACGCACGAAAGACGTAATCCTCATTGAGCGTGTCCAGCGAGCTGCTACGAAAATGGTTGCCGGTCTCAAGTCCATGGACTACGAAACGCGTCTCGTGGTGCTCGACCTCTTTCCCTTGGAGTATCGTCGCCTCCGAGGGGACTTAATTCTTACTTACGCCCTGTTTGAACAAGGCTTGGCCAACAGGTTTTTCACCGTTGACCCAGCAAACACACGGCGGGGACACGGTAAGAAGATTTTTAAGCTCAGAGCGCACACCTTCATTAGGCAAACTTTTTTCTCATTTCGGGTAGTTGCTGCGTGAAATAACCTTCCTGAGACGGTTGTCCACGCTCCCTCTAGAACTCAGTTCAAAACACTATTATACGCTTATTTAAGTGAGTCCTCGCGCTGGCAAACATACTGCCCCGCGCTGAGAACTTATAGAGCAGTGCTACACCCCTCTTTCACTTGTGTCTTTCAGGTGAACGACAGCCGCTGAACGACAAGAACAAAACGGACCCGGGAAACTTGGGCAAAAGCCTCGCTCCTGTGTATCAATCCGTGAATCCGTGAAACTAATCAATGTGTCGTTTAGACTTAGGCTGATTTTGCCGATGCCATCCTGAGGTCTCTGAGACTCAGGAAGACAGCGAGCGTTTCTTTCATCCGTTGTGAATGGATCCAGGCTAAGTTTCTACAAGAAAAAGTGCATGCGTACTCCAAAATATGTCATCCATTTTACGAAATGGACATTTGATGCGACCGGCCTCCCTGGGATAGATGAAGGTATGACAAGTTGTCTCGTCTATGGGAACTGGTGGGAAGAGACCGCAGTCGATGTCAAGACCTTGGCTAGCAAAAATATACAACCAACGTGCCGGTCTCAATATAGACACGTGTTATAAAATCTCGGCAAAGTTGACCAGCGGCAAATTCACCGAAGGAGACTATGCAGCGTAAAGTGACATTGCCACCTTTCCATCTGTTTGACAGATATATGAAGCGTATGATTAGGCGAGCACTGGCCATATCGACAGCCGGCGGGCTACTTAACCGAAAGTTTCTGTCGCTCCCACAATAGACGGTCGATATGATCAGATGCGTTGACCAAGGCGAAAAACCTGGACAGTGCTTAATTTCGAGACCATCTTTCAACAAATAATATGGGTATAATGGAATGGCAGTGTACACGCCTGTTAAAAGCAAGGCTCATCTTTGGCAGATTTGCAAAGTTATCCCGGGCAAGGTAATTAATAGTAAAGTATGAGCCAGTTTTAAATCCAAAAGTCTGTATTCGGATCACATTGAAATTTTCACGCACATGAGGAACAAGTTTAATCTGTGACGGGCGAAGTAGCAGAGATGGTTCGGTTCGGTTCGGTTTGACGATTCCTAGGAAACTTTCGAGCAGTCGTATTGAGCACCACGCGGTGTGTGTATTACAAAGTTGTTCAGCGCAATGCACCCAAATCTGAGCGACCAAATTACCTATGATTAAGTACAATGACCCTGTAGCGACCGTAATTCGACTGTCATGAAGCGATAAAAATCTCGCGGAGAGACGCTTATTTTCTGTGGTTGTTTGGGAGCGGGATACGCAAAACTGGCCACCGAAAGGAATGCACTGTGTACAAGCTTTCGCGGACGAACGCTTGTGCCACCTTCTGATGGATCTACTACCCACTCTGTAGTTGAAGTGGTACACATAGTTGTAGTGGTACACTTTCTCAACGTGATGATTACTCGTCGTATATACATACAACCACAATAGATAACATATCGTCGACTACGTCCTCGTTATGCTTATTGCTTCAGGTGAACTAACGATTTCTGACTACCTCTTCAGCTTCCTCTGATATGAGGACACTTGAAACCGAAGAAGAGTGTGTACTTGTTTTGTACTACTGTTGTTCTGTGACTGTAGTGCGCCAGCAGGTTGAATGCGGAGTTCCGACCAAGGTTATACTTATTCTCGTAGGCTTAAAATCAACTAAACCTTGTAAACCGGCAATACCCCACAAGCCATTTATGAGGCGACAGACGACACATGTGACGGGATGGTTATTGTTCCTCTAATGCTTTTTAAGTACCAATTAGTACCCCCCGGATACACTAATCTGCGCACCAATTTAGTTTGACGGCACTAATTAGTGATATCCTTCAACTGACTGTGTCGTTAAAGAGCGTCTTATGTTTCAGTTGGTACGATATTTGAGATATCGCAGTACATTTTCATCAAAGAAAGTATGCATAAGGTTGCTCAAAACTCTTCGACATCCAACCCCCGGTTTCGTCCATCATCGGAAACATCAGCAGAATCGGTCAAAGGATATAATAGATGAGTGACCAGGTGATTTCCCCAATAAAACTAAATTGGTGTGTGAATGAGTATTTGTGCAACTTCGTAAAATTCGGATTCAAAAAGAGCATACATTTGAGGAGAACTCAGGGGCTGCGCTTACGTCAGGAGCTCCAAGGAGGGCAAAGCCGGTCCCGGGCTGCCTAATAGTTTTCAACAAACTTGTAAGTAGTTTCTTTTGTGACAGTATACTGCCGTACCTCGAATATCATACCAAGTGTGCAGCACATTCAGTTGAGGAATATCACAAGTGCGTGATTAAGCTGGGATTCAAGTGAGCCTGCAGTCAAAACCCTAGCGGTGTGCAAATGAATGTCTGTCGAGTCAATGGAATTAAATCACACGGATAACTTCATCGTTGTCAGACGGCCACGCGTCTGCACAGACTACAATGGAATATCGGAAGTGGTCCCTTGTTTCGATAGATCATCCACACCTCCAAAATGAACATTATTCTTTCAGGGATTCCTACTCCCACACACCCACTTGAACCTTCGGGCTGGAGACTTCAGTTTGTTAATGAGGCAGGCCTCCAGTGGGCGCAGCTTTAAAAGTATGTAGAATTATCATCGCTCATTTCCTTAGCGGACGACAAAGGGGTAGCAGCGAAATCCACACCCTTTCACAGGTTCTAAACAGCATTGGGTCAGGTGTGTGGAGACATGCAGCGAAGTCTACCAGTGGACCAAACACAAGCGTTGACCTCGATGTCGAGGACTGCTGCGTGAACCTCACAACCACTGAAGATGCGAAAATTCCAGCCTCAAGTCCCACTCCGTCAAAAGCAGCCTGTCCCACTGAGGACACATTCATCACTGATGATCCCGATAGCCAAAGCCACAAACCTGACACCAGTGTACTGGAGATTCCTACATACACCGGGTTGGCCACTCTGATCGCGGACAACTTGGGAGTCCAGAAAAACACAAGAGGAAAGCCACTGTGGTCAAATAAGCCGCGTAAACTCCGCCCAATCGAAAAGCTGTTGGATAGATTCAAGGTGCAGTCCCTTGCAAAAACGAGCCTCTTGGGAATGCGATCCCTAGGAATACCCCTTGGTGGTGCGATCCAAGACACAATCGACCCCACATGGCATCACAGAGACACCTTTCCGGCCAAACCGTGCAAAGAAACCGAAATCACGCATGTTCACCCCAAATCCTTGAACAAATCCAGTCGTCTAAAAGGTAGTAGTAGTGTACGAGCAACAATCCATGAGGGGAATAACTACGTCCTCTGAAGGCAAAAGGCCCGGACCCTCAGGGGGAAAACCCCCAGCAAACAAAGAGCAGTTCTCGGAACAACCAGGACAGGAAGCAGGCAAGCACGCCGCAGAGGCTCCTTCGGAGCTTTGGACTCAATCCCGGCGCACAGCTATTACATCCACTAACCTCTCCGGTAACACACTTTGGAAGTGTGTTGTCACCACCTTCGGACGTAGCAGAGATAGTGTCGAAGTGCTTATCCTCAGTCTTTTCAACAAGCTTCGCGAGATAAGACAGTCGACTTGCCTTGAACAGCCGCCCATAACCGCACTACAAAAAGACCTGGCTCACACCGGATATCCTTGGCACGGAGATCTCGATAGACTGTTACTCCATTTTCGGAGCTGACTCGAAACGCGGAAGTGCAGGTTGGGTTGCCTTATGCGGCCCCGCCCATCCTGCTGGATATGTCCTGAAAATTCATGACGCTGACGCGATGTTCGTCCTGAAAATTAGCGCGCAGTCGGATGGATCAAAATCTACTTAAAAGGGTTTGGCATCTTTTGGGAGAGGTCCCAACTACTTTACAGGAAGATGACCACAGGTGACACAGAAGACGAGCTTGCATCTCATAAAATGCGGAAACGCTGTGAATCAGAAATCCGCCAACGGAACATACGAAAACAAGCCACGATACCAAAACTCGCCAGAAGAAAAACAAACATGTGCCATTTACGTACGAAAGAATGCCGGAGAAAGAAGCCAACCGCCTTCTTCTTGAAGGATAGAAACGTGGAACCAACAAATGACTCAATAGTGGTATCTGAAGCCTACAGAGAACATTATGCAGACCTGTATTCGACCCCAGTGACCTCGTCACATCCAATCTTGTGAAGATGTAACACCGAACGGCCGCTAACAAACTTGGTCTTCGTCTCTTGCACAAAATAAAACCCTTCAGCGAGTTGGGACCAGACGAGGTCCATCCAAGGATCCCGAAGGAAACACCGTTTCAAACTGGCAAAGCATTTCCACGTGGTGTTTTGTCCGTCGCTTGAAGGAGGCAACCTTCGATCTGCTTAGAAGGAAGCGACTGTTACAATCTACAAAGCTGGTGACCGACTGTCGCCTGGAAGCTACAGGCCTATTAGCCTCACTAGCTTATCGCGCAAGGTGATAAAACGCATTCTGAAGCGAATCCTCCTAAATCACCTCACCAACAACTTGATATCCCCAGTGTAACATGGATTCCTCCCAAATCGTTCTTGTGGGATGAACATGCTCGCATTTATGGACAGCTTGACCTAAGCTAAGGACGAAGGACTCATCCGATGCCACATCTTTCGACTTCTGAGAGACATCGATCGAGTCCCACTGCTCCACAAACTCGGGTCTTATGGGATTCAAGGGGAAAGTCTACGTTGGATTACGGCGTTCCTATCAGATAGAACATTTCGAGTGAAAGTAAACTCTTCTTCGGGGCCGATCTCCATTGGAGTTCCTCAAGGATATGCTTTGGGACCGCTTCTGTTACTGACCTACATCGACCGCCTTCCATGTGCTCTTTCAAGTCCACGTCTCATTTTGCGGACAACTTGAAATCCTTGGATTCAAAAGCCAGTGCTCTCCAAATGGACGTAGACGCTTCAAAGCAGTGGTCGTTGGACTGGCACCTTACCCCAAATGACGAAAAGTGCGTCCATATGTCATTCGGAAGAGACTCAGAGAACTCCTTACTCGTGCAGTGAAAATAGACCGGAAGACATTACGAGGATAGATACCAAAGAGGACTTAGATATCTGGCTCTTTTCAAACATTTCCTGCACCATGAAAACTCGGCTCAAAGGGCATTTGCCGTTCTACGGATGATTCGCCGCACCTTCCCCCGCATCGCTCGCATGGACTTCCAGATACTCAATGAGGCGTACATCAGACTGTTTCATGAATATGCGAACTAAGTTGTCTACTCAGAACGTAGGAAAGACGTAACCCTCATTGGTCGTGTCTAACGAGCTGCTACGAAAATGATTGCCGGCCTTAAATCCGTTAGTTATGAAACGCGTCTTGCAGTGCTTAACCTATTTCAATCGTCGCCACCAAGGAGACCTAATACTCATGCCCTGTTTGAACATGCCATGGCCAACAGGGTTTCCAGCGGTGACCCGACTAACACACCGCGGTTTTTAAGCTCAGAGCGCAAACTTTTATTAGGCAACAATTCTTCTCGCTTCGGGTAGTTGGTATTTCGGATAGACCTCCTCCGACGGTTGTTCACGATGCATCTAGTTACCAATTCAAAGCACGTTTAGACGATTATTTTACGTGAGCCCTCGTGCTGACAAGATTACTGTCTAGCACTGAGAGCCTAAAGGGCAGTGCTACACCCTTTTTCGCTTATGCCTTTCGCTGAACGACAGGAACAAACCAGACCCGGGAAGCTTCGATCCTATCTATCAAAATGTGAACATCTCGATGGCTGAATATACCGTGACTGCACTGCGATGGATGAAGTCGATGAGCGCACAACCAAGGTACAAGCAATATTTGCCAACTTGCGTCACATTTAGCGTCAGAAACAAGTGTCGGAGGTTAGTGGGCAATGTCTACGGAATGACCTTGACAGCAGTTTTACTGTGATTATTAAACTCGGCTTGAATGATCTGAAGACCTCAAGCATCTTCAGATATTTGGCCATCGTCATCTGTTTAGCGCAGCTGTACCATGCACCTGATGAAACTGTCCGATCTGTTTATCTCAATGGTTTTGGGAAGTGTAGGCACCTCGACCTTGGGCGCTTTCTCTGGGTCTTTTACAATTAGTTCCCACCCCTTCCTCCTACTGGGGCCTTCTTGATCCATGGTTGCATGCCAGGTAAGCACCAGTTGCCGATATTGGTGTACTGATATGATGATGGTGTGCCAGAAGAGTGCAGAATTCAATTAGAAATAGAGCCACATGGTGGACAAACCATGCAGTTTGTACTGTTTATAGCTGCCGCAGTCCCATCCGCTGATAATCTGCGGAGACAGGGGCAGATAGCAACGCACTGGAGGAAGTGGCTGATACAATTAGCGCGTGAATCCAGGAGTACCAGGTGATTTTTCATTGGGGAGATTGGGAGGTGAAGCTATGTGTCGAAGGAAACAGGTTGGGTTCATGTACGCCGCTGATCGCTGGGTCATCCATCTACGGGTCCACATCTAGGTAGACGGCGATGGGCAAACCAGCTAAGTTTGCTGGTTAACAACTTTCACACTTCTCCGCCAACCAATTGTTTGACCTCCCCTGGCTCGTTTCCACCCTGTGCATGGTTGTGCGAAAAGAGCTATTCGACATGCGGAGCACATAACCAATCCAGCACAACGTGTGGAGCGTTCACCTATCGTTGGCGAATTATTTCTTCCGAAGGCCAATCGACGTATTTCTGCATTACTGATTCGACCTTTACACCAGGTTCGGGCAATCCTCCGAAGACACCGACAGTCAAACAGTGGGTTCTTTAACTCCATCCCCGCGAACCGGCCAACCTTTTCTAACCCGTCCTTCCCTGAGGGCAGGCAGCGTCGCTGTTTCCACGAATATGGACGAGCTGATAACCTGCGAGAAACACCTTACGGTCTTCATATTCTCATTGCAGAGATCAGTACAACTTTACTATGAGACCACTGCGCAATACGATTATTCGTAGTATGTAGTCTCGCTGCTCTTAGTCTGAGTACAACCTTCTGGCTTTCCTGGCAGATCTGCACCTTGCGGAACTGAGTTCCAGTCAGTGTATTTCAAGGGATCATTGAAAAATATAAGCCGAACCACCACGTCAAGGCAGCAGTTTTTCGTCAGTGGTTGATAATTGCAACATTTATCATCGACAGATAAAGCACATCCCGCTGACTGAATTTCGTATGATTTCTACTGGAATTCTTATCGCTCCCGAAACACCAGATACCTTAGTTTATGTGGTGTATGAAGGATGGGATCGTCCGTATGGTGCCGTATCGCTAGTAAATCGGACCTAAATTTTGAAGGCAGAAAGGACGATCCATGGGCTTGATGTTACGAAGCAATATCCACAGTACGTGTTGGGATGTCCGTGTCACCGCGACGTCATATTGAAAGAATTCAATCCTAATACATCGATCAGCTGCTTACTTCACTACCAGAATCCCCAACTGATTTCTTCTCATCTAGAGTATCTGCATCCCAAACAGTCAAACAGCCACCATTACAAGCTCAACTACCTCCTTTTCCGTGAATAATCAGTGCCCTCCGAATCGAACTATTTCTGTCACTGAGGAAAATATGTCTCCGGCTGGGGTTTCATATCTTCATAACTCCGTTAATTCTGTTTGAAAGCGGTTGCTGTTCATCCGGGCATCTTGTTTGCCGTTTCTATCCATCACATGGGGCAAAAAATGCCGAACACTGCAGTTGAGATGCACAGTGAATAGATTCAAGGAGACAATCCAGTTTTATCAGAAATCTCTTTTGAGGTCAACCTTCTTCCTCCATGTGAATTGATTTCATAGGTCAAACAAGATGGGCGTGAGATGGGCGTCAAGCTGCGAGACTGCCTCCACCAATAGGTGTCATGCCGTGCACACTGACCCTATTCCATAGAACAGAATCAACCGTTGAATGACACCAAACAGAATTGAAGAAGCTTACAAAAATTACTAGTTGTCTCAAAATCCGAATACAACCACCACGTGTCAACCGAAGTAGGGTATACACGACTTTTCGTTAAGGAACGACTGTCAAATGTAAATTCAACCGAATGGCTTGGGAGGTAATTTATTGAAAAGAATACTGATCACAATGAAGGGACAAAGCAAACCACCAAGAACCGTAACACAAGTCAAATTAAGAGGGCACACTTGGAGCAAATTGTTGAGCACAGCGGTTAAATTCTTCCTCCTAAATGGAAGGAAATAAGAAGAATGACCTGCGAGAAAATATTTCAGCTTACCTTGAGAGAATAGTCCAAAAGGAATTGATGGTCTTTGTTCGCATCTCTCAGTTGGGACGTAAGTCTGTTGATCGTCTTCAAAACAAAAAAGGACAATTTCAAAGGGTATTGTATTGACTTTGCGACGTAACAAATAACTGAAGAATGAGACATTGGATTTTACAATTCAATCATCAATATACGAAAGGGCTAGGAGGACAATACACTTAGAGATGATACTAAAGTTGTAAAGCCCACGAACAACAACCATGCACTGTCCGACTATGATATCATGCAAAATAAAGATGGCTCGAACAAATCGGTCTGTCCGAAAAACAGTACCGACCCCTAAACATATCCAACGTGTTCTTAGGATGACGGGGGTTGGAGATTAAGAGTGTCATTGAAATAACCTTGAGAAGGCTAACCGTTCAGTTATAGCCCCCTTTCGGAGCCTAGCTACCATGCCACTGTGCCACTCGAAAGCACAAGGGCTTGGATACTGCCAGGTTGCCCAAGCCTAGACAGGGGATGTCGAGAGGCAGAGGTCGGACTCGAACCAGGGACCTTTCGAACAGTAAAAATGCGTTCCAAATACTGAGCCACCTCGCTGCATTTGGCTCAAGCGTGCCTACAAGCATTCGAAGCGTGCTACTTTAAATAAACTCAATCTTAAAGACATCAAGAAATAAAGAGCATGTTTCCTTGTCTGAAATGACTAGCCTGGGCTCATCAAAGGATCTTTGGGGCTGTACTGAGAAGGCTGGTGATGAATAGCACATGTATAGGACATATATTTTTCCGGCCTAAGCTATTCTGTCCTAAATTCTGAATGGCGTAGTCCCATAAAACTACAGTAAACAGGCACCGTCGATTTCACAAAGCTACGTAAAAATTACCATCTTCGAAAACCACCGTTCATAGTGCCCTACCCAAACCTCCTTCATTTAACTAAATTGAAGCTGCTAGACGCGCAGATGCACAATGGTTCCATCGGGTATGTTCATCCACGTAGTGCATCGATTATTTGAATCAATTCCTGGTTGAGTGGTGCTAGGCTCTGTGGTCCGTTGACGTTATTCAGGTGACCAGTTTCTATTCTCATGCAGCAAACGTCAACCAAAAACCAGTGCTTCCCCAAACACAAGTCACTTCATGCCAGAAATCTGTCTTTATGAAGGAAATAACGCGAAAATAGTACTGTAAATTAGGCTCACCACACACTCTTGTGAATGAATGAGTGTGTGGCAGTTAGTTGTGGAGAAATATAACAGATCAAATAAAACCTATTCAAAGTTCCTTTCAGGGAAGCCAAGCATTTGCGAGCCATAGACATTCAGAAAAGCGGCGTCGTTGTGTCTCGTTGTATTTTACCACACAACATTCTCAAAGACCGTAACGCCACAATCTAGTTTCAATGCTGTCAACAGTTCACGGAGCTACTACACTACATACACACTACACACTACATTGCATATATACCACTACACGGTGCTCATGATAACGACGGATGCACCCACGAAACCTTGTCATAACATTATTCCGGTGGGGTCAGATTACCGACTCTGTATGATACAGCCACCGGGACGGTAATCCATTGAAAAGCAGGCATGCTTGGAAGCCATTCTATCGGTCCTTGTCCCGGTGTGGCTACAGACAACGCATCATTCATTCTGATCACTGTAAGTAAGAATAAGGACAGGGAATTTTATTCAGTGTTTTGGTTTCTCACCTTCCCTAGGTATTTTAGAGCAGGCAAGGTATACAAGTTAAACCAATCATGTCCAATTGATTTGGTTACAAGCTCCCACTGTTTGACGTCAATAGGATGTGAAGACCCGCTACCACAGTCAATTTAGATAGGATACCAATGTCACGGGGCACCACCGAAAAGAGGCCATCAAATCGTATTTACCTGACATTTGAGTAAAAGTGACCCGGTGGAAAAATAAGGGTAAGGTTGATCGCCGTGTAAGCTGGAAAATTTCAGTTAACTAAGTGTACGCCTGAACCCAAGAGAAAGGTTGCTTGCGCACTTCAGCCAAAATGGAATTCGTTCTAACAATAGCACAAACCGAAGTACGGCACCGCACCTTAATCAAAAGGCGCAGTCCCATCAACATCAAGAGATAAAAGGTCCAAGCAGAAAATGTCGCCTACCTCGATGGGTTTCCCCAAGTGTTGTGAGACCATAATTGAATTAACAAGCACCTCGGGATTGCTGTTATCCTAAAAAAGATAATATGCACTGTTAAATCAACACAGTCAAAAGATATTTTCTCCACTATAATAGGCAATTTTGAAAGATAAACAGGCGGATCCCTTCTATGAGGGACATCCTAAATGCTCTCCGGACTTACTGCATAAATCCACATTAAAGTTAGGGACAAGGGACACTATAAGTAGTCGGAACAATAAACATCCTACACCGCGGATGTTTTCACTTGAAGCCACAAAGTATGTATCCTGCTGTGTGGGTTTCCTAGTATATAAGATTAGGCGGTCAAAAAGCTGGTTTGTCGTGTGCAGCTGAGTCAACCGGCGAACATCTGTATCGAACCGGTGGCGTTCAGTAGCCGCACCACAGAATGCTGACATGAGTGTGTTCTGACAACACAGTGTGCGAAGTTTGGCCTCCGAGTTCCCTGTGAAACAAACTTTCAAGCGGAGATGTAGCCGGATCACTGTGCTATTCATTATTCCAGGCGTAGGCAAGCGGATTCGATTAACGCTGACTCAGAACCGTAAGCATAAGAGCCCAACTGAGTGAGGATTTTTTCAAATAACCTACTACTATCACCGAAAGCTCACACGAATCAAAGGGGTTTCAAATCGTCCGGAACTGCAGAACGTAGTTGCTGGCCTTGGAGAGCGTTCACCCGCATCAACATTGGCTTATGATGATGCGACTGTGTGCTGTCAAAAGCCGTAAGTGGTAACAGCAATGCTGAAAATTTTAGTGCCTCCAAGTGTGCAAAGCCATCGAGTCATTGGAAAATGGACCTAGATTCAAGTGAAAAAAACGTACTGTCAACAATGATACGATATGGTCTGCACAGCCGTTAACTACAGAAGTTGACAAACGTCCACTGAATACAAACTAAATTTTGTCGTTTAAACGTAAAGTATGTTTAGTACACACGCACTGATTTATCTGGGATGTTTTCACATACACAGAATAACAGTCTGGTCCATCCTTTTGCTCTGTTGTTTTTCCACTATATTAGCTGGACAGCAATGGTCCCATAGTTGATAACTTTTATGTGCACGGTAAATCCGTGTTCGTCGCAGGCGCACTTCGAACCGGAAATACGGACGGACCAGTTTGTAAATGGATGAGGGGCTTCTCATTGCTTCTACCACATGGAGTGCTTGCACTGATCATCAGAGATTTCAGTTCAAGGCGCGCAAACCAAAGAGTCATGATAAAAATACTATTAAGTTAGTCTTCAACGAGCTATCATTGAGCGTGGGCTGGAGACACTCAGTAATTCGGAAAGAAGCTGGCAACCTTACCTGGGATATTCCAGTAGTAAGACACAAAGCTTCCATAAGCTGAGGCTGCATCCTGTCAGAAGACAGTGAGCTGTCCGAATGTGGATGAAAACACGACCAATTGAACTACCCAGAAAGAAAATGCCTAAGCCTGGAAGCCCTTACATATCAACGGAGGATCAATAAGATGCGGCTTCAGGTTTCACACTATAGCCTTATTTCGGTTTCATAAATTAGTCCTGATTTAACCTATCGACAGTGCAACGCTCACTGTCTGTATACCAAGTGGAGGGTAGTTTGGACTGTTTGTCTGGCTGAACAGCGTGAGAAAATTCACAGACCGATGAGGGTGGGACGTCCATACTACAGTTCTTCTTCGACCAAAAATAAAGGGGAACATACTAACCAGAACCACACGTGGTGTAATCTGAGTATATTCACATGGCAGATTTCTTCCCAAAAACGAAACCCCACGGTGGAAACACACTTTGTCCCTGGTCTTAGTTAAGAAAAACGACCATCAAGCAAAAACGATCCATGTCCCGAAAGCACCTACAACACTAATCGGTGAGATCTTTTGGCCAAAATTCGATTTAGCTTCAAAGCTCACTCAGCATTCAGTAGCATCTGGGAACATACCACCAGCTGTAGTACATATCGAATGTAGTGAAACTAGAAAGTTGGACGAGGCCCTTTGATGCCCACTCCTATAACACATATTCTTGTATTATTAAAATACACCTTTCCATTTCCGTTTCCAATTCCGTTTGTATTCGAACTTACTAGGTCGCATAAAAAGCACTCTTTACTAACGACCTAGATGACAGTAGCTGACGGTTCCATGTAGAGCTGCCATCTGATGCATTATAATGGTTAGATGTTACAGATACGATAGGTCACCGGACATCCAGAACGCACTATTCTAGAAAAGTGGAAAGTTGTCAGAGGGACAATATGATGAGTACGCTCAATGACAATTACAGGCTCGTTTGTCAGGCGAACAGTTCAGCAATGATTAACATTAGTCAACCTCTCCAAGAAAGAAGACACAGGACGAGAAACGCTTCGGTAGCTTCTGAATGTGTTACTCCGATGAACAAGTATCGCGCCTGGTTCCTATCCACTACCCACATAAATTATCCAGCTGAAAAAAAACTGAGCAAGGTTGCATGGTAATAAACCATCTCCCTAGCCAAGTGCTTGATCGTGTAATTAATGTAAGTCGACTCGTTTCGCAGCTCCCTCACTGATAGCATACTTACAATATAAAGGCAGTTCACGCAGCGCATCTCCATCCTGTGCACCTACCTTACCCGCAGAACAGTTCGAATTGGCCACATCATTAGAAACTCGTCCGACCCCACTTATATACACTATCAGGCTTAAATCAATAGTTACCCCATAAAAACATCGGAACGCAATGAAAAAACGACTTACCGCATCTAGCGCTTCTTGTAGAATACTTTCAGCTTCTTCCCATTTATTCATCCCTATTAGGGCAGCTGCTTGTCCATTCAGTATAACAGAGGTAGCACCGTATCGTTCTTTGAGTTCTTCATAGATGTTTAGGGCTTCTTGGAGTTGCTCACCACCCTAAAAAACAAAACAGCTCTAAAGACGGCTGACTGAAAAACCAAGCAAAACTGGTGGAGTGAACAGAGACGTTTCGATTTCTCTACGATATCTGACAGCGAAGCCAATGCTGAACCCCGAAGCCTCAAGTAGACGCAACTACGATAGGTTGTTAGCAGAAAGCCCGGCAAATGGCAAGGAGGGCCTATCTCGTGCTAACTTACCGAGAAGACGAGACCACCAATCTAAAGCTAAAAATTCGAATATAAGTTTGTACAAGCACCAGTTTGCTGTCCCATCACACAGCATCTGCAACTAAGCAGAAAGGGGATGATATTGATTGTGTCCTGGAAGGCGGCTTGCACCGACATCATCTGGAGGTACTCTAAGCACCCTTATCGGTTTGCGGTACAATGGGCTCGAAATGGAATGTAGCACCATTTTCGGTAGACGGCAAATGAGAACGCGTAACAGTCAGAATATCACGGATAGCGAATGCGTTCCAGCCGCATCAGCAAACATTCGGATGATAACAGCACTGTTGGGAGTTCATTGAATGCTACCTCATAGCAACTATAATTCTGATGAAAATTTCTTGATCTCGTTCGGATTTAGGTTGGAAAAAGGTTTATGAAAGATCCTGATCGGAGGCTACTGTTTCTCCGTCAAATACACAGACCCACAACCGACTTCCGCTGGAAGAAGCGGTTTAAGGTCCTCTAATTTGTTCCCAGAGGAGAGCACAGGGCAAATGTCCAGAGGGATGTTACAAGACGTAAAAGCGTCTCGAAAATGACTACAAGTAGTTAACAACTATACACACGTGGCATCCACGTTACCACGGCCCGCAGAAGCGTCGTGATTTCATTTGACACTGGATCGCATGATGCATGTTGTGGACGGTTTTCATCGTCTACATTTTTCAGGCATGACCAATATGGACTGTGTACACAGTAGCGCTACTGCTCAATAATTCAGACGGAGGGAAAGTTTCCAGGCTTCTGATTAGCCTCTATAGATTAAGAAAACGTCAGTATTTTACCTAGTTGCACCGCTCTAGCCCTAAAAGACTCTGAACTATGTTCGGAAGCGAAGCAGTTTGTTGATAACATACCCCTGTTATATCCAGACTGGCTTACGAATCAGCTCAGGGGTTTCTACATATTGCAGAGGAGATTCTAAATTCTACTTTGGGATTGATTCTATGACCAGCGGATAGCGACTGATGAGGTAGGTTTTGGGTCTCAGCTTGCAAGCCATCAGTCGATCGACTACTCACCTGACTCAAACAGCGAGTCAAATGTTTTGGGAGGTGGTCCCACAAGCTTCTATCTGTCAATGTATGTATCACCGTAACTGCATTTTGCAAAAAAGGGGGAAACAGAGGGAGACAATACACAACGCGCGTTAGACTGACTTGTCTCTTTGATCAGTGTAGCATGAGTTAGGCGGTTTGGTACGTACGATCGAGTACAGCACGTAATTTATGCCGTGACTGTAGAAAGATAGCTTCCCTTAAATTACAGTTTAGTTTTTATTGAGCAGCCAGGCTCCCGTTTAAGCCGTGCGATGAAAATTTCTTGATCTCGTTGAGCAGCCAGGCTCCCGTTTAAGCCGTGCCATGCTGTGGACGATGATAAAGTTCTGTGGGAAGTTGTTGAGAATAAGAGTCCACTCTAAAAACCTTCTTCCGGGAGAAAGCTAGAAGTATAAATATGCCTGCTTTTATGATCTAAAGCAGTAGGAATGGAAAATTGAAAATGTTCCACAGCCCATGTGAGTTTGTTTAAAAGAGCTAATGGGCGTCCCCAATGTGAGAATGTAAAGGATCTCCGCCTCAAATGACACTGGAAGGTTTGGTTGTAAACTGTCCATACGATTAATCAGATTCTCAAATTGGCCGCATGTTGCGAAAAGCAAAATATTGTCCACATACCGTTCGTACAGTATAGCGTTGGAGATATGATAAGAAGGCCGTTTTTTCAATTGACCTTGAAGCAGACATCAGCTAACAAAGGTCTAATCGGGATTCTCATTTCCACGCGATCGATTTGTTTGTATATCCGGCATTCAAATACAAAGCGGATGATTTTGTACTTAGGAAAAACTGTGGGAAATTTGTAGATGGTGTAGAGATCGCGCAGATATCCCACAGTCTGATGCAAAGGAGCATTCGTAAGTAAAAATGTTGACACCCACAGAAACATCTTTTGTGAACTCAGCTGGTCCGGAATTCCCGCGAGTTCAGTAAAGCGCTTCACACAGTGGTGTGTGGGTAGTTCACGGATGAGATTCGGAATTTCGAGCAACAACCTGCCTAGTATGTGGTAAGCGGGGTCAGGCATAGTAACAGTGGGTCTCAGAGGAACCCTATCTTGGTGTAATTTCGGACCTTTCCCATACATGGAAGACGTAGTTTCAGCAAATTATGACTACTTTGAGAACCTAAATAACTGTATGAATAATTTACATTCAGACTTTTTAGTGTGCTTGAGACGGAAACTGCCAGAAGTCTCGCATTGAAGGATGCCCGAAGTTGCAGAGCGCACAAATTGTCGTTGACAGAAACCTGAACATCTGTGGTGCTTCGACAACGAAAGCGTTCACACAACCAGAAAATAGGTGAGCAAATGAGAATCCAACAGCTGAGTATGCACATGACGGTATAGGGTTGAAAAAAGAGCAAGAAACCCGGATAACACGCTGTCATAAGGATGAAGCGGAGCAGCCAATAGAAATGAAATGAATACCGCAGAAATAAAGTCAATCAACCGTAATTCGTTGCAAAAATTCGGAAAGACAGGCGTAAAAGTTCAGTGTTAAAAAAGGGAGAAAGTTCAGAAGTGATAGAAAGCTAGGAGGAAAATCTCCCCATGCACTGCTCACAGTGCTTCAACATTTGGAATAAGTTCATTGATCCCTTGAAAAACAATGAGTCGGTGCTTCAGTCATTCATGGTTAGGAGGATAGAATCCCCTCAGCTGGAAATTTCCCGTTGCATTTGAGAACAGCAACGGTTGGTCTCGCAACGGTTACCCTTTCGCTTAATTATTCCTCTAATCAATTGCACCCCTGCTTCTACTATCTCCATCCTGCTGTCTGTCTCACAATCACGGGTCAACATTGTGACATGAGTACGACCTTGGTGAACATGTCAACTCCGGTTTCGTGACCTTTTGAAGGACGTCCTGTGATTCCCCATTATAGTGACACAACACGGTCAATCACTTACACGCATCACAGAAAAAAGCGCACCAAAAACGCAGTTCCGGCTCAACTCACAACGCAAGTCACATTCCCGTATTGGATTTACCAGCACACAGCGTCGCAAAGCCTCAAGTCCTTCTGTCAACTGGAAGCCACATCAACACAATAAGTCCTCAACTTCTGACCTAGTTTTGTTTCGAGATTGTATTTATATTACTCAAGGTGCACCTAGCTTTTGTAATATACCTGTTCTCTCGAAAACACATTAGTGCGTATCATCTTCTGCCCATTAACCAGTTAGTTACGAACAGACGCACTAATAAGTGGTGAGCCCGTCTGAACAATCAGTCGACTACTTTTGCACTACGATTAAATAAACCCGTTTCTCCAGCACTCGAGGATTCAACAACTTCAGTTGCATCAGCACCAAATATCAATGCCGCATCTGTTCATCTGCCTCCATTCTGGCACCATGATCCATGCATCTGGTTTACTCAAGTACAACCTCAATTCGCCCTTCGTGGAATCACCCAGGAGCACAGTATGCACTATCTATCATGTCTTATCCGTTCTCCCTCCCGAAATAACAGCAGATTTACGAGAAATCCTTATAGCGCCGGATAGCATCCAACCATTTACACAGCTTAGGAATACGTTAATTACACGAACGACATTATCCGAACATAAGCGTTTAGAATAAGTGGTAAGTGTCGAAACACTAGATGGTTACACATCGTCTCAATTCTTACGCCACTTTATGGCATCTTAGGTGACAGAAAAATCGACGACGTGTTCCTTAAACGGCTTTTCCTTAAGCGCTTACCAACACGTGCAATCGATTCTCGCACCTGATACACATAACGTTCTCTTGACACAACTGGCAAATATTGCCGACAAAATACTCGAAATACTAACTTGCGTTTCGAACATCAATTCTATTGACTCGTCTAACACAATTTATTCAATCAACGTTCGTCTTGATGAAGAACTCGCTGACCAGATAGCTGCTATTCGTTTTGACCGTTCTCAACGTCGTCGATCAACGCCTCCGCCTGCACACAAGCGCTATCGTGCTGTTTCCTCTAACCATTCTCAGAGGTACTGTTGGTACTATACTCAGTTCGGTGGATTCGCACGAAAATGTGCACAACCTTGTTCGTTTCAAGCAACATCACCTCCAATTAATCCGCACTCGGGAGACGAACAGGCCGGGCTGTAAACGCGAGTAGCATCCTATGCCTCAATTTCAAAACTCGTCGTTTACTTATTTTTGATAGGAACTCAGGTTTCCGTTTCCTGGTCGACACTAGTGCCGACATAAGGCTCATACTTGCCACAGTTTCTGAATCCAAACACCTATCGTCGCCGTTTACCTTGATAGTAGCCAAAGGGACATCTGTCAAAACATGTGGACAACGAGCACTAAACCTCAACCTTTGCCTTCGTCGCGAATTCAGCTGGATTTTCATCCTAGCTTATGTTTATCAACCTATCTTGGGAGCAAACTTCTGAACCCATTTCGACCTGCGAGTTGACCTGAGACGACAATGTTTACTTGAATGTAGTACGCATCTTTCTGTTCATGATCAATATACAGTATCTCCCTTAATATGCCCATTAACACTCACCAAACGACTCCACACCATACCATAAATTACTTGGCCTTTTTCCGGACCTCACGAAACCAAACTTCTATCAACCGAATCCGAGGCATTCTGTTTTCACCACATCAACACCCGCGACTCTCCGATTTTTTCGCTCCGACGTCGCCTACACCGGGACAAAATGAAAATTGCTCAAGAAAAATTTCAACACATGCTTCAGTTAGGAATCATTCAGTCATCCAAAGGGGTATGTGCTTCGCCGCTTCACAAAGAAAACCACAACAGATCGGAGACCTTGCGGCGGTTATCGAGCACTAAACAATATAACGATTTGCGATCGTCTACCATCCCGCACATTCACGATTTTGCATCTGATCTATCGGACTGTACGATATTTTCCCACGTTGATGTCCTTCGCGCCTATCACCATATTCCAATTCATCCTGAGAACATTAAAAAAACTGCAATTACTACACCTTTTAGTTTGTTCGAGTTTTTACGCATGCCATTTGGCTTGAGAAACGCAAATCAGACATTTCAACGTTTTATTGATCAAATACTTTCTGGTTTGCCGTTCGTTTTTGCATAAGTAGATGACATTCGAGTCGCTAGTAACAGCATGGAGCAGCACCTAGAACCTTTACATCTTTTATTCACTACACTGCACAACCACGGGGTTGTTATCAATACACAAAAATGTATTTTTGGCGTATCTGCATTTAAATTTCTTGGCCATGCGGTTAACCAGGATGGTTTATCACCTACTGACGATAAGCTCGATGATATCCGAAGTTTTCCTTTGCTCACTTCATTTAAACAACTTAAACGTTTTTTCGGTATGTTTAATTGCTACAAACGACTTATTCCCAGGGCTGCGTCATTGTTAGCACCACTCACTTATCCAACAACCCAAAAACGTTTCATTTGGCTGGTTCTGCTATTTCTGCTTTTGAACAAGTCAAAACTTCCCTTGCGAGCTCTTTCAAGTTATTTTATTTGCAACCTAACTCTTTCTTGTCACCTAATGTGGACGCTTCCAACGACGCCGTAGGTGCAGTTTTACAACAAACTATTAACGATACCCATCAGCCTTTTGCATTTTTCTCCCTTAAGCTCTCACCTACCGAATCCCATTACAGTACGTTCGGTCGTGAACTGCTTGCGATTTCGCCACTTCCGACACTTGCTAGAAGGTCGCGAATTTTGCGTTTATACTGATCAAAAATCATTGACTTCAGCCCTAAGAGCAAAGTCAGACAAGTACTCTCCTCGCAAAATTCGCCATTTGGCTTATATTTCCCAGTTTGCCAACGATACGCCACATTCCTGGTCCACATAACATAGTCGCTGATATCTTATCACGTCCAGCAGTTGATGAACTTATAGACACTCGCAGCATCGATCTGGAACGCATGGCTCAGCGACAAAAGGATGAACCTTTTACTTCGTCCTGTTCGCTCGTGATTCAACAGTTGCCTCTTCAAACCGAACAACAAATCGCGACGTTTACAGTCCCACAGGCACTCGCTCTGAACTGGAGAATCATTCTACAATAACAGCGAGGTCATGAATGACGCCCAGTTCCGTTTTTCCCCTTGCAACCTAGCATATTCAACTTCGAGATTCGGTTTGGAGAAAAAGTTCTAGCCGTTCCAATACGTAAACGCCGAACCATATAAAAACACGGTACTTACTTTGCTTAAGTTGAACAAAGCCGTAGCCAATTGACAAGGAAGTGCGTCTTCATCTGCTGTTTGCATACGCCGAACTTCTTTACCCGCCAGATCATAACGATTCATTGCCATGAAGCATTGTACTCGCAATGCAGAACTGAAAGGCAAGTATAGGTGAACTTCGGGTGAATAATTACGGTTCCTCAACTGTATTTTGCAAGTACCTTAGTGTGAAATACGGAACGCTTCCTCAGGCCTATGTCGTGAGCATGAAACAGGATACACACACAAACAAGCAGGATACAAGACGATTTCGCAATATACGAGGATTATTGAGACATCTCGAAAATGGGAGTTCGAAAGAATTACTCACACGGTCACAAGATTCTACTGGTAAGGAATTTGATTGGAATGGGCCAGACTGTGAACAGGCAGGTTAGAACGTATTTGGGGGCACATAAGCGTGGATGTTGAAATAAGACTCGCTCGAGTTTCAGATCTCGTTAGGCCAGGAAAAACTGCAGGAGAGCACTGCGAAATGACGAAAGACACACGAGAGCACATATTCAAGTTGCGAAGAGATTCCTGAAAGAAAAAGTTCTTTCCACTTTGAGAAGTTTGTTTCAACTGGAGCAGTCAGGTGGAGGAAGAAACCAAACGCAGGTACTTGAGGAAGCTGGAGTCAGGGTATGCATAAGCAAAGTTGTGAGGGGACATCTTGCAAGGTATTTCATACAAGGAGCGATATCAGTGCAACATCACTTTTAAGCATTTAAAGGAGTTCATTTGTAGGTATATTTGGTACCAGGGGGAGAATAGATCGGCTAAAGAAGTCTCACT
This sequence comes from Clonorchis sinensis, assembly GCA_003604175.2. NCBI lineage: Eukaryota > Metazoa > Platyhelminthes > Trematoda > Opisthorchiida > Opisthorchiidae > Clonorchis > Clonorchis sinensis. The sequence goes on from CM030370.1 coordinate 135,441,030, forward strand.
GCCGGGTCGGAAGAAAACAGCGGAACAAGAAACCAGACCGTCGGCATACATAAATTTACCTGGGTGTGCGGTCCGTAAAAAGAAAGAGATAAAACTGCACCTTTGAGAACACCAGTGTTATTGAGAAGAGGCAGAGAGCATTGCCATCCCACCTACGGGGAACCGAGGGGACAGTCGTGCAACCAAATGGGGAATAAGATTTCCCTGTAGATGAGCTTATGATGGAGTTGCCTTTCCACAATAAGAAACGCCGAATAAAATCCAAGAAAAGCATACTTGAACGACCTGTCTAGAGATGGAGAGATGAAATAGATAAGGGAAGCGACATCCTCTAGTGTATTGTGATTTTTCTTAAAGGCAAATCGGAAGGGATCAGAAGAACACGTGAAGAGGACCATGATGCGCCACTATCCTCCTCAGGATTGTGAACAAGACAGAAGAAACAATGAGGCGAAGTGTTTCGGTCGCTTTGGAAATGGGTTTAATGCAAAAGGTCCTCCGAAACTCAGATATAAACTGGAGAAAGACGAATTCCTGATGTTCAGTACAACCTCACTCAACCAGCTGGTACAGTATTTGAGTAGATGAAGAAAATGTCACATGGGTGGAAGAAAGTGTCAATCGACGCAAATTGGCCAAATGCATCAGATGCCCCCGAGCTTACAAAATGTTATTACTAAGACGAAGAAAGAAGACGAGGCTAAGAAAGTTTGAGGATCCAGTGGAATCAGAAAGAAACTCATCGTTTAAGGAAACGAAATCAGTGAGCGTGTATGCCTACGAACGCATTAGTACAGCTCCACAGATCCTTTGATGGTCCCAGGCTAGTCAGTTCAGACAAGAAAACACACTATTTTTTGCTGTCTTTAAGACTGAGTTTATTCAAAGTAGCACGTTTGGCATATTTGTAGGCATGCTTGAGCGAAATGGAACCAACTGGCCCGGCAACCACGAAAGCTTTCAACAGCCTTCAACAATATAGCATGTTGTCTGGTGCGAGTTGGGTACCAATTCACAAAGCAGTAAGGTTGGAGCCTGATGGAGCACTAGTTTCGTGGGTCTTTTGTGACCGCACCCTATGTTTTGGTCAAGTGGCTGCTGATGGTTCGGAACGAGCACCACAGATCTGATTACCAAGCTATTCTTATGTACCTATTGCAGCAGGCCGCGTTACAATGATTGAACCCGTTGGTGTTCATCTCGAGCTTGAGATGGCGCGAACTTACTAGTCGGGAGGTCCGTGGTTCGAACCCAACCCGGCATCCCGACTGTTCGTGTCTAGGCTTGGGTAACCTGGCAGTACCTCCACCTTCATTCGTCCTACGGATGGCATGGCAGCTGGGCACCGGAAGGGTGTTACAGCTTGACGATTATTAATATTATTCAGTGGCGTCCACCGATTCAAAACGTCCATTATATCAATGCACATATACCAGCTCTCTCCGTAGCTAGCAGTCAATCTACCGTCGGCATCGAAGATGGAGTGCAGCACGTCGAGTAGTAGCCTACAATGCGCAGCTTCCACCTCCTAACAGATTCTGCATTGACGAGCAAAACATGGTTCGTAGCTAACGATGAGGACGGAAATTACATGCAAAGAATGACATCTAAAGGAAGTTGATCTTATAAATATTAGATATATGCCGCTTGAATGGTCAGGTTTCAGGACATGACATCCCATAACATGCGGATGCTTTCATGCAGTACGATGGATGACTTTAGAAAGAACCAACAGCATCGCTGATTTCATCGACGTGGGCTGGAGTTCTGAAGAGATATTCGCATCTGTTGGAAGCTGATAATCAGCATCTTATAAAGTTCGTGAATTAGCATGCTACCAGTTTTCCGGAGACCAGCCGGTCGGATGAAAATATAGCAACTGCCACTATTCATGCTGATAAGCAGCCGATCTGCTCGCTCCAAAAAATGTCCTCCAGCCGAACTGTATGCGAAACGAAAGGTTGAGTTGCTTGGAAAGCACGAAATGCAGGAAACTCAGCTGCGCTGGTCATTGCAGTCCCTCCGGACGGAGATCCTGAGACGGGACACATCAACAGTAGAAAACATCACTAGACATGGCCGCTGCATTGTGGCTATCATGCGTTCAAGCTATTACCTTCACTGCAGGGCTCCTTTCCGATCTCCCTAGTGAAAAGTTCACGGATACCCAGTAAAGCAGAAGCGGAACGAGGATGATCAGCGACCTGGCTCAGTAATTAGAGCACGAATTTACTGATCGGAAGGTCCGAAGTCCGAACCCGACCTCTGCATCTCGACTTCCCGTGTCTAGGCTTGGACAACCTGGCAGTATCCCGGCCCTCATACCTCCTTCGGGGTGCATGGTAGCCAGGCACCGCAACGGTGTTACAGCTGACCGCTTACCAAAAAATGGTGATCTTAGGGAAGAACGTTCATTGACCGACCCGACAGAAACTGTTATTCCCGCAAGAGGATTTTCCAGTATAGCTGGTAAGGTTGCTGTGGTATGCGAACTGCCGAGCTGACATATCGTCCCCTCGTGATAGCGTTATGACCACTGGAATCTACAGTCGCCTCTGTTCCCTGATGCAGCTTAAACTGAGTCCATGGAATGAAAAAAGGAGCCTATGGAGAAAGGCGCCCCCAAATTGCTTTCAGACATTAGACGCGGACCTGAGCTATTACCAGCCTAGCAGTCACTAACCCTTGATTGTTGGTCTGTTCGCAGAGTTTGCAGACGTTTCATCACCAATGGAGATGACGTCATCAGTGGGTGAATTCCTCCTCTTCTGCCTGTGCTTATATAGTTTTCATTAACCCTGTTAACATGTAAACAGGGGTAATATCTGGAGTATCTGGAGTAGAGAAATAAACGAACCCACGCTCTTGTCTGGTGAATCGCAAACAGACAAGCAGAGTCTTCACTAGTTCTCACTGTTGGCTTAGTTGTGTGGTACCCGGGTTGGGACGCATCGGAGTGAAACACAGTGACGACCAAAGGAACTGAACAGATGAGAGGTCATGGAAACCGACAGTTTTGGTCACTGAAAACAGTGATGCTCTTCCGTTGTTTGCCAAATGATGAAGATGAATGCACCCCTTCCTGAACAGAACACAGGTTAGCTCCCACAGATATGTCCCTCCTGTTAATCTACACGGGACAAGTTGTGAGAAGTCTGGATGCCACAGCTACCAGGCTAGCGCCATGTTGCATTTTGCACGGTGTTTTCATGCCATTTTGATAAGTTAAAATCATTGCGGAGACACCCCACTGTAGTTATTTTGCGCTTCAGATAAGTGGTTGAGCAAGTTATCAAAGTACCATCCCTCCTCAAGGAGGGCAGGACGCAGGCTACCTAAGACCGATATCTTCTCGGGTCCCAGAATAGATACTTTCTGTTGTTTCGTTCTCCGTTTGACAGATTAGATCAACAACGCATATCAGAGCAGCGTTACAAATCGAGTGAATCGCTCATAAAAGTTCTCGGCCCCCTCCCAGGGATGACGTTTCTGTGAGTAAACTGCTGAGTCACTTTCTTAGCTGCCTGTTTCGCTGAAAATCATCTCCCGGTCAGTCGATTGGATAAAGTGATTCCATTTCTGGTGGCAACACTTCCCATAGACCGTCGCAATCCACCGGCACTCTCCACGCTGTCTCTCGTATTTGGCGTCTCAGTGATCGGTGTAGTCTCACGGACATTGCATGGGATAGAATCTCTGGCATAAATCAGAAGCGCCGATCTCGGCAACATCCAGTGCTAGTTTGGTCGTGTCGGAGAAGCAGAACGGACAGCTCTGAACACAGCCAGCACAGCTCCATTTATTTCCCTCCATGCACCACCCAGGTGACCATAGCTAGAATTGTGTTGGTTACCGTTGGAGTTTTTGAGCTGGCAAAGGCCGATGCTGCTGGGCTATGATGGTTTTTTGGAGAAGATGAATTGACGTACCCTTCGCTCACTTTTGAAGTCTCAAAAAGCGTGCTGCAAGACTGCACACACTATAGGACAGTCGAAATCGAGGTGTGCGCCCCAACAAGAACGGTAACCTTGAGTGGGAACTAATAGCCTCGCAGTCCAATTCAACTAATGGTTACAGGATGCAACCGTTTGTGTTGGAAACTGGTGTAAGAAAGAAACAGGTACCGGTTAACGCTCGAGTGAGGAAGTCGGCCCTCGTTGCTTGTGCGGTGAGCTTCAACTCTGATTAAAACGCCAAGATGTCTCAACAGAAATTCGTCTAGTGACTTGAACATTCATATCGCCTGAAAAGAAGCACCGACTGCCGTACTGACCGGCACGGACTTTGACTCAGCCAGATAACCGGGCTGTGGAAACGACTGCTTACAGAAACCCAGTGTAAGGGCGCTTGGATCTTGGAGTGAATGCAACTCCAAGATCACTTCACGATCATCAAAATCCAGGAGTGAAATACGAAAAAGTTGGATTCGTTTTTTGTGGTGGAAGGTTGAGTAACATAACGAAACTTGCAAACGTTTTAGAAAGCAAGATTGGGGAAAGAGGGACTTTTCTAGTTAACATGGGAAAGTCTAACGCCCAACGAATCTATTGAATTTCCTTAGCTATAATATTCCTTCAGTTTAATGGGCAGTGAGGTTGGCTAAAGGAATCCAATTAAGTAGTTACAAGCAGGATCCACGGGATGACTCAGAGATGGATTTTGGCGGATAAAGAGGAGTGAGTTCTGCCCAGGTCTGGGCAGCTGGGAAGTGTCACTTTCTGCCTGACTCGGAAGTCTGGCTCACAAAGCTATGAGAGAATGTAGGGTATTAATTTAGGACCCTGTCCCGGAGGGATGAATGTCATGCGTTGCCATCTTTTCCCAGTTTTTGCTACACCCATGGTCTTGTTAATGTGTTATGCTTCGATTTGTCGAGTCACAAGTTGACTAAAGGGATCAGGCTACTGCCCTAATAGACTGATCTGGGCACTACGTTATTACAATTAAACACGAGTAGCAGCTAAAGCTAGTTTTGACATGTGCGCATGCCGAACCACAGTCTAACGAAGCGATGCTACCCACTTCACATTCTTATGGGTTCTCGAGTAAGAGGCCATTGCTCTGGTGGTTACGTCAAAACTGTGATTCTGGTTGCGCAGGGTTAAAAAGGTCACGTGCCATACAAAATGGGAATGAAGTGCCAAAAAGTGAATGCATATACGAAAATGTCAAGGTGAAAATTTTCTGCAAGTTCGCCATTGATTAAGGTTCCGTGCCACATAGGTAAACGCTGTGGGTCAAAAACCGTTGTCAGCCCCGACCAGTAAGTCGAGATGAGCCAAATGATGCAAGCCATTAGGTCGGCATCTTTACTACTTGGTGCCGTGACATTATCTGGCCTTCTGGTGACTCCTTCCAGTTCATTCCACGCCCGGAGAGGGCGAGATGGCTCAGTGGTCAGAGCGCGAATTTACTGACCGGAAGGCTTGGGCAACCTGGCAGCATCCTATCCCTCGTGCTTCCTTCGGCTGGCATGGCAACTGGGCACCGAAAAGGTGTTACAGCTGAACGATTATCTTTTCTATCATTCCAGGCGGCACATTTCGCAGTAACCAACGGGTTAGCATACATATCACATCAACAACAACCTAAGTCCACGCAATGCGATCGTTGTGGTCAGGAGGTCAGAGATAACCTGCGCAGAACCCTACGTCAGTGGACTGCCTCCTGTCGAGCGATATCATAGCCATAGCGATGTTACATAGACGTCGAAGAGGTGCTGGACATCCTAACCTAAGTAAGGAGTAAAAATAATTGTCCAATCGGTGCAGAGCTGCCGTGCAACTCGAAAGAAGCATGAGGGCTCAGTTACTGCCAGGTTGAGCAAACCTAGACAGGAACAATCGACAAGCTCAGGACGAACGCGAACCCCGCACCATCCGATCAACTGTTACGCGACCTAATCATTGAGCTATCTTAAGATCACTCTAAAGCTAGCCAGATCTCACCACCAAACACCAAAACCTAGCGCGCAGAAGCGTTGTGCACGCGCCCTTCCGGCTTGGTTGTATCGCGGCAATGCCAATGCGCCGCGCCTTTTCGGTAGGGTACGCGTGATTTTCCCCGTGCATGGCTGGAGATGCTCCAAGATATGGTTGCTTATCAATGTCAATGGTGCTGTTGTTGTCAATCCATATCCAGAATTTCTTATTGTCTGCAGATAGAGGTAACTTGAAATGTTTGGAGGAGGCTAACAGTGGGCCCTTTCCAAATCCATTTTTACATTTTATTCACAATAAGACTTGCAGATAATTACATATGCACAGAAGCGACAACAAAAGATAATCATGCGGCTGTAGCACCCTTTCGGTACCTAGCTGCCATGCCACCCGAAGGAAGCACGAGAGCTAGGATACTGCCAGGTTGTCCAAGCCTAGACAGAGAATGTCGAAATACAGAGGTCGGGTTCAACTACGGACTTCCGGATCAGTAAATTCGCGCTCTAAGCACTTAGCCATCTCGCCCCAGCAGCGAATCTGAACACTGATGTGCTGTTGATGATGATGATGACTCAGTTACCGCTTGGTAACTTCGTCACTTGCAGCATTGTTACTGAGACAGCCTCTCAGATAACAGCTCATCCTCCCTTTTCCATATTTTCTTTACACTGTATGTCGATTCAGAGAAATTGATATGGTTGTAAGGCGGTGAAGCATCAGTGTTCTAATCTGGTGTGGTTGTCAATGATGATGATCATCCTCAGATAAAACTGAACCCCTCAAGATATGGCTACTTTCAAACACTTAACACTTGACAAGAGCAAAGTGCGGTCCAAAGCGTCGCATCGAGCTTGCAAAATTATCCAAGACACATTACATAGTTTCAGCTGCCTGAGGGTCCGCGGGGATCGGAGTACAAGACTCGCATACTACAGGCAAGAAAACTGCAATTGATAACAGTACTGCGGGCGAACAAAGAGTACTGAACAGTAATACCGTGTGGTGGGCTAGTCGACGCGGCTACAGAGGGAAGATTCGTCGCGTTGCTTGATGGTGGATCAGCCATCCTATTGGCACGATATTTGTGGTCTACGGATAGGCGACTCTGACGCGAGCTGAATAGACTGATGGATTAGTGATGAATTAATGAAACAATATAAATATATAACACCGATCAGTAATCTCGAGTGCAGTTACCCCATCGAAAGCTTATTGCGGCAAAGTCCATGTCTCCAGATCCGTAAGAAGATGAAGCGCCTGCGGGTAGATTGGCAAAAACTTTTAATTGATGTAAACAAGAAACTGTTGTTGCTGTTGTTCGTCGTTGTCGTTGCAATGAGTTCCAGTGGGACGTCGGTCTGTCCCGAATCTACCAACCTGGTCTTCCTATCAATTGTTAGCAGTGTTCGCGGTGCACGCCTCTCACACTATGTTATTTAGCTGTCGGTAAAAAGTAATCTTTGATGGTGCCAGTATTCCGCTTGGCTAATGCGTCCGCGGCGATAGCGAAGAGCGCTCCGTTATCCATGAGCCTTTGAAACCTTGAGTACACTCCGAAGCCACGCACCAGTGTCTGCTGCCAACACGATATCAAGCCTGTAGGATGGATTCCGTAGTCACGCTGGGTGCAATACTTACACCGACCTGCCTGACCGTAACAGTATTCGTATTGCCGGATGTGTGGATTTTATATATACAGTCAGTACCGGGTTCTGGAGAACTGGTGATAATAGCACTTGAATCTTGGAGCGGAGCCTCTGGTGGATGACAAACATCGATATTCAAGGACTCATGTGTTTGCAAAATTGCATTGCGAATGCACGTTATAAACGGTTAGAATGAAGGCTGAGCGGCGGTTCAGGAATGCGCTAACCGATGATGAACGCCGTGTTGAGCTTTTTTTGTGGTTTATCTTTTTGGCTTGTATGTACTCCTGCAGCTGATAACTAAGCACGTTGAAACACCTGACACTTTCGATGAAATTCACTAGCACATTCCTATCAACTTAATGTCTCAACTCGGAACTTTCGCGTCATATTCGCCACTCAAGCTCTCCTGCTCTGCTATATGTGAATTGATCATGGTCATCAGAGACAACATCAATATTGACATTGATGGTCCACTGCCGTAACACCACAGAGTGGAGCTATCTGGATTTAAAACCTTGGAGTAAAAAGAGTGGGAGAGGAAGAGGACCTGATGCTGCACAAGCATTGAGGCACCTAAACCTCCAAGCGCTCAATCAGACATGCTAGAAAGAAATTGACAACACGGATGCCACTGAGGCCGCCTTACCCAGCTTTGGAAAACAAAGGGGGAGGTAACTCCGGACGAGCGCGTGATCAGAATTCACAAATGTGTTTCAAAACGAGCAGCAGTCTGTTATTGATTTCGCGCCATCGGTAACTGATGGCAATGTGATAAATTTGGGTTCGGAGCTGTTGGAGGATGGCATGTGGTCATTGGCGCAGCATAAAAACAGCCTGCGCATGGTACTTAGCTGAAGCAATCGTTCGCCACTAACCGAACGTACCGAATCCAATCCATTCCGATTACCTAATCGAGTTTCAGATGCGCTAAGCCTGTCCACTTGTGCATTCAGATATCTGGCAATCACAACGATATCCGAGCTTTTCGCTCCCCGATACAGGATATTCAAGTTATGAAATTTGTCTTACATGATGTCAGAGCTACAGTCAGTCGGGGCGTAAGCAGACACGACAAACAAACAGAGATCAACTTCCCTCTTGTGAGACTGCTTCATGGACGATGTCCCAGGAAGCGCACAGAGTAGGTTGCCAACGGGTATCCAACCAAGCAAGGATCCTTCCGTCCAGTAACTCAGGACGATGCCGACCTCTGAACATAGCGTTACGGTAGCCTCTGGATCGCCAGAGGTGCGTATTCAGAGTCCATTTTCATTTGGCTTATCCTCTATGCTTGTCCAACTGAAAACTTCTGTCACATCGAAAAGATCCACACAGCATTTTCAGGCGTGAATGTTAACGAAGACATCCATTTTGCTAACAACTTATCTTGTAAACTGAAACATTATTTTCTCCATTCCAGCCTTTCATTCATATCCTATTAAACTGTTTGCTCTTTTTACATTCTGGTTCATCTGAATCCATACCACGGGAGGGTTCAGTTGTTTCCAGTACAACTTCCTCAACGTCCTTTGTCTTCTCGATTCTGAAGTAACTGACGAGTCTGACTGATACAGCTGTGGAGATCATACGGGGAGCTATCCAAAAGCTTCCGTACACAAGGCACTGTCCATCAGGGGTGCCACTCTCTCCATTCCTATTTAATTTCGCGATCGATGAACTAGAGACCCTGGTGTTTAAATAGCAGCTGACGAAAACTGTGTCGACGTGGAATATGCAGACGACATCGTTCTCGCCTTCGAAGAGGTGCAAGTGTTTTTGGATGGACTGACCAAAGTTATCGTCCTTTGGCACGTACTTTGCACCCACAAATTGTAGGGTCATCCTCGTGGACACGAAGTCACTGAACACGCCACTTACAATCTAGGGAGAGGCACTTGAAGTTGTGGAGCGTTTTGTACATCTTGGAAGTTGTATTGGTTCTGATGACAGTGTGACAGATGAGGTCAATGAACGAATCTGTAAGGTTCAGGTTGCGTTTGCTAATTTGTGACACCTATGGCGTCAAAGCCATATATCCTTGAATCTCAAGTGACATGTGTATCAGGCTACAGTACGGGCTGTTTTGTTGTATGGCTGTAAGAGTTGGCCTGTTCCAGCAGCGGAACTAAGACGCCTTTCGGTCTTCGACATCCATTGTCTCAGAACCATAGCTCGTGAGGGTTGGTGTCGGCGAATCCGTGACGAGCAATGGGGAAGTGAGTGTTCGGTTGTGACACGGGAACTTACATCGAAGAATGTGTCCAGCGCCGGAATCTGCGTTGGTTAGATCACGTATCGCACATATTGAACCACCGATTCGTCCTTCAGCTGTAGCACCCTTTCGGTGCCTAACTGCCATGCCACCCGAGGGAAGCACGAGGGCTAGGGTACTGCCAGGTTGCCCAAGCCTAGACAGGGGAAGTCGAGAGGCAGAGGTCGGGTTCGAACCACGGACATTCCGGTCAGTAGACTCGCGCTCTAACCACTTGAGCCATCTCGCCCCCACCGATTGCCAAGGAGAGTTTTGTATTGTGTCCAATTCAGAGTGGCGGAAACAAAGCGGTGACCAACCCGACATGGCAGAGGAGCATGGAAGAGGTTACGAAACGTTTGGGTACGGTCGGTGCAACTCGCTTTTCAACATGGGGATCGCGCGATTCCCACTGCGCCTGATTAGAGATGCTGCAAGATGTCAATGGCTTCTTGTTAGCGGATTCTATCTAGATTACCTGAGTGAGTGTCTGGAGGTGTAGGCATCTCGGAATGATTGTGGTAGGCTAGCACTTAGTTCCTCCACCAAAACAAGCCCTTCAAATCACTCATGATAGTTCTGTAGCGGAGCACCAGATGACTGGTGTCATACTCTCGGTGATGATTATGATGATGATGGGTGATCTTTCAAGGCTGTAATTTACTTTTTTTATTACAAACCCATCAGCGTAAAGGATTCCAGCGACATACATCCAAAGTTCGAAAGAAACCGAACACCACTGTATAGAGAATGAACGTGCTAAAACGGCTGCAGGAGTTCAACCAACATATGTGGAATTTCATCTGCCCTATATATAAAGGTAAAACCACTTTTTTCAATACCCAAACGAGAAACCTGTTGTGGATGCACCTATGGGTAGCCTAGTCAACACGAAACGGCAGGATGCTGGTTAGGAAACTCGAAAACCCCACTATGGGTTGTAGTGCTTTATAATGCAATACTATGCGTCACGTGAAGCATTGTGGTGTATTCAATGGGCCGAATTCGCGCCGAGTGCAGACTAGGTGCGGAATTCGTCCTATTTCCGCACCAACTCAGCGTCCGGGGGCGGGACGGCAGGGATTCGGCGCAGACATTTTGCAGAAACCTCTGCACCCCTGCTAAATGGACTATGGTTATCAACTGGCTACGGCCAAGGTAAAAGTAGTCTGGAACTGGACTTAAGCATTGGAGCCAAGCGAAATTTCGAACATAAAAGAATAACTGGAACATTGTTTCGATCAAGAGCCGAGAAAAAATTTGGCACTCACCAATACACACCCTCGCCTGGATGAAGAGTCCTCAGAGCCAGTTCCGGCAGCTAAAGAAGAGTAACACCACCAATGAAGGAGACTCACGTCTGCATTGAGATACAGAGTGGCGGCCAGGACTAGAATGGGTTCTGCGTCCTCGCCTAAAGTTCCCGTCAAAAGCTTTTCTGCTTCTCGTAAAACCCGTTCTCTGTTTGGGTTATCGCCCTGAAAATCACTTTCTCACCTCGCGTTTGTGGATGTGAGAAAAGTGGCTATAAGGCGAATGAACCGCAGCTCAATATGTTCCGAATCCTCCCGTATTTCATCTAACACAATACCGTACTTTTTCTGAGCTAGGTAAACGCGGTACGTGAGTACGTCAACCTTTAATTGCAATTCCTTGTCCTGGAGAAAGATAAAGTACCATATCCATACCTTACCTTTATTTTCTGAAGGATCCTTAAAGCGTGCTGAAAATTACCCAAGAGATACGCGTGGTGCGCGTCAAGAAGGTCCGCACCGGCAACCATACTTTGACGGTAGGAATCACACACACTATGACCTTGAGAAGTGAGTGCGAGTGCCACGCCGCACGGTTCGCTCCATTTTAATAATTCTTCCTACTCGCCTTTTTAAAGGCACCTATATAAGTTCATCAGTTACCTACAAAGCAGTGTTGATGTGCGATACTACAAAGTAAGGCAAACAGCTGTTATCTTCCTACGGATTCTCATTCCCTTTTAACCTGATCTTTCACGCTCTGAAATTTTCACCCAATCAGATTTGGATGTGCGTTGAATCCAGCTTGCTCGCCCTTCACGCGTGGAATGTCACGAATTTTCAAACCCGCCTGCTTTCATCCGGCATATGCAACTTTCTACAGAACCATTGCGTTTCGAAAGGCAGCATTTGCGTTTGAAGGCTGCATTTATCTGTATGTACGCTCAAACCGAGAAGCACCGCACGCAGTCGGACGAGCCGTAAACTACCAAAAGAATCCGGCGTCTTCTGGAAAAGAAGTCACAACTATTTCTCAAAAGTTGACTACAGGAGACACAGAAGATGAGCTGGCATTTCGTAAAATGCGGAACCGCTGTAAATCGGAAATCCGCCAATGGAACATACGAAAACAAGCCACCATTCTAGACCTCGCCCGGAAAAACAGAAATGTGCTGTTCAAATACATGCGGCATCGCCGAAGAAACAAACCATCCGCGTTCTCCCTGAGGGACAGGAACGGGGAACCCACGAGTGACCCAATAGTGGTATCTGAGTTCTACAGAGATCACTATGCAGGTCTGTATTCAGTCCCAGCGTCCTCGTCACATCCAACGTTGTCAAGGCGTACCTACGACGGCCTCTAACCGACTTGGTATTCACGGTGGAGGACATTCGTCAACTCCTGCACAAGATCAACCCATTCTGCGCGTTGGGGCCCGACGAAGTCCACCCAAGGATCCTGAAGGAAACGTCGTATACACTGGCAACTCATTTCCATCTGCTGTTTCGTCAGTCGCTTGACGAAGGCACCTTTCCTCTGTTTGGAAGGAAGCGATTGTCACGCCAATCTACAAAACTGGTGACCGACTATCGCCTGGCAGCTACAGGCCTATAAGCCTCACTAGCGTGCCATGCAAGGTGATGGAACGCATTCTGAAGCGAGCCATTCTAGATCACCTTACTTCCAACAACTTGATTTCTCCAGTTCAACACGGATTTCTCCCAAACCGTTCCTGCGTGACGAACATGCTCGTATTTATGGACAGCTTAACCCAAGCCAAGGACGAGGGACTCATATCGGATGCCATATTTTTCGACTTTTCAAAAGCATTTGATCGAGTCCCACACGTCCCGCTGCTCCACAAACTCGAGTCTTACGGGATTCAAGGAAAATCCTACACTGGATCAAGGCATTCCTATCAGACAGATCATTCCGAGTGAAAGTAGGCTCGACCTACTCTTCTGCGGCGCCGGTCTCCATTGGAGTTCCTCAGGGCTCCGTTTTGGGACCTTTGCTGTTTCTGATATACGTCAATGACCTTCCAGATGTTCTTTCAAGTCCATGTCTACTTTTTGCGGACGACTTGAAATCGTGGAGTTCCAATGCCAGTGCCCTCCAAATTGATGTAGACGCCGCAAAGCAGTGGTCGTTGGACTGGCACCTTCCTCTGAATGACGAAAAGTGCGTCCATATGTCATTTGGAGGAGACTCAGCGAACTCCTTTGTCATGCATGGTGAGAAAGGACCAGAAGACATCACGAGGATAGATGCCAAAAAAGATTTGGGTATCTGGCTCTCTCCAAACCTGTCCTTCTCACTGCACCTTGAGAAATCGGCTCAGAAGGCATTCGCTGTTCTACGGATGATTCGGCGTACCTTCTCTCGTATTACTCGCACGGACTTCCAAATACTCTATGGGGCCTATGTCAGACCGCTCCTTGAATATGCCAACCCGGTTGTCTACTCAGGACGCACGAAAGACGTAATCCTCATTGAGCGTGTCCAGCGAGCTGCTACGAAAATGGTTGCCGGTCTCAAGTCCATGGACTACGAAACGCGTCTCGTGGTGCTCGACCTCTTTCCCTTGGAGTATCGTCGCCTCCAGGGGACTTAATTCTTACTTACGCCCTGTTTGAACAAGGCTTGGCCAACAGGTTTTTCACCGTTGACCCAGCAAACACACGGCGGGGACACGGTAAGAAGATTTTAAGCTCAGAGCGCACACCTTCATTAGGCAAACTTTTTCTCATTTCGGGTAGTTGCTGCGTGGAATAACCTTCCTGAGACGGTTGTCCACGCTCCCTCTAGAACTCAGTTCAAAACACTATTAGACACTTATTTACGCGAGTCCTCGCGCTGGCAAACATACTGCCCCGCGCTGAGAACTTAAAGAGCAGTGCTACACCCTTTTTCACTTGTGCCTTTCAGGTGAACGACAGCCGCTGAACGACAAGAACAAAACCGACCCGGGAAACTTGGGCGAAAGCCTCGATCCTGTGTATCAATCCGTGAATCCGTGAATCCGTGTGATCCGTTACGAAGAGACTGACCTTACCGTGCTGTGGCGGTTTGTGTGCCTCAGCGACCCACTAAGCGCGCGACACTCACAGAGTCTCTCTTGCCATGTTGGTCAACGGGTAGAGGTCTGAAGAACACAGTCTCCTGGCCCTCCAGGTTGGGTGTTGGAACATGTGTGGTGAAGTGTTCCGTAAAAATGGTTAACGTACTTGCATATCCAACCCAACACCGCTGCCTTGAACTTAGGCTTTGGAGCCGAAGGCTTTGGTTGAGGCTCATGATAGTCCTCCTGTTTAGGTGTGGGGTCCTGGCAGTTTCCCAGCCCTCGTACAACCATAACATCTACAGCTGGCAATACCCTAATGCCACATCGACCGTCGCGTATGGCTATCAGCCAAGTTGCCTTATTTGCTGCATACAGCAGGGCGGGTAAGCGAAAACATGCGACAGCTGACGCCCCTTACATTTTCACGTTTTCCGTCTTGCACCCTCCCCCACAAAAGTTTGGATACTTTCTCACGGAGTCCGTTTTCCTCGCCCCATATCACACGCAGCTGCAGCTTCTGTGCGTCCGAGTTCAGTCACAACCCCAAACACCTCAAAGCCTGTTTTCAAACCCCGAAAGCATGTATACTTGGCTACTTTTAATGTTCGCACACTGAAGTTAGCAGGTCAACAGGTGCCTGTTGCTCGTACGCTGTATTCCCTCACTACTGATGTCCGTTGTCTGTCAGAAACAATGACGCAGGACGCAAGTACTCTAATGAAACTGACTGCCCCCGCACTCTCTTTCAGGTTCCCGCTTTGTACCTCTGGTGATGCAGAGGCTACTGCAGCTGGATATGCTGGGGTAAATGTTGTATTGAGCGACCGAGCAAAAGCGTCTCTGCTTGCTTGGATACCCGTTGATAGTCGACTCTGTGCGGTTCGCTTGACAAAATCTGTGAGAGAATCTAGGGGAAGTGAGGTCCATCGCACCATGTTCATTGTGTCTGCTTGGACCACAACTGACTGGAGCCCCGAATCTGCCAAAGACAGTTTCAGTGACGCTCTAGGTGCCACTGACAGCGGGATAAAACCCCAGATATTGTTGCGGTCGCTGATGAAATGGACCTCCATGTAGGTAGGCTAAGTGCTGCTGAGGCCCGATTGGGTGGTCGTCTTAGTTTAGACACGAGACGCGCGGACAACGAAGACCGCTTACTTCATATGTGTGCCGATCGCAGAATGTTCCTTTGCAGTGCGAATTTCCGGAACAGCGGAGATCGCTTGACAACGTGGTGCCTACCAACAAGCCAGCCACGAAACCAAGTAGACCACATCGCCGTCAGTTACCGGTGGCGAGGGTCGATCACCGCTTGCCGCTCCTTCTGGAACACCAGCATGGACTCCGATCATGCACTTGTACGCTGCTGATTTTCATTGTTCTTTTCAGGTCTACTCAAAGCACGCATACATCGCTTAGATACTGAGAAGCTGCGAAACCTGAAGTCAAACGAAACTATCAGAACAAGCTTCTTGAACGCCTATCAGATGGTACGGTGTCGGATATAAACGGCCAAAGCGCTACCAAAAGCCGGAACGTCTATTTGCAATACAACCCAGCCAACTTTATCCAAACATTGGACCTCTGATATGGACATGTCTTTGCTGCAATCCCGGCGACAGATTCTCCCTGGCCACCAACACAACTCCGCCTGACGCATCATCCGATGCCGGGTGATTCTGAATGTCCGTACAGGCCAAGATGCTTGGTGGACCCGAAAGGCTGAAGAAATGGAAGATGCAAAGAATGCTGGAAATTTTCTAGAGCTTTTCCACTTGATTCGTTCGACTGGCTCTCGGGGACAACTTGTCAGCGAAATAAGCGGGGACCGAAATGGCTCCCTGATCTGCAGCAAAGCAGAGCGTTTGGACCGCTGGGCGCAGTACCTTGACCAGCGATTCAGCTAGCCGCCTCCCACCTTCAATCCGGAATCCTGGCCTTCAACAGAAAGACGGACCGTGAATATGGAGCCGCCTTCAGTCTCAGAAGTGTCCGAATGTATTTCCTTACTCAAGCGTCATCGTGCTGCTGATCCCGATGACCTTCCACCTGCTCTTTTCAAGGATGGCGGTGGGCTCCTCACTCAGTGCCTGTCTAGCCTATTTGGGTCTATCTGGGAGAAAGGGACCGTCCCAGACAACTGGGGTGAATCGATAGTAGTGCCCATTCTCAAAAATTGTACTCGCAGTGAATGTAGCAACCACAGAGGTGTTAGTTTGACTCCTGTTGTGACAAGGCTCCTGGCGTCACTGATGCTTCGTCGTCTTACGATGGCACGCGAAACCTTGACTCGTGAGAATCAAGCGGGATTTCGACCGGGTAGAGGCTGCATTGACCACATCTTCACACTCCGTCAGCCACATGTACAGACGACCCACAATCTTGGTATTCCTTAACTTCAAGGGTGCGTTTGATTCTGTCGATTGGTCAGTGCTGTTAACTAAATTTGCTCAATAGGGTATGCCCCAGAAGTTTGTAGACATAATCCGGTCCCTGTATTCACATGCTTCTGGGCTAGTGAGAGTGTATGGTGAGCCCTCCAAAAGCTTCCTTACAAAAAGTGGTGCCAGACAAGGATGTCCACTCTCTCCATTCTTGTTCAACTTCGTCATGGATGAAGTAATGAGGCGAACGCTGGAAGGTTTTCGCAACCCCGGTGTTCAAATTGTTGCTGGTGTGAGCCTTGTCGATCTGGAGTATGCAGATGACATCGCCTTCATCTTTGAAGACGAAAGTGAAGCACAGACCCTGTTGAATAGACTGACTACCATCATACCATCTTTTTGCATGCGCTTTGCACCTTCAAAGTGCCGCGTCATGCTTCATTTTCTTTTCAGGTTGTCTGATTTAGCGGTTGGATGTGTAGGCAAATCAGAATGCTTGACATAGGCCAGAACTAGGTCATTGCTCACCTACGCTTTTTTCTTCTTTTCACTCTACGGCTCCAAATACAACTATCTACATACATGTATATATATAATTAGACGAAATTTGTGGTTGTAAGGCAGTGAAACATCAATGTGCTCCCTGATGTCGCTGTCCTCGATGATGTTGAACTTATATCCGTTGAACTTTGCTTTAATCAGATTTCAGCGCGTATCCAATTTCGCGGTCCCTGCGATATGAATCAGGCGCTCACTATTTGCACACTGGAATTCAATTTTCGAAAGCTACCTCGTGTCCATGATAGACTAAGTCAGACAGGAGGAGTTCACAATACCAGTCCAAACTTTTGAGGATCCCGGGGTCCCAGTGATGCTAGGTAATCATTCCACCGGAATCTTTCCGCCAGATGTCCGATTGCTTCAGTAGGCAATGAAATTTGTTGATTTTGCGAAAATGTAAACACAGATTTCGTTGCTATTTTGTTCTTTCACTTGCGCAACTTTTTGGTTTAAAACGTTTCATTCCGCTCGTAAAAGTTTCGCAGCTAAGGGCGTTGTTCGGCCAAGGATCCCCTATGACTCAGCAGGTTGGGTATGTGTTTACGTCAGTTAGCTCGTCTTTGCCGCGTCGTACAAGCAATAAGGGCTTGTTGGACAAGCCCAACTTGGACTTGCAAGCTTCCCCTTTGTTAAGAGTGGAGTTCAGTGGCCGGTATTGTCACCAGCAGTTCATGATATGAATCTCGCCCCGAACAACCTAGCAACTCATTGAAGTGGACTACGGGAACCATCTTATTATTTGCCACTTGTATTGGAGTGCCCCGCTGCCAGTAAACATGCCCTGAATATTGTCAGGGCGATATCAAGGAGTTTTCAACAGAACTGAAAAGGCATGGCATCATTTGTGCCTTTCATCCATTTAACGAAATACTGTTATTACAGTTTATATGCTGAAAGCATTACGTTCTTCAAACTCCTCACGATTTGCCAGACGTGATTTTTATTACGATGATAGCTCGGAACAAAACATTTCGAGGTACGAGGACACAGGCCTCAGCTTCCGTGTAATTGGGCAGGGGGTACTAGAGGGAATTTAACCGCTGGTTTGTGCCTCCAGTGTATTTTGCTTCAGTGAGCGAGCTGTACGTTGTTGGGAGTTACACAAATTCCTATTGCCGCAAAACCACATGTTGCTTTCCCCAATTTAAGCGAATCATATTTTTCAGCAAGTTGAGAGGTCCTATCTTATTATGTACCATTTTCCAATACAAGGCATTTGTTGATTTTGGAAAATCACCCACTCCAAAAATCACATATAAGCAGAAGTCACAGAAGGAAAAATTGGATACGGATACCCTTAATCTTGAAGTAGGAGGCACATGAATGGTTTGATGTTGGTCAGGAACTTTTTATTGCTGCAACTGTCAGGTGAGCGGCTATGCAGTATAAAGGAGGCGCAATCCAGGTTTATTTGTGTGTAAGCACTGATCATAGGCAAGCTTTCTAACTGGATCTTAGTTCGTTAGCTCTCTTTTTTCATCCATAGAAATTGTTTTAAACCCTTACCCTCGGGGACCTACTGCCCATGCTGCTTCCATAACGTGCCAATAAGTTTGAAAATAAAGGACACAGTCTTCTCTCACAAATCGCGTTGGTGGATTAATGCAGTTTTCTAATTAGCGCAGGGTAGCATATCTGGTAAATGGTTGCCGTCAAACTCCCGGTTACCAGCCTACCGCGGATACGTCCAAAACAGAACTAACTCGAACTAAACTACCACCGAAATGCGCAGCTTTCGGTAGGATTTAATGATAACATTGTATGGTGGAAAACCGTGAAACAGAAATGCTGTTGGGTGAGGCGAAGTTGGATCACCTTCTTTCTCACATCACAGAAAGGGAGAAAACCTCGTATCCCACCCGAAGAAACGGTCAAACTACTCGCCTAAGCCAACATACGGTCATGGGGCCTCTTGCAGTGCTATAGATAATTATCGTCGCACTCATCCATGATCTTCATCAATTTCCTTTCTTACCAAGAAATCCTAGCAATTTCTCTGAAAGAGCGATCCAAATGGATTCTCAGGCGACGATCAGTGCAGCCAAAATTCCTCCCAAAAGAATCCGCACTCGTTTGGCAGTTCCAAGACTACATTTCACCGAGCCCTATCATGTGCACAATAAAACGAGCCATAATTCCCTCAGCTGTCGAGTGGGACGTTACCATTTCCATTCAGTCAGGTGTACAAACTTTGCTAGTTAGCTGAGGAGATCCGTAGCAGAATGATCCTTGTTTCACTCTCTCCGAATGACCCACAAAATTTGAAAGTGCTTTAGCCAACCACACTGATCGCCGAATAGCCTAAACCCCTTTAATGGTGGGGACCCTGGTATTGTCAAGTCAAGACTTACTATTCATTTTAATTTTAATTTTCCGCCTAAACCTGCAATTAAACCCCTACAATCCTTTTATTCAGTGTAAGGTGGACTCACGAATTAGTCACTCCTTCTCGCCTGATAATAACACTCTCCGTCAGACGAAATTCTGAAGTTGAACGCTGAGTTTTCCCCCTTTTCTGACTCACTTTGCAGCGGAGTTCCTACAAAGCCTGTTCGTGAACCAACTCGACGAAGTGACTTTCACTGTTTTTCGTTTTTTGGGTTTTCATTTCAACGGCATTGCTTTTCACTGGGGACTTGTGCCATACTACACCTTTCTGATCTACATCTTTCTGATCACCAATGGTATGAGTACCTACCGTTCAGTTGTGTATGCATTCGTGGAAAGCAAACAGTTTGCCCCCATGCGTGAGCTGGTCGGCTTGTTCAGGGTAATGATGTACAAACAATATTCCGAGAAGACTTTGGGATGAACAAACTGGAGGCACAAATGCGGACGGAAAGAGCAGGGATCGGCTGAGATGCCATGTTGTACCACTTCCATATTCGAACATTAGCACGAAGCACGGGTGTAATATATAACATTCATGTACTTTTGGTCACTTACACACTGGAGCAGCCGGCAGATATTCCATGCCGTACACCAGTTTATTTTGTTTTTAATCAGACTAGCACACAGATTCCCACGAGGTCCACAACTGCTCCGCCGCACGGATCCAAGAAGATTCTCTTACCTTACGGCCCACCGGTTTTGCATTACCCGCAAATGGGCTTTGCATACACACTCTGGGATGGTCCATTTTGGTAGCGATTAACAACCGTCTGAAGAACGCAGTATCGCCTGAAAAACCGGGTCTGGCACTCAGGTACACTGGAGCATGTCATACAGAAGGTGCTCCGGCACGCCGACTGGCCCGTGATGGACTATGGCATGTATGTATCCTACCACTGACGCCGCCGGAAATCTTGGTGAGCGACGGTCCGTTTGACAAGGCGATGTGGCTCCTCTGCATCCATTTGTTCTCCGTATTCATAGACCAGTCGTTTTCAAGCGGTGAGAAACATTCTTCATGGGTGTTTTCTTAGATTATTTCCTCACCCACCGACTCTGACGCTTGAGTTTCAACCTACCAGAACAATGTATACTAATAACACTTGTTCCAAGCCATCGCCGACAGCTACCGACGGCCCGCGTAAACAACTGAACAGAGTTTTGGATAAACTGCAGTGAGGCAACGGCTTAATACTAAAACGGACGCTGTAAAGCTTCAGCTAGAGGAAAGAGGCGACAATGATTTCGAGTGACTCATGCAAGGCCCATCAGCTCCAGAAGCTTGGCCGCTGATGAGACGTGCAATCATGTGAGTCACGTATTCCTTGAGACCTCATAATCAGTGGGCACCAAGCTACAAGAAATAACGCAATACAAATCTATCGTTAAAAATGGCGTTGCACGAACAAGTCTCGACGAAACTACTGACGGTGAAGTGCTCCCTCCATAGGGTAAATATTGCTCCCGGATTATCAGCCACCTGTCTCACAGTGGTACTTCCTCTCATTTCAGGACGTAAGTAGCTCAGTGAACACTGAGCACCAAGAAGGCCGTAAGATTCTCCGCAGGACATGTGTACTAATCAAAACAACCATAAAATTCAACTTTTCGTGTCCTGTAATGCGGACCTTTGACTTTTGATGAATACGCGAGTAGATTGGGTATCATGGACCTCTAGCTGCGTGTTCGTCACGTGCGTCAGCTATGTTTGTTCGGCTGTTTTACATGATCGACGACGTGAGCGTTCTGGCATGTTTCGTTAGTTAAAATGTAGAACATTGATGAAGTTTACCACCGAAATTGACCTGCGGACATAGGTCGACAACATCATCAAGCCCTGTGTTCTTGAAACGGCGCACGAGTTATCCGAAAATAATGAATATCTGCCGCGGTGGCAACTCGGAATAACACGTATCGGGGTCCCAGAACGCATAATTCGGTATTCATCCAGTCAAACAAAGATTATTTGCGGGAGTAAAACCTCCCCGTATTTTGCGTCCAAGCGCATAGTGTGGACTTTTGAAAGCTCACTGAATTATTTTAACTGAAAACAACTTGCAAATTTCGCCCATTGTAAGCGATCACGTTTTGCCGCAATCTGTAATATCTTATTACATTGGGTACCGTTTTTTTCAGTGGTGACTGATGAACATTCGTTCAATTAAACAAATCGCCCATTCAGATACTATGTAAAAGAAATCATTAAACATGACATTCCACAAAATGATTTGGTAATCCCCATAATGTCGTAGCTTCCGAGAATTCTATTCCATTTTGCGAATACTCGGCAACGCTCACTTAAGTCAAATAGCGTTCGACTTGTAGCTTACGGACACACCCATTGGGCCATTTACTTACAGTTCGGGATATATCAGGTCGCAACACCCCATATATATATATATATACCCGAAATCCAAACATACCGAGAAGTATGAAGTTAGGTACTGGTAACATCAGAAGGATGGAACCTTCCGTGCCTACTTCACACTAATCCTCGGGATCTCGGCATTTGTCCAACCATTCATTTCACGGCTGGGACCATGATCATTGCATTTGTTTTTTGTTGCACACGCCGTTGTGTTTTTAAATAGCTGGCTCCGTGCACCTACCGTCGCAAGATGACAAGCTACCTGCCAGGTGTCGACCACAGTATCCATATCTTCGGACAGATATTTGCCGACAAAAACATCCTTTGGCTACTCGGTCTGACAAGCTTTTGGACGTTTACATTTGGCGCACGGACATTTTTCTTACAGAGAAGTTGTTCCGGATGTGGTTGCAATTGGTAAGAAATGGTGGTACAGTTTAGCTTGTAAGGGGGTCACACTAAGAATCGGTGGGGAGGTATCGGAATTCACTGCGAACGCAGAAATTTAGCTTACGGCTATCCTTTGCTCCAAAAGTGGCTTGGTACTAAAGATAACGCATAAAATTGTTAGTAGCTCTTATTCGCGTCAGCCGCACCTCAGGATTATGCAGCAAGAGAAGTGAAAGGCCAGGTTATAAAACAGGTCTTACGAATTAAAGCTCCTCGATGATTTCAACTATGAAGGTGAACGGACGAGAATGTCTGGCAAAATTTCTAAGCGAGTCGTAGGCATTATTCGAAAGATGCATTCTTTGCTTTGCCCAGTTTTGAGGAAAGTGATTGCAAAAACAGCCTTCTTTCGCTCGGATGTTTTGGATTTGGGTGTGTCATGAAAAGCAAAGGTACATGGGTAGCTGATACATGTGTTTCCGGATATGGTTGCCCGCAAGTAAATCTTAGCTCGTCAGGGGGAAAGAGAGGACAGGGGCTGTTTTCCATAATTTTGGCGGAATAGTGTTTAGGTTAACAGCAAATGATTAGGGAGTCGGAGGATTTAGGTCAAGTTTGGTCCGACGAAATAAGAGTTTCAGTGGACGAAATGATTGCGTTTACGATTTTTATATCCACTTTAAGGAGAAGCTTTTCTTCATGGAATACGTCAGTACGACAGCAAGAAGCAAACTGGGCATACTACTTTCCTCTGAATGAAAACTAGAGCACGCTAGTGTGCATGTAACTCGCGCCCTAGCGGTCAGGTATTGGACAAACCGCTGAAAACAACCGTACTGCATTTTCCAGTAGGGTTGTATGAAGCACATTGCTAACTGCTTTTTAGATATCGCCGCATACTACAACAACGGAGTGCCCGGCACCTCATTTCACTGTGATGGGACAGAGGAAGCGGTGTTGGCAAGGCGCGGCGAGTAGGTTCTTTGGGAAGGGCACGAAATATCTGGCGGTTTGAAGTCACTCAGTTTGAGGAAGACAGCGGACACAGACAATTATTTGGGACGGGTTGGCAACGTAGTCAAAGAATAGAAGGTACATGTGTGATCTTATTCTGAGGCCTGTTTAGCAGATGTTCAGATGTTATTTTTTTATTTTAATGTGGGATCCTAAATTGTGTTTTCGCGGGCTTTCAGTCTGAAATGGGTGACAACATCCACACCCGAACGCGGTGCTAACAGAACGGTAGACGGTTTAAAAGGGTGAAATATCAACAGTGGGGATGTCAGCCGACAGCCGGCTTTTAGTAACACAAATGAAGTTTGCTCACATAGTAGCGTCAACAGCTTGGAAGTCATGAGTTATGGGCAGTAACAGCCAGGCACCGGACGGCGTTGGTGGAAGGCCAGTGACAACCAGTCCTGCTGTGCAAGAAGTTCTTAAACCAGTTTACCCTGGAATGAGCCATTTGGAGAACCCACGTAAGACGGTTTATGGTACAATACTCGGAGGTGTCCGGGCAAGCATTCGGAAATACTGTCAACTTTTTGCGGTGGGTGGTATGTAAAGTGGGCTGAAATTCATAATCAGAAGTGAAGCGTGACGTTCGACTTTGTACAGGAAGGTGTTTTTGGAGTGAATCTAGGTGGGGAAAGAATTACTAACTGAACAGTTTCGCATCGTCAGGACCAGCGGGTGAAGATAGGCTACATTTTAGAGCTAGATGTTTTGGTTTTTAACTTGGTAGCTGCCAAGAACAGCGGCTAGGTAGGTAGTATGCAGACAAGTACGGATCCGGAAGCCGATAAAGGCCAAATGCAATCGTCTGTCTCTGTGGGTTTGAGGCTTTCCCAAGTATGAGGCACGTGTTATCTGATGCCCTTGTGGAGCAAGTATAAAGAGAGTGGAAGGGTGTGGGTTTAGCTGGATAGGTTTTCCTGCGTATAGGGAGAAGGACGGCTTAAAATGACAGTTACTTGACGCCAGACAACCGGTCCAAGCGATACATATAGGTAAGGGCGGAACACTGAGTGAATGAACCAGAAGGTCCAAGGTGAAAGCAAGTTCTACCAGCCACTTGGGTGCTCCAGTATAAATTGTGTGATATGACTTTAACTCCGGCATTAAATCGGATGAGTTGTGATCCAGCCGATTTAGAGTTAACAGCGTTAGTTGCCAGGGTTTCTGGCAGATTCAGTAGCTGGTAGTTTGCGACGCGGTTCGTGGACTGCTGTCCGCAGGCGTAGCAAGTCTTCTGGTTTGCGTTTATGCGGAAAGCCACGAGTCCGTTTAGAATCATACCATGCCAAATTAATTTCTGTTCGAACCTGGTAGGGCAGGTGTTCAGTCGGACAACTCTGAGCAGTAAACGTTTGGGACTGGGAATGATTTCACCCTTAGCAACTGGGCCAAAGAGTGTTCTGCGATAGTGCATTGGGATGAAACGAAGGCCTTAACTGGCATTCAGGTCCTTCCAAGAGTGACCAATTTTGACTAAGTGCACACGTAATAGAATGCTATTTAAGCAGAGGGAGCGTCTTGCGGCCTAGACCGGGCTGCGAGAATCCCTAGGCCATAATGACAACATGTCATGATTATATAAAGCCAATGAGAAGCTACAAATAATCACCCCTTTCTTATTCCTCGTGCTGTTCAGGGATCTCCGACGTGATGCTGAGCGCCACTGATAGACCATCAAGTACTGGAAGGCCGGCACTTATTGGGTCAGAGCTAACTGCATCTCTCCCGGGATTCTCCTCAATTAAGCCGTTATCGTGGTTAAATATCCTGCAGGTTCACAGGAGGTATCGTTGGATGGACGTAATACAACAAGTGTAACGAAAAAACGGTGTCTTCGAGTGACGCGTAATACCAGAACCTCCGGGAGGGCAAAGCCAACTCGGAGCTGCGTTTCTATACGGTACTATTAATGTAAGACAAATTCACAGATTATATAAGCCTCGACAGTAGATAGTCGTCCAAAACAAACGATCCACTTGGACTACAAATGTACAAACCAAAGGAGCAAACAGACTTCCACGTGAGACAGTCACACGTGCACAAAGTCGGCCACAAATGGCCGGATGACCGCAAGGCCAAGTGAGCGAGGTGGTAAGGACTAACAAACGCCAGTTCATATACACGCACTAAACACGAAAGTGGGGCGAAGGTTACAGATGGGGATGGAATAAACGTGGGAAATTTCAAGTGTCAACGTAATGGACGATGCAACAAGACAGATGCCCAAGTACTTTGCCGGTCGTGAGTGTGGGTCCCTCGTGTAATTTGAATTCAAACTGTGAGAACTACAGCGGGTTAACTGACACGTCTTGCGCCCACCGGCACATTCCATCAGCATGGATGTGTGAACGGAAGTGCGGTAAGGTGCTTGCACCACGCGTCTTATATACGTTCATGGTGCACAAATGAGTACACGCACGTTCACTCTAGAAGTCTAATAGGCTTAGTTGTCGGCATGTTCATAATTGTCTGCATAGACATTCTGTTCACTTATGTTCGGGTACGCCGACTTCGACTGCCGGTCCTTCATGCGTGTGGTCCATCGCGATGGTCGCCATGTGATCGTTAGTTTTAAAATGCGAATTTTCCACGACCTGCAAAAGTCTGGTGTACGCTAGCGACCGCCATCGGACTGTCTGACTAGTGAACACGCACGCGCGGTTTCTGCTTCGTTGAGATTTTTAAATTTACTCATGGAAATGCGTGACTATGGCCGAATATCCTATGGTATTGATTCGGCCGGTGGTGATTTTCGGGTCCTGCGCAATAAATTGCGCCCCTTAGATAATTTTATTTGTGATATCCAGGTTATCCGAGAGACCCTGTGCATATTTGAACCCGTTGCTTCATCTGGTTGTGATGATGGGAGTTTGAAAGTTTGCCGCTCACTTCAGCGGAGCTGTGTAGTTTGTTTGCAGAGTATGGAGATGTTGTTCAAGCAGGCTTCACCTATCAGTGTTACAGAGGTCGTGACCATCTGTGGTATGTGGTAATCGCCAATTGAAATGGTGTTGACCATAGTGGTCTTTACTCAATCTGCAGCGAGTCACAGGAATAGTATAAGATAGCCGTTGAGCGTTTTGCATGAATGAGGTCGGATGTGGATGTTGGCGGAACCATTGTGATTGATAAGATAAGTTATAATTCTATAGCCGGAGGACAGCCTAATGTCACTGTCATGTCTTGTTCCTTCATTGCGTTACGAAGTTTCAAATCCAGGAAAGTGGCCAAATCGGATAAAGAAGTCTTGTTTGCCTGGCCCAGGCAAATAGTGCACTGTAGGGAAATGAGTGAATTTTAGGTCTGTGCCACCAGCATCAGAAGCCACAAGGAGGAATACTGGTCATACCTCAGCGAGCATTAATCTTGCGACCTGGGTACCTGCGAGGAGTATGCTCGGAGGCATAATGTAAGTTTTGGTAATAAGATTGGTAATAAAACAGGTTCGTATCTACCACCAGGCAAATTAAGTTTAAACTAACCGTGATTTTCTCGTCGCTCACCTGTGTTCAGGCCAGTATCAGCAGAAATGAGCACTTGGAAGCCAAGTAGAATTTGCTCGTTAGTGTTCCGCTTGTGCGTAGCCGACCAGAAGGTGCAATATTACCATCTCATTTGGAGTGTCTAAGCCGGCTGACGCCGTACGTGTAGAAGACTTTCCAGAACCGTAGCAAACGTGTTGAGTTGGCGCACAGCGTCGATTCATAGCTTAGTTTCCGTAACGGCGATCAGCTTTAATTTGAACAACACATGAAGCGCCCACGTTCTTTTACGAGCTCTTCTTGCCACGTTTTCCTATGGTCTTTGCCGCTGAGTTCCATGGACGGTCACTGGTTCCTTTGTTTGTGTTCAGTAAGCGGCTGTCTCCACCGAACGATGTTCAACGGTTAGCTGAGGGTGCTGGAATTAGGGTATTGGTAGAGGCCGCCTCTGAAGGCAAGTCATCTCAACCGAGTGTTGCTCAAAATATCTCATGAGATATTTGCAAGGCAACTGTCCGTTTGGGTTCGCCTGACTTTGATGCTTGTTGTCAGTTCCTGCGAATGCTTATGCGGCATCGATGTTCAAACAGTGACAGCCTTCTTACATCCTCTGCACGCAGGGTTCACATTTTTTTTATCTGTAAAGCAGTATGGATCGCACTGTCACAGTGCATACCTTCGGCTGACAAACTGACGTCACGGCGGCACTACAGATGTGAGGTTGGCAAAAGCTGGTCGAGACCTTTTGATTCCAGAAGTCATCTCTGCCAGTTCACAAGAGCCAATACAAGTTGGACATCTATCTGCCACGTCAATTGGCTGGCCTGAATGCATAAGATTGGTGTTTGATGTCTTGCTGTCGATGATGTTTGATCCCTTTTAGCATTTTAGTAGCGCTTTATATTTCGCAGTTGTGAAGCGCATATCAAACCGTGTGGCAGAATTATTAGGTCCGCACACTCAATGTCTGTGAGCAAATGCCCTGTAGACTCCTTGATCACCAAGGTTTCAGAGGCATGCAGAGGAACTTCAAGCAGTTACGGTTTTGAATGGGAATAGTGAGAGAGGACAGCCTTGTCCTTCAACACTGGACGTGTTTGACTTGATGTATACCGGCAACCTTGATGTATACCGGTAGATGTCTACAGCAGGTCGCTTACAATACTCTCATAACGGAACATCTTTGATCACCAAACACCGAAAAAGTTTCTGACGACCGACAGAGGCAAAGGCGATGCGTGTTATCCACTGAGGATGTCATAGGCACTTTCTCGGTGCAAACACGGAAAGTGGCATCCACATCTTTAACGGCCTCTGTTGACGGGATTCCCCCGCCAGACGTTGAAGTGCCTGTGAGGTGCAATCATTGGCCGAGAATCTCCGGAACCATCGCGCGCAGGCGTGCCCAAAAGAATTCTCTACCAGTTTACGAGCATAAGATAAAAAAAATCACAAGATACGTTGTTCATATACAAACCGTATATTATTCGCTGCTGCTTTCAAGATGGCCAATCACGAACGTCCATTCAGCCATGCTCAAATTTTTGAAGATTACCGTCACTGAGATTTCAGCCAGGCAGAATTGGAATGACCCCCGCAAGACGCGTGATTGTCCGATTTAGGTATGATCAAGTCGCTGCAAGTTCAAAATGGCGGGTAACAATACAAACGGTTTTTTATTTCAGTTCGAAGAACTCACAAATTGCGGAAAACAAAACGCCTGAACAGCAAAGGTTGATAGGCACCTGCAGTTTGCGGATAATCGCAATAGGGAAGAATTGCAGCTTCGGTAAAAAATTATGGAGTACAGAGAAGCTTGATTGACTCGGTGACTTCGACGCTGTAGAGGGTTTGGAGGTGAATGCTCTTTGAATGGGAAAAGTATTGCTAAACAGTAAGACCAAGCGAGCGCCTTGAAGAAATGCGTTGAATTTGTGAACAAGATGTGCAGGGGAGCACCCGGATGGGAGGAATCTAGTGGGTCAGAATGAGCTCGCTCCAGCATCACGCCGGCCTAGGTATGCAGTTTGTTCCTACTAAATTGTAGGGTTCTGGGAGGCGAGGGGAAATATTCGCGGCAATTAGGAACTGGTGGCATGTGTGCCATCATAGTGTATATTGAAATACTGTGTTACCATCGCACTGGCATACGTCTGCCTCTGAACAGCCCCGTAACATACTTCGCCGCCCAAGCAATTGAACACGGTATGCTAATTTCTTGAGTCAACTGTAGTTGAGTTAGCCAAAAGAACCATAACATGGAGAACCAGGTTCACGCAGAACAGCAGGCAATGTTGGCCCGGATGGACGCACAAGCTGACTAAACTCGAAGATCGGGAGGATTGGGTAGCCACCAACCGACGCGCAGAAAGTCTTCTGTGGAAAGCAGCGGGAGCGGTAGAAGAGAAGGCTAGAGTGTGGGAAGAATTTTTTGGTAAATGAACGTTGGATGCCTTCAACTGCTAGGCTAAATCTTTGGGTATAAATGGGGGAGAAAAAGGACAGAATTCCACGATTGGCCGCGCGCATAGCTCTAAAATTACGATATTTGAGGAAAGGAGCGTAGTATAAGGAGATAGAGCCTACGTGCCCAGGTGACCCGGTACTGGGCTTGGTGAGAAAAGTTCAAGGTACAGGAGTATCTGAGACCAATTCTTTGAGCTCTGTGGGATAAGTGACAGGGTTCCCATTAATTGTGAACGTATCAGCTGGGACGGAGCAGCCGCAGGAAGTTGCATGAGACTTAGAATAAGAGGAGCTTGAGCTGTAGGTATTTAAACGGCGAGTCAGAGAGTTTAGTTCGTGTTGGATTTGGCGAAAGGCAGGAGTTTGAGCAGAGAGAGTAAATGTGCGAGCGGTTTTTATATCGTCCACCAATGGTAAGGGTCTACCATGGGACATGGCGCTGAAGACGTTGTTGATGTACAATAGGAGGAGGATGGGGCCTGGCAGGCTCCCTTGAATGACACTAATGGTGAGCGATGCTGGGATGAATGTCACCACTTTGTATTATCTGTGCTCTGTTAGACAGGCACGAGGTGAACCACTGATACCCGTAAGGAGTCTCGGTCAGCTGAGAGCTTGCTAATGAGGAGCATTACTGAGAAATGGAGAGATTTCGTATATTGGTAAGATATGTTTTAAACGGCCGTAAGCGCGAAATCCGAATTGTCACGTGACACGATTTGCCGCATCGCACCGTCAGCCAAAGACACTTCCCTTACTCCCGAACCTACTGATGGTTTTATACTCCGTTATCTCTCTATAGGGCCAAATCACGCTGATTGTCTGCCCGTATCTGAACGTTTGTGTATCGTTTGATACCTACTTGCTGTTGCTTCTAGAAATCCCCGCTGCCTCACTGACCATTTTCAGCTCCTGCTGATCGTGCTATTATCGATTGTACGTTTTGCCTAATTCACAATGCCAATTAACCCCGTTTGTCCATAGAAGCAGTTCCTCCCAGTTCTCAATACATCATCTGCTACTGTCGTCCGTTTGTGCCTATTGTCTACTGGATACAAATGGCGTCTAAACTGATAGCCGCAATCGTCTTGCCTGGATCTTACACTGGTATGGGTGCGCGGTTTGGCACGTCAAAAATCTCATAGTTTTGGCAAAGTTAACTACGGCTCCCTTATGGTTGCGGCGTTTTACACAGTTCACAGCCGGTGTGCCGTTAGAACGTTCTCTAGATTAAAGCGCAAACTTCTATTCAAAGCGGTCGTTTTTCATGTCTACTAGTTGATGCTTGGAATAACCTGCATCCGGCAGTAGTCCAGTTGCATCTAGCACCCCATTCAAATCAAGTTAAATTTTTATGAGTCCTGCTTTATGTCTGCAAGCACCCTGCCCAGCGCCGAGAGCTTCATGGATTTCAAGGAAGCACGGAAATACGGGGTCGAAATTTCCGTCCAAGCTACTCGGGTCGGGTTTGTTTGTGTCGCTCAGTGGCCTCCATTCACCTGAAAGATGAACAAAAAATGGTGTAGCGCTACTCTTAAAGCATTAGGCTTTATAGCGCAGGAATCCAAGGAAGAAAGCGTCTAAAGGTGATTTGAATTGGGTGCTAGATACCATGTTTTTTACTTTCAGAATCACTGAATCGAGACTCAACCTTCCGCTGGTCCACAAGCTCGACTGTTATGGGATTCAACGAGAGATTCTTCTCTGGATTACGGAGTTCCTTTTGGATAGAAAGTTCCAAGTGAAATGTAGGTTGACCGGCTCGACACCGGTATCCGTGGGAGTTCCTCGAGGCTCCGTTTCGGACAAGTTGTGTCTTTTATCTACATCAGCGAATTTACAGATGTCCTTCCAAGTCCATGTCGACTTTTTGTGGATGACTTTAAATCTAGCGCCAGCGACCCTCAACTGTCTGTAGGCGCTGCAAAGCAGTGGTCGTTGGACTGGCACCTTCCCCTGAGTAACGAAAGTTGTTTCCATATGCCATTCGGAGACTCGGCGAAAGTCTTGGTCTTGCATGGTGAGAATGGACCAAGAAACGTTTCGCTTTTGCCTTTCAGGTTAATGGCATCCGTTGAACGGCAAGAACAAAACCAACCCGGGAAACTTGGACGAAAACCTCGATCCAATGTCACTTCTAGAAAAGGGATTAAGTTACTTGGCCCTCCTCAAACCTGTTTCACTCTGTTCATCATAGAAGATCGTCCCAAATGGTATCAGCTGTTCTACGGATGATTCGGCACACCCTTACCGCATTACGCGCACGGACTCCGAGATACTTTATGGACTTACATTAGACCACTTCTTGAATATAAGAACCAGGTTTTCTACTCAGGAGGCAAGGAAGACCTAATCCTCGTTTGGCGTGTCCAACTAGCTTATACGAAAATGGTTGCCGGCCTTGAATCCGTTAATTATTAAACGCGTCTAGCTGTACCTGACCTATTTCCACTATATTGTCATTGCCTCCAAAAAGCCCCAATACTTGCGCACGCTCTGTTTGAATAAGACATGGCCGACAGGTTTTCCAGCGGTGACCCAACAAACACACCGCGGAGATATGACAAGAATATTTTTAAGTTCAGAGCGCACAATTTTACTAGGTAACAACTCCTCTATTTTCGGACAGTTGACACTCAGAAGGTTCCTCCTCCGGCGGTTGTTCAGGCTGCATCTAGTCACTACTTCAAAGCACTAGTAGACGCCTTTTTACGTGCGCCCACGCGCTGGCAAGATTACTGCCTCGGCACTGACAACTTAAAGAGAAGTGGTAGACCTCTTTTTTGCTTGCGTTCTTCACGTGAATGAAACCCGATCCCGGAAGCTCATGCGAAAGTTTCTATCTTGTGTATTGATCTGTGAATCCCTGAATCCCTGAAAACCATCAGAGGAGGGGTATTCCGCGCACAAACAACCCGAAATGAGCAAAATCGTTGCCCAATAAAAGTGTGTTCGGAGCCTGACAATCTTCTTAGAGAGCACAGCCACACCCTTTCCTCGTTTGCGCCTTGCGGTGAATGGAAGCCGCTAGAGGACAAGAAGCACGACACGGGAATCCTCGAGACTTTGAATCAATCAGTGAATCCATGACCCGCCAGGACCACAAGAACCTCCTTAGTTCAGGTTATGGTATTGGAGACATTCCGGGTGTGAGTCTATGGACAAGTTAATGTAGGTCATTGAAAAGCAGCAGCTTTATTGGGTCTGCACGAAACACGAATTCCCTTAGCTTGTTAAACTAATCAACCAATCAGTGCCGGAACTTCCACCATTCTGCTGACCCTCAAGTTGAGTTCTTTGCGGGCAACGTTTCTCAATTCGCTATGAGTGTTAAGGCCGCGAATGCAGTTCATGCTCATGCAGTTACTCGGGATTATATATCACAGCCACGCATTAGTGAGTTTCGCGTTCTGTATGCACCATTTATGCTCATTTTTATTGCATTGCCTAGATGGCGTCTTGAACTTTCTACTGATGGCGTGCGCGTTATTTGGGAGGCACATTTTGGCGAGTACTGTTAGGTAGTCAGGAATTAAGTTAAGGAGAGTTAAACCCTACGCGTATCATCTACCATGCCTTATCATTCCGCGGTAGATTCACCCGTGGGTTTCTGTCATGGGTATTATGTACTCAACCGGTTAGACTTCCTTCTAGTGACATGGCATTTAGGCACCGAAATGGTGCTACAGCTGGACAATTTCTTTTAGACTTCGGTCTTATCTCTTACGGTACATTTGGGGGCGTCCAAAGCCCTCGTTCCATTTTATCTCTTAGCGAGTCAGCTATAATAATCGACGGTGCTATCTGAGTCTTTCCCTTTCGTTATTGTACTGACTTAATCTTCGTTATGCGGACTCTTAGTGGCGAACTCGCGGGTGAAATGCGGACATTCTTTCAGGTCATTAGCGATTGTTCCGCAACGGAGCCACAGAGACGAAGTTGCGTCCTTTTTTGGATATTGTGCTACCATACTGGTGGTGAATGGTCTGGAATAGCCGACTTGGATGCATTGTTGGTAGTGGTATGGTGGCTGTGTACTTGCTGAGTAATCAGGGATCCTGCTGTTTCTGTTGGTGGGCGCGATCTTTATTCTGATCTGGATGGCGATGGAGCTGACATGGAGTTTCGCTTCTGTTTTCTAGTGCTCAGTGAGATCAATACTAACCTTTCTCTATATTTCTGCATCAGATTTTGAATCAGTCTTCGTTCCTCTAACAACTTGAACGTAGACTTCAACGGCCGGGATTAATTGGCCCCCGTGAGAGGAGGCGTCACCTCCGGGGTTTCGTTTTCACATCTTGAGAACAACAATGGTCACTGCT
Source organism: Clonorchis sinensis (assembly GCA_003604175.2). Lineage (NCBI taxonomy): Eukaryota > Metazoa > Platyhelminthes > Trematoda > Opisthorchiida > Opisthorchiidae > Clonorchis > Clonorchis sinensis. Next base: position 135,474,568 of record CM030370.1, read on the forward strand.
CAGGTGACTACGTGACAACATCCTTTCGGCAAATATGTTCCGGGACAGGATTCTGCTTGAATTACTTAGTCCGAAAGTAATCGTCCAGTCACATTTATAATTATAGTAATAATCGTTCAACGGTAACACCCGGTGCTTAGCTACCGTGAAACCCGAAGGAGGCGCGAGTGTTGGGATACTGCCAAGTTGTCCAAGCCAAGATCGGAGGTTGGGTTCGAATCACGGACATTCCGTTCTGTAAGCTGGCGCCTTAACTGGGCAATCTTGGTCTCAGTGGGTCAGCTGCCCTAGGTCTCGAACTTAGTACGTTGGAGCCTTGTTAACGGGTTATTCATGACTTTCAACTCATAGTACGGGGTAGATTTCATCTACTTGAACCCATCGTAGTAGCCAAGGTCACAGTACGTAAGCTATATTCCGCTCCTGAATGGCGCAACTCCACCTAGAACCCCGAGCACTACGGATATCTTGACCGAACTCCGAGAAGTGTCCCCACATTCCCCCCTGGTTGCGCACGGGAGACAAATTAGCTAGTCGGTAAAATCATTAATCCACTTATTCGGGTTACCTAAGCGGACGTGTGATTACACAATGAACGGATGCAGGATGTTGGTGCTTTTGAGACCTTCCGTCCGAGATTTTCAGAAGGATGTCCGCGAGAGGGGTGCCGTGAAAAAAACGTTTCCTCAAAATTGCTTCCTCGATGGAGGCGTTTTCTCTTCAGCGGACTTGAGAGAAAATACAGTACGATGTATTGGGTCAAACAAATGGGCGAGATAGCTCAGCGGTTAGAGCGCGAGCGTACTGACCGGAAGGTCCGTGGTTCGAACCCTGCCTCTGCCTCTCGACTTCCCCTGTCTAGGCTTGGGCAACCTGGCAGTATCCCAGCCCTCGTGCTTCCTTCGGGTGGCATGGCAGTTAGGCACCGAAAGGGTGCTACAGCTGTACGATTTATTTTTTTTTAAAAATGGGAATAGACTAAAGTGTAGATGAGTGAGCTACTCACGTTTCACAGGTAACCCTGGCTAGGGCATATACTCTGTATGCCGGAGGACCATCTACCCCTCAAAGCAGTTTGTTGAGTAGGAGTGACCCTGAGGTTGTCAGCCTGTGGTGCCACGACGAAGTATGAAAACACAAACCAGTAAACTAATCGGAGTTGACAACTACCGCCTGCCAGGATTGCGACCCCGGGACTCAGTGGTTAATGGCTCAATGACGCAATGGCGTGTGCATCAATTCTATCGCCTTAAATGCGTAGCCACCGAGTTTTCCGTTCCCCTCAGAGCAATATACAGTGCGAATTAACTGATGCCATCGCCTCCAATGCCTGGCTGTATACCCCCCGCTCTGCCATTTCTGAAACAGAGGCCGTGTCAGCTGGAAGCAAAGAATTACATGGTTTATAGCTAGTAGGCCGAACTGAATTATGTCATGTTTGTTTGGCCTGTCAGTCTCAGTTGCAGTGAAGTAAAACGTGAATTGATGTTGCGAGGTCTCGCTACTGTGCAAAGTCGATACTCCTGTCGGGCAATCGATCCAGTGTGTTATGAGAGTATTATCACGTGTCTTACCAGTTAACACATTAGGCAGGAAATAACCCAAAATAGTGAATACGAATGATTGTAGAGTCAATCACATTCCTAACTTGACACATGTAACAACGATACTTCTAGATACCTGAAATTGATGGAGCGAACTGGAGTGTATCGATCAGTGTGTCAGTCGGTCTTGTCGCCAGATTTATTCTTAGAGATGTCGTCTTATATGGTTTTGTGCGATAAATAGCCCCAGGCTTCCTGGCAGGCCCAGAACGCTTATCGGCTATGAGCACGCGGTAAATTTCCAATTGAGATTTATTCAGTCTATGCTGAAAAACCCAGAAGCATTGTACAACTGTTTCATCCTTATTGGTGGTCGTCAGCAGTGAACACCTTGCGAAACTCCAGAGAGTTTCGAACTCGTGACCTCCCGGTTGGTAGTTTGAACACTTCGCTCTTCGGCCACGAGTGACTGATCATCAGTTTGATTAATTCTCACTTGAACGGGATATAGCGCCACTCATGCTTCATTCACGGAAGCCACCACCACCCGGTCCGTGAGCTAGCACCTTAACCACTGATGTATCTCGTATGTCCATTTCAGACTAATTTTCATTGACCCGCACGTTGCTTTTAGCACCATGGCCGATCAGAGGAGTTGTCGTTTAAGGTTCACTTGCGTGAATACGCGTTTCTTCTCCTCCACCGCTTATTTGTGTACCCTCCAAAGGACTGACATTTGTTGCGCAATGGCCCATGATCCGGCCGAGACCAGTGCAGATTCTCGTTCATTTACAAAGCAACACAAGCTATAATCACTGTTACGGAACACTTGGAGGAACACCAATTGTAGCTGGTATATGTCTGTCTGATGAATTCGGACGCCCATGATGGATTGCTGACTAACCCTTTGAGCCTCCAGCTTACAACACCAGAACGAACGGTGTCAAGCCATATGTTCCAACAGCAATGGTCAAGTTAGTAGTTATGCTCCGGTGGTCCAGTCACAAACGTATTCACCGATCCAAGTAGGCAGTGCATCGAGAAATCCAACCCTCTTTCACAAAGCCACAATTATTTATAGGTCAGCAGCGGTGCAGCAATGAATATAGCTTATCTGAATGTGTTTCTTCTCCAGCAAGGCTGAGTTGTCATCTCGCTCATCTGTAAGCAACGGCTTAGGAGTGTAGATCGGCTTATGTGCATTGGCGTCCAGTTGCACTCGTTGGCCAAAAGCGCAAAGTGGTGTAGTGGCAATTGGGTCACGGTCAATGGCCCTAGTGGTGTTGCGAAAACACGTACTGCCTGGACAAGGCATGTTCGACAGTGAAGTTGGTTTGATATACGGTGATTGATGGTATGGTAAGCGATACAATACAAAGCGTGTTTGAGAAAGCCACAGATGGCTGAAGGTGAGGAAATTATCATAACAAATGATGGCGTAAGGGGATGTAGTGTATGAAAAATGGCAAGTTAGAATGAAATGAAAGCTTTACCGGTACCAGGAGGTGCATTTTGGGTGGAAATTTTCGAATGGATGGATTTAGGAGTATTTATCGTTACAAGTAAACTGTTGACGAGTGACGCACCGTTTGGTGTACATTACAGCCGTTTGTCACAAATGACTGGCACTATCCCTTTCCCCCAGAAAAAGGTTTCCAAATAAATCTATTCCCGCTGATACCTGCAGTGTTCGCGTTTGGGTAAAGCGTTTTTATTCCGTTCTCGGATGACGCAGGGTGATCTTATGTCAAAGTCCGTTTACTACCATCCTTTTTTCTTCTCAGCCTATAGGACTGTTTCCGGTGTCAATGGTCCCTTGGTCATTTTGGGCGATGTAAAGTTCCCGAAATATGCTGAAATTGTCCGACTTACGCTTGCAGACGGTACGCAGCGAACAGGTCAAGTATTGGAAGTCAGTGGGAAAAAGGCTGTTGTTCAGGTGTTCGAAGGTACCAGTGGTATCGACGCGAAAAACACAACGTGCGAATTCACTGGAGACATTTTGCGAACACCAGTCTCCGAGGACATGTTGGGTATGTCCGTTTTTTTACATTTTCACTCTTCTATGCAGGTCGTGTTTTTAACGGTTCCGGAAAGCCCAAAGATAAGGGTCCTTCCATTCTGGCCGAAGACTACCTAGATATCCAAGGCCAGCCCATCAACCCCTCGTCAAGAATCTATCCAGAAGAAATGATTCAGACAGGCATTTCGAGTATCGATGTGATGAACTCAATAGCCCGTGGTCAAAAGATTCCAATCTTTTCTGCCTCAGGATTGCCACATGATGAAATAGCTGCACAGATTTGTCGTCAAGCCGGTCTTGTGAAAGTCTCGAACAAGAGTGTGATGGATTCAGATATAGAAAATTTCGCTATCGTGTTCGCTGCCATGGGCGTAAATATGGAGACAGCCAGGTTTTTCATGCAAGACTTCAAAGAAAACGGTTCAATGGAGAACGTTTGTTTATTTCTTAACCTGGCCAACGATCCTACAATCGAACGTATCATTACCCCACGGATCGCTCTTACTACTGCCGAGTATTTAGCCTATCAATGTGAGAAACACGTATTGGTTATCCTAACTGATATGAGTTCGTATGCAGAGGCGTTACGCGAGGTTTGTTCTGATTTGCATTCACGTCACCCTTCTTATTTTGCTAAATAGGTTTCAGCAGCGCGTGAGGAGGTTCCTGGTCGACGAGGTTTTCCGGGTTACATGTACACCGATTTGGCTACCATCTACGAGCGAGCCGGTCGCGTGGAAGGTCGAAGTGGGTCGATAACGCAAATTCCCATCCTAACTATGCCAAACGATGATATTACTCATCCGATTCCGGACTTGACTGGTTACATCACTGAGGGACAAATCTATGTTGATAGACAACTGCATAACCGTCAGGTGATTCCCCATTATTTTCGTGTTTGTCTGCAGTCCTTTGTCATTTTAGTGTCCCATTGACACTTGCTATCTTCTCAGCAGCCTTATCAGCCTTATCAGTGGCGTTGCCAGCAAGATACTCCGGGTACGATGGCCTATAAGACCGAGGTTGGATCTTACATATCTTACCCCAACCTCAGATAACAAACCAGCCTTATCTAATGTCATTTTACAATTGCATTGAGACAACTTGGTTGAGCAATTTTCGTAATTAGAATGGGCCCGTCTGCTCGTTGGAGTCCAGAAGAAAGATGAATCAATTCTTATGTTTATTGATCTGCGGACGTTAAGCTGCCATCAGCCGACTTACCGTAATTAGGCTTTCCGGGGGCTTAGTGTTTTCTAAGTTGGATATTCGCTGTGCATAATTTCGCATACCACCTACTCCGGATTCTCGGTTTCTTACTAGCTTTCTGGCACAAGTTGGCCTATGCCAATACAAATTGCTCCTGATGGGAGTTGGCAGTGCACCAGCTGCCTGGCAGCGGCTCATGTTATTCGTATTGTCAGACTTGTGCTGTTGTATTATTTGCACTGATGAAAGTAGAGTATTTGGCTATTCGCCTGAGAACCATCTGCAGAACTTGCACAATGTAATGCTCCGACTAAGTGATATAAATCTCCGGCTGTTTTTTGTCAAATATTTGTCTGCGGCAACAGAAGTAGAGTTTTTTGGACATGTTATTTACAATACAGAAGGAAAACTAAATCTAAACATCAGGAAAGTCGTCAAATGTCTTCGGTGGTCTACATTTGGGTAGGTCAAGAACTGTGCTCATATTAGGTCAGGTCCGAGCCTCGACACTTTTTCCCTAACCACTCAGGAATTTGGCTCATTCGATTGAATACGTTGCTTGGGTACCAAACAAGAAGATGCGTATTCAATAATACAAACCGTGGTTGCAACCATACACACCCTATCTTTGGTGATAATTATCCGATATTTATTTCAACCGGTGCTTCAGATGTGGGTCTAGGCCCCCTTTTATCCCAAATGCGGAATGAGAAGGAGAGGTATTGCTTATACAGTTGATTGTGTTTGGGCCTGTGAACAATGACACGTTTATTTTTTCAGACGTCCTTAGTTCTGCATACTGATTATTCTATACTAACTTTGTTCATTCTCGGCAATACGGAACAAAAGCTGCTACGACGAACTCAGTGGTTCTCACAATTTTTTTAACCTACAACGGTGAATTAGCATGTTCCTAGCAGACAATCTGGTTGCTGATGCACTTCTTAGATTTCCACTTGCGAACAGCGGAGTGAATGAAGATCCGGCGGAGACGGAAATCAACTTTGATTCAGCCGTAACCCTTAAAAGAATACGCGAGCATACAAAAGTCAATGATCCACTAACAAGGTTACGCAACCAGAGCCAAGACTGGAACGAAGAACCACATTGAACTAGGGTTCCATTAGAATTGCTGCCGTTTTGTGCAGCTCATCGCTTTAGACGGTTACATTTTGCGCAGAGGACGTTTTGTGGTTCCACAAGGCGTACTTCCAACTGCAATTGAATGTGCGTCTACATTAAGTGGTGAGATTACTACAGCAATAATGAGTAAGTGGCTTCTCTATTTGTTTGCATTTACGGTCTGCCAGAAGAGGCTATTTCCGTTGACGCTTCTCAATTCCGAAATATTAAGTTCCTTCAGTTCTTACGCAATAACGGTATCCGACATTCTAACGCAGTGCCGTACGATCCAACCGCTAATGTTATGCTTGAAAAACAAGTCGCATTTTAAGGGAGTCTATACAAACAATCCAGGTCACAGGTTAGGCATGGAAAGATTTATTGATTCCACCTCTGGAAACTAACGGAAGTGCGCCACACCGTACAGCCACCAAAACGCTATCGGAATTAATGCTTGGAAGGTGGATTTGAACGCAAATCACCACGGCCTTCCTACCCAAAGGTAGCAGAAAATAGACAGATACATGCATACCAAACAAAATATGGACGTCCGGACCAAACGTGTATGCCGTATACGCCGATTGGTCAACGGATTTCCCATGTAGCAGATGAAGCTGCACGTCCACCGGGAACTTATCTTTTATATGACGATAAGAAGGCGAATGCTAGGTGACTATTTATCACATTCCATTGTATTACAGAAGGGCCATCGCCGCAAGAATAAATTTCGACTGTTCTCAACTATAGTCTTGTAGTAACACTATATGTTGAACTCCATCAGATCCGTTCAGTTGGAGTGGCTTGCATCAAAAGCATGGTCTGATGACCGAGCTAAACTGTATACAATTTATTCCTGCAGATTTCCTAATAATTGGACTACATGTCTGGAGCTCAGTAGTAATGCACTGGAAGTCCTTTGTTTTTATGAATCCAGACGTTTCACTGTCAATGTAGTCGATTACAAGAGATTCTGTTCGAAGTAAGGGTAACACGCAACGTGCATATCCGATCCCTCCTCGACGAGCCGGCAACCACCGGACAGTTTTAGCCATTTTGTAACCGTGTATGCAGTAATACAGTGAAGATAATTGTTAGACTCAATGAATGTGAACTCGAAGGGAGGGTTTGACATGGTAAAGACAGATCAAACAACACGGCACGTGCGGCATTTTTACACCACTTGGCTCAAACTCCAAGTTATGAGACGTGTTCACAGTGACACCTCTCGGTACGGAGACTACCTTCAAAAACTGGGCAAAATTGTCATTTATTCCTGGGGATGGTGCAATGAGCTTCGTGCGAAGCAGCAACCCAGTGGGCCTTAAGTCAATTAGTTTTCGCAGAAATTTGTCCGTTTGCATTTCAAATTACCCTGTCCTTATCTGAGCCCACTTGAACTGATTGGCATTTGGGGCGGAATAAAGGTCACACACAACTGAGTTGTCATCGAGCGATGCAGTGTTAAGAGCTTTGGCTGGAGAGGACAGGGCTCGTACTACAGTGTACATATAGTTTTTTGCTACGGTGCGCATAAGCCTTGGGACTTTCTTCTTCTTACGGTTCGTCCACATTTCGTACACATTAGTCAGTGCCAGAAGCACGTTGGCTCATTGAAACTGGTTTCCATGCCGCTTTCCATCCCGGTTTCCATCCCGCGTTTCCTGGTTTCCATGAAAATGTGATCCATGTCGGGAAGTTGTAGAGCCGAAATTTTCCAGTCCAGTTTGAGGGTTTCTGTGTTCTTCCCAACAGTTCGATGGCAAAAGTCACGGGGACCGAGAAGCATGTTCCTTTTAAGGAATGTTCTCCATTCAGAGTGATTGCCGGGGGTTCGCCTTATCCAAACAAGGGTTTTGCCCTTGTGAAATGCCTTTTGAGGTGTGAAAAATTAAAGTAATTCGCAAGACTGGATCGACGATTTTTGAGCTTACTAGACGTTCACCTATCGAAATAGTGCAGTCTCTTCTGATGTTAGAATTTCTAAAGAAGTGAGCAAAAAGCCCAAGAGTCCTTTACTTTTCTCCAACTCCAGTCCTTCTGAGCACGACGTGACACTATCCTTGCCGTGAAGTTCAGAATTTCCATTGTAGTGTGCATGGCACTGTCTTTTGCTTGTCTGCTGGATACAAAAGCGGACTCTTGTCTTGGACGATGGGTGTGTCCCCAGCATTCTGCGTGTCTGTGCACGAGTTTGCAGCTCTGAAGTGCGACGAGCACTTTTTAATGAAGGCGTGTTTTTTGGAGAGCCGATTGGACTGCACTAGCTACTTTGGCTCTATCGTATGCACGTATGCCGGAGGTTGATTACTTCATCGAATCATGTTCTCGGTGGGACTTGGCGCCGGGTGCACACTGCACCAGCCAGGAACAATCCGTGTATGTTGTACTAAAGGCTCGGTGGCTCTAAATATCAGAGACCCACATAATCAACGGCTTAAACGACTCCCTAGTGTGGCGACCTCACGCAGCCATTTGAGCTGTTGTATTCACTTCGATGGCGCACTTTTCGCTTTTTTCTGCAGTGTTGACCTAAATATCTTTCGTTTCATCAGCTATCCACAGTCAGGTGCTGCGGCCATCCAGATTACAAAGACCCTGTACTTTTCTCGCAACCGAAGAACGGGAGCTGAAAGTAACTTGTGCATGTATTCGCTTTAATGTATGACTAATCGTTTACTGGTCCAGTTTGCCGGGGCTGACTTTCTGGTCTAACCCTCCACTTATACATTTAACTGCTCTACTCTCTCTGTTTGTTTCAGATCTATCCTCCGATCAACGTTCTGCCTTCCTTGTCTCGGTTGATGAAGTCGGCTATTGGTGAAAACATGACTCGTGAGGATCATTCGGATGTGTCTAACCAACTGGTACGTTTTCCTCTAAGAACTTACCTCATGGTGTGTAAGGATAATAGTTGACTGTGGTAGTCCACGTTTCCCAGACTTCCTACGCTATGCCATCAGGTTTCTCGTCCTTATCCGGCTATGGTATCAATATAACATTATGAACAGGCTGCCGCCAGTACTACGAACGTACGTCAGCATATCATTGCTCTTTTCCAATATTTTCTTTACGTCACACTGACTATTTTCCGTGTAAGAATCTCAGGCCGCTCATGAACAATCGTTGGCTATCAAACTTACGCACAGCACTAGCTAGTTTCGCTCCCAAAGCCAAATCCCGTTGATTACCCGTCTGATGTCAAGTTTGGCGGTGAGACCGTAAGGTGGCAGTTGTCCTTGCCGTTTCGCTGAACCCAGTGGAGACACTGAAATGTCAGTCAGTTCACTGCCTGTTCCACCCGAGATGTGCTTGAATTCGACTCCTGGTTTACGAAATAGGATATGGTTTATTGGTTAGTCAGCTACTCAGTTAAAAAAGACCTTACTGTATACCGAACGTCAGCTTGAGCGTTTATACCTTCTCTGTATCAACGTTGATATGGGTTCTTGAGCTTTAGTGGCGAGCCCTGATTAGAGTTGGCGGTTTGTCCGGTATATTATCAACTTTCAGAGTGAACCTAGGAACCGACTCAAATGCTCTCCAAAAGTCTGAAATATGTCGTAACTATTTGTAGGAAAGAGCCATTCTAACTCCATCGCAGCATATTTGATCACACTATTACCCATTCTTTTGGAAACCTCCCTGAGTTGGACGAAAATTGCCACGGCGACAGGTAATAAGCTCTAATAGGGAACATCGGAAGTAACACCGTTGTAGTCTTGCCGTTTCGGAACACGTCCGTACTCCAAGTTAGACGGCTTTCATGACGATTAGCGGTCTTTGAATGCTTCAGCTTAAGTGTTGCCCCTCCTACCGGGGACTAAGATTTCTGAACACCTGGACCCGGTTCAGCGGTATTCATGCATAAATGTGCAACGATTACGTCACCCTGAAATGTTCAGTCCATCTCACTAGTTTTTCTCTATGCTCCATTTTTGGTTCCCCATTCTTTATGAAGTCCACTGTTGACATTGTGCATGGCGGATTTTGCGAAGCAGTTTACAGCGTTTCTAATCATTTTTTTTATGTTTTAGACCTTGCCCCACGAAACAGTACCCATGATTTATCCTATCGCAGCTGTTAGCTTGACGATGAAACTGTTAAATAGATTCGGTGTAAACCGCATCACCTTGACGTTTTGTTTGTTCCCGTTTCGTCTGTTATCAGAGTTTCGGTCTATCATTCCCAGTATTCGGTCTCTTATCTATAATCATTCATTCTACACAGGACCATGTGTAAGAGGAATTCCATTTTATCAGTTGTATGTGAAGGTACTTGTTGCGTACGCATGTGTTGCAATGAGTAAATCACGTTCGGGTTTTTCAAAATGCCCTCCTGTTTCCTCTAAATAATAAACGGTCTGTTTAGTCCGTTGGAATACGTTTGGAACCTGTCAAGGAGTAATCCTTGTGGAAAAGTTTGGCAAATCTGGCGGTTGTTTCTAAAACTTTTCTGCAAAGAACATTTGACATCCTCCTCTATTCATGCCTAGTAATTTCATCCTGACCATTTATGGCGATTGATTTCTTTGATGTTTCGACTTGTTTCAGTACGCTTGCTATGCCATTGGTAAAGACGTTCAGTCTATGAAAGCTGTCGTTGGTGAAGAGGCTCTGAGTCCTGAGGATTTATTGTACCTGGAATTCCTAACAAAGTTTGAAAAAAACTTTATTACTCAAGGTACGTAGTACACTTTTGCCCTGTGTGGTCATAATCTGCTTTCTCTTAGGTGCGTATGAGAACCGCAGTGTTTTCGATTCTCTGGACATCGGCTGGGAACTTTTGCGTATTTTCCCCAAAGAGTTGCTCAAGCGTATACCAGAAAAGATCCTCGACAAATACTACCCACGCTAAGTCTCGGTGGATGGATGTTTCTCTTCCCTCTGTCTCTCAACGTTTATTTATCCTCGTCTGTTGTTCACTGCAACGTGATCATCATTTTCTGGTTTCGGTATATGCACTGGCCGCCCGCTGATCCCTTTATTCTCATTATTTGTTATCTCTGGCAATCGCGCTCCTCGTAGTTTTCGGACTTCCGATTCATTCCACAACGTTTATCTTGGCGTTCCGCATGGACGATGTGTTTCACTGCACGCACGGAACACCGTACGCGATTTGTAGCTTAATTCATATTATCCGGTATCCGATCTTACCAGCCTTGGACCACTGAATGCATAATATGACTTTGATCGATTTTGTTCTTGTATTTTTACCACCGTCGGGCTGTTGCTTACTTCCGGTCGCTTTCTGCTATCTTGGATACCCTTTTGAAACAAGTTCCACCGGCAGAAACATTGTGACTGGCTACGTAAAAAATTGGGGTAGGTGATTCTAACAAAAGTGTTTGTCTTATGGAGTTGAAAGTGACGTGGATCAGTTTAGTTCATCCATTCGTGGAGTTTTCAAATTACTCAACAAACACACATTTGGGTGTTGATGAACTAATTGCTATGGTTTGGAGCTTGTTCGATCTTTACTCCACATTAACTGATTGTAATCCTTAAAATGACAGTATTTATAAGGTCGATAGTTCCCTTGGGGCTGTCGGCGTAGGCGCAGCCTCTAACTCTTTGATAACTAAGCATCAAATTGCACTACGCCTAAACGATAGACTTCAGAAGAGTGAAACCGATAGGTGTTTGTCGCAGGCTTTTCTTTAACCTTATAACCAGTATCATGTCAATAAAAATATCCGAGTATTTTGAATCCCCAGTCCAACTGAAATATGAAGTGACCTTTGTGAGACACATTCGGTTGAATAATATCCTGAACGAAGCATCCGTCTAAGTCTTTCGTTAACACCATCTTAAGTTTGTGTAGACCGCACAAATTTGAAGCATGGTGTGGAGCAAACGGGCAAACTTCGTCCTCTTTTGGCGCTTTGTGTGGTGACTTCTAACCGGAAGGCGTGAGGTTGAATCGCGTCAGTCATTGGGTTTCTTAGATTTTAGAACAACCCACAAGTAGAACTTTCCTGCCGAATTTCCTGTTGTTCGTCACTGAAGTTTTCCTGGTTTTCTAGATCACTCAGTGTTCGGCCTCTGAGCAGATAGACAGTTTCATCAACTGCTACCCATGCTTTCTATTAGCATTTTGACACAATTCCTGCAGGAGGGTTAGTAGAGGTTTATAAGTATCTTTTACGTTTTTTCCGACAAAACAACACGTATGCAGTCTTTCAAGAAGGAGGCCGGTAGCAGTCCGTGTTCTCGGTACGGGAATGCATGATGTTATCCGCTGGGCTTCTAATACAATCATAAAATATGGTTAATTGGATTGCAGTTCGTTACACAATGACTTTTTATTCGAAGCAAATCCTTAGGCTGAAGAAGACCATTTCACCTTAGCGATCGTTCAAACACTAGGTATGTCGTCCTTTCCCTTTCAAGGTGGCATTCCGGATCTGACAGATGTCGTACTCAATTCAAGTTGACGATTATAAACGTCTCTGCATTCTTTGCTAACGAGCAGGTTAACGTTCCTGTGTCAAATTAGTAGAATGGAGTTTCCAGAAAGATCACAATAAAATTGCTAATCCATACGGCGCCTTTTTAAAGGTGTTTGTCTGGTGTGTAGCGTCACTCGTTTATAATTGACTGCTGTTTCCTTTCATTCATGTGACTAGGTGGTTGATCTTATGACTGGACACGATTCAGTTGCAAGCACTATAAAAATGCGGTTGTCGCTTGTGCACGGTGAATACTGCAGAAGGGTGATCTGCTTTGCCTGTCTTCTTATTGCGTGATACAGACTCAGAGGTAGCTCGGTGACTAAGGCTTGAAACTACTAAAATCACTGTTCGAACCCAACCCAGGCGTCTCAAAAGCTCCTGTCTGGGACCGGGCAACCTGGCAGTATCCCAACCCTCGTGCTTCATTCGAGTGGCATGACAGCTACGCACCGAAAGGGTGTTACAACCGAACACTTATTATTATTTCATTGTGACAATGCATAATCATCACAGATGGCAACAGCAGGGTTGACACTGATGCTTTACTGCCGTACAACCACAAAGTGTATCCCATATTTTAAGCCTCATAGTTAAAAGAAGAAGGCGTAGGAGGGCTTACGGGGACCCAACCCTGGGAGACCGACCGCACTAACAACACCCAAACTCTTTGTTGTCTCACACCCTTCTACCAAGTTGTACGTTGTCCACCCCGCTGTTTGCGCCATTCTGAAGGAGGCATGCAGAACAACACTCGTCTCGGCAGACAGTGTTTCGGCATGCATAGCAAGCAGCTGAGTCACCACAGTTGATGGCGCTGGATCTTTTCCGCGACTGAAGTATCCACTACACAACCAGATACCCGTTTTCTAATCACTTCGTTACCAATTCGTTGACTGCACCCAAAACCAGCAACGCTTCTAAGGCATCGATGGTCAAAAACCTGAAGGCGCCTCACCTATCCGCGGAGGCCATGTTTCGCAACCATACAACAATACAGCCCTTACTGTAGCCCGGCGCATGCAACCCCTGAGACCCAGTGATGTACCGTTTTGAGTCATCAAATGAAAGAAGTTAGCAAACGTGACTCGAGCCTTTGAGGTTCGTGCACTGAATCAGACGTCAGAGTTACCACAAATACCGACGTATGTGAAACCCTCCAGTGATTCTCTTTGAATTGCCAATGTTACGTTCAAAGGCTGCACGTTCTGGAGCATAACTGTACATTGAATTTGCAAGGCAAATTCCGAGAGATGGTACGATGGTGATGTTTATTCAACAGGGCTTTTGCTTCACCTTCGACTTCAAAGATGAGTACGATATTGTTTGCGACAACGTTATCGCGATCAGTGATTTGAACACCAGGGTTTTAAAGACCTAGCGTTTACCTCATTCCATCAATGAGAAGTTGAACAAGAACAGAGAGTAGACATCTATGTCCGACCCCACGTTTTGTAAAGTAGCTTTTATAATGCTCACCATAAACTCTACGCCCCGAGGTATGTGATTGTGGGGACCGAATCACGCTCACACACTTCTGGAGCATACCCTGCTAAGCAAGTGCGGTTACCAGCACCAACCGATCAACAAAATCGAACGTACCCTTGAAGTCAAGGAACATTTGGACTGTAGGCCGTCTATATATATGGTGTTGCTCTAACACCTGACGGAGTGTAAAGATATAGTCGACGCGGCCTCTGCCCGGTCGAAATCCCGCCTGATGCTCATGGGTCAAGTTTTCGAGCGCCGCCGTAAGACAACGAAGGATCAGTGACGCCAGAGGCTTTGTTACAACGGTAGTCAAACTACCATCTCTATGGTTACTGCATTCAATGCGAGCACTATTATCGACTCACCCCAGTTGTCTGAGACGGTCTCTTTCTTCCAGATAAACCCAAGTAAGCTAGACCGACGCTAGCTCAGGAATTCATCGCCATCCTTGAGTAGAGCAGGCTGAAGGTCGTCAGGACTAGAAGCACGGTGACGCTCGAGTAGAGACACACTCGGACACTTCTGAGGCTGAAGGGGGCTCCATATTCATAGCCCACCTTTCTGTTGAAGGCCGGGATTCTGGAGATCAGAGAGATATCAGGTGGACAACTAATCAACTGTTCGAAGTCCTGTGCTCAACGGTCCAAATGTCCTTTGCTGGATATCAGAGTTTTGTGGTCGCTGGTAGGTTCGCTAACAAGGGGCTTCGGAGAACCGGTCGAATGAATCAAGTGCAACAGCCTGTGGGTGTTTCCATAATTTTTCGCTTTTCCCATTTCTTCGGCCTTCGGGTCCACGTGGGTTCTCGGGCTTCACGGACACTCAATTTCAGCTGCTGTCGGATGATGTATCGACCTGGAACTATTTGTCGCCGGGCCTCCAACGAAGCCACGGTTCTGTCAGAGATCCAAGTTTTTGGATAAGCTTGGTTGTGTTGTACTGCAAAGAGAAATTCCAACTACGAGCGGCACTTTGGATATCTCTCCCTAGTGGCCGTTATTATTCGACATCGGACCATCCGGCAGCGTTCGAGGAACCGGTTTTTGTGGGTCCGTTTGATTTCTGGGCCCACCGACTTCTCAGTTGCTAAGCGAGATGTGCGCATTTTGCGTAGACATGAAAAACAGCAGCGGACAAGTGCACAGTCGGATTCCACGCTGGTATTCCAGTGTTAACTGCAGGAAGTGATCAGCCCCCGCTACCGGTAACTGATCGCTGTGGTCTATTTGGATTTGGGCTGTCTCGTTGGTGGGCACCAAGTTGTCAAGTGATTTCCGCTGTTCCAGAAGTTGCTACTGCAATGGAGCAGTCTTTGATCGGCATGCATCTGAAGCAAACGCTCTGCGTTGTCCACGCTTCTCGTATGCAACCCAACACGACCACCCAATCGGGCCTCAGCAGCGTTTAGTATACCTGAACGTCCATATCACCGGCAACTACAGTGATATCTGAGCTTTTAGCGCGTTGTATCCAGAGCGTCATAGAAACTGTCTCTGGCACATTCGGAGCTACACTCCGTTGGAGCGTAAGCAGGGAGTGATCTGTCTCACTTTCTCGAGATTCTTACACAGACGGAAGTCATGAGACAAAATCTTGCGCATGTTTTTGCGTATCGCACAGACTTGTCGCGATCCAGGTTGGAGTGGAAGGGTAATCCAGTGATTGTCATTGACTTGAAAGTTGTTGCAAGTCAGTCACACGTGCTTGGTCGTATGCTTATCGATGGCGTGAAAGATTACTTTTATTAAATTGTACGATAAGGAATACAGAACTGCAGCCCAGAAAAACAGGATTACGAAACGTAATATCGCCTGGTCGGATAACTGGTCAGATGGTGCACAATGATCAGCGGGATGGTACTGGATAGGCAACTGGCTTACCAGTAGTGAAAAGTGTATTGAAAGGTAGAAATTACTGAAAAAACATTTGAATAACTAGCTACCGTTAAATGTGTTTACCAGGTTCATACAGTCCGGATCCACATACGCTGCGAGTTATTTTAACGAGCCTGTTGAATGAGACCAACCATTTGATTCGTAAATTGTGTCCATGCACATAGAAAAATCAATATTTTACTTGAGTTCATTTTTAACACCTGAACTACGGTAAAACTTACCACCCTTACATGACTGACTGCGGCATCTGACAGCAACACACTGTGGCACTAAAATATCAGTAACACGTGAAAGTATTAAGTGCTGTACATCAATCAGTGGAGTATTTTAAGCTCTTTTGGGACATGTCAAGGAACATCAACTAATACTGAGTTTCCTGTCTTTCTTCGTAGAAACTAACTATTGTCCAATTCAAGGTATTTATCAATCGTTTGAGCCATACTGGCTGTCCCTAATGGTTCGACTGGTTCTTTTTGATCTGCAAAAACCCCATCAATAGCACACAACTCAATCATTCTTGCGTCAACCATGACGACGCAGATTGTGAATTGTGAGTACGTCTTTAACTCCGAAAGCCACCAACACGAATGTCATTCAGGTTATCCGAGATTAGGCCACATCTTACTAAATCGGCCTGTCCATCTATTCGGTAAGACGGGAGTTGCTGCACCCCTACCTGAAATATCACTCTGCACTGTAAGGTTAGCTGAGATCGACCAACATATTCCGGTGCGCAAACCTCAACAATTAAATGTGACTCAGTCGTTTAAGGGTAAACGGACGATTTATGTAATGAAGCCGATACTTCCGTCAAACCTTTATCTCCGAAGTAGTATGAGTACACATTATCAAGATGGGGACCGAGTACTAATCTAAAGATGCTCATGTGGGTTTTGGACCGGGGTCCTCTACACACTGGTATATCATGGAGGCCCACCATAATGAATCGGTTTCCGGGATGTGTTTCTGATGCAAATCCTGAAGGATTACGGCGGGGTTCAATACGAAAATGTCACGAGGAGACTGGAACTTACCTTGATATAACGACTTGTATGCCTCAGTGACCCACTGAGCTATACTGGGGTTGTCCGTACAACACTCAGAGTCTCTCCCTGAGGTTGGTCAATGGTTAGAATTTTGAACAACACAGGCTCCTTATCATCCGACAGTTTGGGGCTTGAAGTATTGGAGACCCCTATTGTTTTAGAAGAATATAAATTACTGGCATTTCCAACCAAACACCGCTGCCTTGTGGTCAGGCTTCTGAACCAAGCACTTTGGTGGAGGACCATAATCGTTGGATTATGGATTAAAACATTTCGCTTTTTTACCCATAACCATTGAGGTCATCGCAAGGGGGTACATCCATCCACTTGTTACAAGGTCCTCATCCGATTAGCGAACTAGTTCCCAGAACAATTTAGCTCGCCTCAGACTTTTAGTACGACCTATCGCCAGCTTTCCAGTGGGATTTGAACGGCTCGATTTCTATAGATGATCAAATGTAGAGGGAAATCAACCTGTTGAATAAGAATGAAGCATACACTCGTTAAAATCAAGCAGTGTTGCTTGAGTCATTGATGCATAAACTACATCTTGGCCTTTCGACAGCTTCTCGAACACCGCCAGTCGTTACCTTCTTACATCTGAAGGCAGCATTTCACACTCGAGTTGCTTTGCGGATTTAAGATTTTTCCAAACATAAGCACACTTATTCCATCTTTTCACTCCAGCGCCCGTAGCTATGTAAAGATCTGTGATGACTGCTCGCTGGCATTCATCATCAGCAGTAGGGTTCGTTAAGGCATCCAAAATACTCAGTCTACAAGTAGCTCAGAGGAAGTATAAAATTCACCCGAAGAGTGGGACTTGCATTTGAGAATTCGTTACTCAAGGAGGCAGTCAACCTATGCGGCCACGTGATGTGGATCCCCCGAATGAAGGGTGAGCGGCGCTATGTCCTTCCTATTTGAAAGCTAATCACACGACTGATCAGCCAGTCATAGCTGAACGGTTAAGTGGTCGAACTACCCCTGCTATTTCAGCTACCCCATTTTAGAAGAAATCCTGAAGATGCTGATGTAGACCTAATCGAACTACTTTCTTCAGGTCACATCAATCTACAGAATAGGCTTGACATTTCGAATGATACCAACATGCTATTTGCCACACAACTTTTTACTTTCAAAGTGAAAGGCACTGTTTTAATACAGAGTTAGCGTGTTACCAAAGCTGGTCATTGCATTAGCACCACCAGAGGCGGAGGACGAATGAGCAAATATGGGTGAATGCATCGCATTGGAGGGCAGCTTTTCCGATGAAATAAATGATAGAATAGCTAAATTTCGTCCTATTTTCCCCCGAATTGGGCACCCGTGAGATTAGCCGGTTGGCCACAGAAAGGATCTAGACTACAGCGAGACGACCAGTGTCGCCTCACAATTGAGAGTGAGTGGAAGACAAAACGAAATTGTCTGTCTTCCACCACCGGCACCTTCTACGCGTTACACATGAATCATGGCAAGGTTAGACTAAAAGTGCTGAAGTGGATTCTTGCAACACATCAACAGCCTGTCCAGTCGATTCGGCTGTACCACTTCGTATTTTATTTTGTGTTTTATTTATTGTGTGTATTGCCACGTCTTGTTTGATGGAACAAATTCCACATGGAAGATATCGTAAGATGGAAAACGCATGACCTGAAGGCGAGACACGAAAACATCACAGTCAGCTTTGGCCGTGTCGGCAGTGTTATGGTACTACTATATCATGTAAGAAGTAGTGCTGTCTTATCTACTCCTTCATACGATATTTGTACTACACAGCATCGAGGATTTTGCTGCAGAACACATTTCTACGGCAGGTTAATTGCGCATTTGGATGCACAGAAGCTAGTCGTCATGGGTGTGCCACGAAAATTACTATATTTGCGTTTACCAGTAATATAGCTGAGGAATCGGTAAGCCGGGCGACAAATAGAGCGTTCAAACGTTTTTTCGCGAACGAACCGTGGCCTTCACTAGTCACTTAATGTTAAGGCAAATACTTAAAGATCGGCTGTCCGAGCCAATCAGGTCCACAAGTGTGTATCAGTTTGATGGCCCGCTACGCCAACGGAGCAAGTGTACCGTCGACGCTGGTGTTAGAATACATTACATTTTGACAAGGTAAGTGGTTTATATGAACCACTGGCAGCTCGGTCCTAGCACATCTTGCGGACGCGGGCACTGGGTGAATGTGAAGACAGCTTCCACAGTCACTCGCTGTATCAGCACCAGCTCATCAATAGCAATTAGATCCAGAATGCTTGTCGCTTCATAAACAGTTGTCTTCTACCACCCAAGTCTGGAATTACGCTCACAAAAGCATCTTCCCAGTCCCCGCTTTTAGCTTGGCCAGCGCAAGCGGGCGTTTCTTACCTAAGTACCCAGTTTTGTCGAGATATATAACAACATTTGTGTTAACTGGGAATCACGTCTGTGACAGCTGATAGTCAGGCCACCTGCAAGTCCGTTTCGAACGATTGGTTTGAATTCAGTCGTGTTGCCGTAAATGTTTTTGGTTCTTAGGATAGTTTCATCTTTAAAGGCAGCTGAAGATATTTTGGGAAGAATTCTTCACGATAAATAAGAAAGTTTTGCATAGCATGTAAAATGTGTACCTCAAATTACCTCCATGTATGATTCGTCAAACAGGCCAGAAAAATGGTGCCTTGTTGGGTCTCAATCTAGCTGCCTTAACGGTTAAAAATTCTTGAGCGAAATCGCAAGTCACTGTGACTATTTTTATTTTCAAACTTGCTAAATTTTCTCTCTACGAACTGCCACGAGATCTTGGTGAGACAGGGTTACCGTTACATCTAATGTTTGCTCAAACTAGTTAAGCCGCTTGCACGCAACACAACGCTGATTCTTTCTCACCCCAAGAAAGGTTAGACAGTCGAAATAACTCATTGTTTGCCTGAACTGGCGAAATGAATCACATTATCGCTACCGCAGATGATTCGTATAGCCTTGGTTAGGACACAGTTATGACAGAAGCAGATTATTGAACCGTATCTCGCATATCTCCTCGTTTCTTCACTTGTCAGCAATCCATAATGCAAGGGCCTTGTGGATGATTAGTCGAAATGCAATCAATCAGCTCACATTAAGTAAAAAGAATCCAAGGATTGACTGTCGATTTAAAAATGGCGAGTGATACATCTAGTTCTACTAGCTGTGACTAAGGTTGGGAAAAGTAAGCTTGAAGATAGTTTGTTTGTCTGAGGAAATGCAGCTTTGAACGTGTCTAGGATCGATGTTGAAAGTCCAGTTTTTCGTACAAATGATGTTTTGTAGCTTTCTACCTATAAATCCGTGTAATGTGTTGTCCAGAATAATCCAAGAGAAGAGCTTGAAACATTCGTCGGAATGAACCGTTTGAAATCACAGGATGCAATTATTTACAAACGAATGTGGTGGTTACGAGGGACTCAGCTGAATTTCAGATGAATCTCGTTCATGCTATTCTTCAACTGGGTGTATTGCACAAAGATCACTTCATATTTCAAACCGTATGGTATTTGAGATATCACAGTTTATTTTCTTGAAGGTAAACTACACAAAAGGCTGCTGAAAACTCTTCGACAGCTCGTCTCGAGTTATGGTCAAACTCGCGTTCCATTTGGAGGCTGTGTCTACCTGTGGAGCCTCAGGAAAGACAAATCCGATCTTGGGCCATCGGAAAGTTCTCACCAACCTTATGAATAATGTTTATTCAAGTCTAATATCTTAATATTGAGAGATAATGACACAAAATCATGCGAGAAACTCAGTTTATATTCACCTGAGTTCACTGTCAACGTTAGACCAATTTTCAAATGAGTATACAATTCCATTTACGCACAATTCGGTGCTTAGTTGCGAAATAACTTTGATGACAAGTAGGGGACTATGCTTACCTGGTAAGCCACAAAATGATAAAACCGAAAGTCGGCTGTCTAACGGCTTTTCAACAACTGCATAAGTAGCCTCGGGTCAAGAAGGATATTATTTCTGCTTTCGTTTTGATAAGAAACAGAGGCAGTGTTAAACAATCGGATGAAGAAATCGGTCTAGTATATTATTCTGTACACCTACAGAGCTTTCCAGAGGATCGAGCTGTTCGCAGTTAGTAAAGAAAGTGTAAATCACACAACGTGAATAAGTGCGAACCAAACGGGGTGCATTTCAGCTGTCACCTCACTTCACAGGATACAAAGTACAGTGCACGCACTATGAACAAAAAGTTATTCTGAGTTTGGACCGAAACTACTGACGTCAGACGGGCGCTTCAGTTATTCTGATTTCAAGCGGTTGTAGCTTACCGTCATTTCGTACTTTGTGACCCACAAATTTTTGTACTGCACTTTATGTCGACACATTGTAATTTGGACATCCTTATATAAATACTATTAGGCTACCAAATTTGCATACAAGGTTGACCAATTTGTGAAATGAGGTAGAGTTACCACTCCCATCGGGGTGTCTGAATCTATCATCTGTTGTCCAGTTCTTCAAAATAGACTTGCGACCGTCTCCCAACCAATGCGGTGTAAATCCATTTCGCTTAATACACATTTGAGCAAACAATACACCGAGACCGGCATCATTGACTGAATGCAGTACGTCGAGAAAACAGTCATCTGAAAGAGCGAATACTGCCCAAATCGAACCATATGTGTCTTCATAACTTACACACGGGAAACCTTTATACCACCAAGGCTTTACTGCCAGAATCAAGTGAGTTGAGGTCCAAGGCAGGCTACGCATTATTGCTTGAGAGCATCGTTAGCACCTCCTGAAACGGCTTAAATATAATGGAAAATTAACCAGGACTAGTGTTCGTGGATATTATGTGCATTGTCTTCCGGGCACGCATTTCGATATGATTTTAGGGTGTTTGCTTCGTAACCATCCTCATGCATGCAGCTCTCCTGAGATGCATGACAAGTAAACATGTGCATTTATCGAATATCAAATATCTCACTGGTACTGATCGATAACGATCCACGTGTACCGATAACGTTAAAGTGACCTGCTATCTTCGCTGTCATTATGGGTTACGTGCCGTTCAGTCTGTTACTCCTTTGACTCACCGTGTTTTGACATTGCGCAGCGGAACGTAGGCACTGTGGTTGTTGATTAAACTTTGATCATAGCATCGAAATGATTTAGTTTGTTGACCCGCTGAAAGATGGTTTCATCAGTCGATGCTTTTTTCATTCACACTCAAGCTTCGGTGGCTTTTGTTTATGTCTACTGAACACCAGTGAACTTCAGTTTCATATAACCTCCAAATGAAAGGTGTATATAAGGATTTCGGATTCCCTTCCATTCCCTTCCCTTCATTCTTCCCTAGTAAAGTTTGTGTTTGGTATTTTGCCTCTGGTGGTACTGTGGTATATGTCGGTTTGCCAAATGTGGTAATTCCAGTTTTTTCCTGGTTATACTAGCTGGCTCAATGGATACGCCCATCTATGCAGAATTGGTGACCGAAGCGTTCACAATGAGTAATCCAAATATCTTATTCATCTTAGCGGAAGCCTCAAAGATATCGAACACTTCGCACCACGAAAACGAAAACCCTTATAAAAGGATAAGGTTTGTGGATCGGTATTTGGGAGGAGACAAATGAAGCGCTCAAAGATCGGTGAACCTTCTGTCCAGATTAGTTCTGTGTCTATCATGGAACGTTCACCTGAGTCATGTTGATCTTTAGGCTTTGGAAACAAACAGCAGAAAGACATCATCTCATGCAGGCTGATGCGATTCAAGGAACCAAAAACTGTGAGCACTGCTCGCCTGTTTGGACGGGTTTGAACGAGTTCTGAAAAGAGGACCAACCAACTTCGGCTAAGTGGGAATCAGATGAGAACGTTTTATTTGCGGGTTGTCCCAAAACTGAAAAATCTAGTTAAATGGGTGGTGAAACGGAAGCTCCCTACCTACTTAGGCGGCGATTACGGGAGATACCATCCTAAGTTATTTATTTATACAGGAGCCAACTCTCCTTTCGGCTTCAAAATCCTCTACTAATTGCGAAAATAAGCAAATGTTTTTCTGTACTTTGTTGATACGGATGACCACAGATGTCGATGCTTTCAGCAATTTGAAGTTCCCGTTAGTTGATCGAGATACCGTGAACTCATTTTTAAGGCAAAAATTAGTTTGAATAAACTATAAAACAGACCATATCCGTCAGCAACAAGGAGCCGTCAAGCAATGAATTATGATTTCTTATTTAGGATCTCGAAAACACAGGGTAGTGTTAAATGTTTTCTAGTGAATTGATTGCTCATTTTGCTCTAGAAACAGAAAAGGCTCCAAAACCAATGAGGGCGAGCCGTGTATCAACTGCCTGTTTCGTCATGTTTTACCATCTCCTCTGGGCAAAAAATACCACATGTCTTCCTCACGTCACCCTCGACAACCGTTTATTCTTCCTACACATTGATAAGCTTTCCACCAACATCACTGTAGCTAATCTGGCGCTCTTTAGCCCCAATTCCGCTTACAGGAAGTTGACTTTGTGTCCGTTTCAGTACGATTACTCATCTAAGTCTGTCTTACGGCTCACTACCCCGAAAACTGCGTGCAGCCCTACTGTTTGCATTTGAACTAGGGGTCAAACCATGATTCTCAAAAAAGAAAATTTGAGATGAAGCTGATAATGGATGGTATTTGATGACTGAATGCATCTGATATACTTTTGCCTGTCCATGTAGACCAATGTCATAATGAATTCTGTTAAGTTGAACAGATTTAGTGGTTTTTAATGAATTTGAGATTTAACGTCAAACAATTCAGAAACCTGAGTCATCATCGTCATCATCGACGGTACAAACATCAGTGTTCACCCTTGATGCTTTGCTGCCGTACATAAACCTGGGTGAACTCGACTCCCTATGGTGTATCATTCGAGCGACGCAAACAGAACACGCAGTATCGTCTTTCACCGTATCAGATGAGCCTACAGTATCGCTCGAAATACGCATATGTCCGACTGTTTGAATAGGATTAATGAAGTGTAAGCTCCTGAAGCAGCGGTAATACGGTTGATAGCAGATCCGGAGTTCAAATCCCAACACGGTCTATGATATAAGTTGATGGTTTGCTTTCCCAATAACGGTCAGGACTGCCCGGGTTGGTGCCGCCAGAATGAGGCAGCAGTTTTTCAAACCGGATCTGTGGGAATACAAATGAGGCCAACTTCATTCCCTCAAAGCTGTTT
The DNA here is from genome assembly GCA_003604175.2 of Clonorchis sinensis. Taxonomy (NCBI): domain Eukaryota; kingdom Metazoa; phylum Platyhelminthes; class Trematoda; order Opisthorchiida; family Opisthorchiidae; genus Clonorchis; species Clonorchis sinensis. The sequence continues at coordinate 135,498,553 of CM030370.1, forward strand.
GGCGAAGGACTAGATCGAAAACGCATACGGATATTGGTAGTTCGTATGCGTTCGTTGTTAGCTGAAAAGGTTGCCACTGACTTGTTCTCCGGGCTTGGCAATTCGCCTTCAAACACTTCATTACCGATATACGAAACCCCATCAGGAAGCGGCTATGTGACGAAACGTTTGCAAGCTAATTGCCTAGCTTGACAAGCAGATCCTCTACCAGTAAGGGAGTAAGTTTTCACTAAACCATATTCCATAACATCTACAACAGTCAACCTATTGGACTGATATTATCGACTTCTCAAATAATGTTTGAGCAAACAAGTGAACATTTTGGGTGAGAGGTGTTCACAACGCATTGGATCGCAGGGGTTTTAAAACACGCTACTTGTAGGCTTAAAGTAATAAAAATAATTTGACAAATTTTACGGAACACCCGTCTATACTTCTTGATGGATGATTTGATAGCATTTTGGCCTTCTACCATCGGTGTGTTTTCTTAATAATATAGCCTATTAAGTCTTTCGCTGCGCTGGCCTCTCCCCATCGCAACGCTCGTAGGCGTCAGTGCACTTACTGTGACAGTAGCTACCTCATAGTAAGGTAGTTTATTCGATCTTTCGTTAATTTGTGCCGTCAGTCTGCATCCAAATACCTGTATAACTTTGGCTTCGAGACCTAACTGCGTAAAAACGCCGGCGAAATAAGCTAGCAACAAAAGCTTTGATCAAATATGCATGGTACAATTCTAGCGTTCACGGTTTTGGCAGGCCAAAAAGAAATGACGATCTACGGTCAACAGTGACAACGAGACAATGCGCAGCCTGAACATAATGCATCCGTTACGATAGTGGCCAACCGAGTATGGTGCTACACTGTTTCTGTACGTCGTGATCCTTGCAGGTCTCGTTGCAGGCTCTTAGTGCGTAATAAGGTTCCACTGACAACGTATTCTTGAGTGATTCGGATAGGAAATGAATTCATGCGGAAATGCTGGGTGTTGCAGGTTGATATGGTGTGATGAAAAAAACTTCACAAAACCCAAAATCTCAACAGATTCGTATAGTATTCCAAAAAACTGAACAAGAAGCTTACAGAAGTAATTGGAATATGCAAGAACCACCTACTCCACCTAACCTGGTGGGATGATGCAATCATCTAGAAGGATAAATCAATACAAAAAAACGAACACATCTACAGCAGGTGAACAGGAGACATAATGAAGGCTTGTTGGACCTAAATGAACAGGGAATTGAGAAACAAAACGAATTCTTCATAAACTGACTCATTCCAAAACCTGTTAGAGATCCAGGTAAATTAATGTCATTGTTTTTTAAGAAACGTGGGTAAAATCAGGCTAAATACTGCATTGCTGAAATAGGCACCCGTATGCCACAAAGTTTACGATAACTGAGAGTCATTTCCGTATGTCTCCAAAAGATCTCACTTGTGCAGACATGTATTCGGACATTTAGCTCCCATTAAGTCATTAAAGAATTGTAGAGGGAGCTCTACACAGCCCTTGGTTAATGCTTGAAGTCGTCATATCCTCACTCTCACTTGCTGCTGGTTATTTCTGAAAAGCATTCTTTGATGACTGTTTGGCGTTCCAGACTCGTTTCTACTATTCCACCGGTAGTTACGCAAAAACGTCTCAGGCGGGATATACATTTGACCCAAATTTTTTAACTGGCCATTAGCCTGCACGTTAATGATGGGGACGCTTCGTACTGAGAAGAATGGAATTGATCTTCAGTTAATTTGATGACCGCAACTAAATGAACAGACGGGAAAAGAAATCTAAAAAAAACTTGCAGCGTAATTATCAACTAATTGCTTTCGTGTATAATTACAACGTGATCTCTCTTGAGAAGGCTAGAAAATTTATATACGTAATGACCACTCATAAGGTTGCTGAAAATTCTTCGACAGCCCACGACTGGTTTCTCCCTTCTTGGGCAGTCCCCGAGTTTCCTTATGTTCTACTTGAACCCAAATTGGACTGATTTCGACAAATACACTCATGTGCCAATCATTTGGTTTTCACAGGAGACTCAACTGAACCTCTCGTTTATGATGTTCTTCACCTGATTGTGCTGTATACAGCCGCCTCATGTTCCAGTTGGTACGATATTCGAGATACCGCAGTATAATTTCATAAAGGCTACAACCCACAAGGTTGCTGAAAACTCTTCAACAGCCTACTTGAAGCGGCCTGGTGCAGCACATTCAGTTGCCTGGAAGCATCACAAACGAGACATTCAGCTGGGTTCCAGGTGAGTCTCTCGCAAAACCAAATTGAGTTGCAAGTGATTGTATTTATCGAGGGCTATAAGATGTTTATTGCTACAAGACAGGTTCTCAGTTCTATGCCGACCACCTGCAATGGTTTTGACATATAGTGTGCTGTTTGCCTTGTATCACTCTATAGAATCAGTTGTACTGATAACTATTACTCCGGAAATAGGAGGAAGCAAAGGAGCGCATGAAAAACCGTTTTGAGAACAAGACTAAAACTCGACTATTATCTTCCCTAAAAAGCTATAGTACTTATCGAATGGATTCTTAAGGAGAGTTTTAAACCAACCATTCGAAACATGGAAAACTCGATTATTTGTGTCGCATTTGTAGTTAAATGGGGACTAAAGTTGTTAGTTGACAGCTTTTAGGCAAATATCTCAGAAGGAAATATTGCGTAGCAATAGTGGTTAAGGGTAAAAACGGAACAACGTAAAAACAAACCATTAGGTCACAGTGACGTGTGAAAAACATGGTACAAGCGCTCAAAAATGAGGCAAAAAGAGAACCTTTTTTATCAAAGCAGGGTTAGCCCATGAGTATCGAAGTTCAGCAGAGAAATATCTGCTTATTTTCCTGCCCGGTGCATCGGTCAGTCAGCGTACAGTGTATCTGTCATCATGTATTTCGCCCCGAGTAGGATCTAGTGATCATGCAGATGAGGTCATGAGAAAAAAACAGAATAAGCTTGAATAAACACCCGCTAAATCACAATGTTTCAGCCACCTTATCTCGGTGATCAAGGCAGAAACTTTCATTAAATAAATTAATATGGCCGTTTGACACCTTCGTACGAATTGTGATATGGCCGTCAAGACTGTAGAGAATGGAGGTCATTTGACAAAATGCTACAGAAAGCCTGATGTGTTTTCGTCTTACATAGATTGGCTAGCTAATAGTCACCCTCTCAAAAGACCGTCCATCCGTAGTTGATGCACTGGTAGCGTTATAATTCTTCATTTGTCGATTGTCAATGGCATCATCTCAATCGCTGGTGTCACCCTCAGCTCCTGCCTCGTGTAATTCACTAGTTAGCTCACCCAGCTAGACTAGCCGAATAAAAAAGCAGCAATGAATCGATCGTGAGTGTTGCTTTGTTTGTCCCAAAAATCTTCAACAACCGGAAAGGATGTTAACAATCGAATAAAAAAACGTTGACTGTTCCCCTATAGCTTCAGTCTCTTGTAGTTTGGTCAATCTTGTTCTTGAGTCGAACACAAGGCGGATACAGTGTAGAGATTTAGTTAGACCAATAAGGTATGAAAAAAAATGTAAAGAAAATATTCAGAGAGTCGTACTCTTGTATTTTGCGTACGCTCCATTCTGTACACAAATGAAGCACTGATTCACCTGGTGGTATGTTTACTTCTCTCAGCAGATCGATGTTGATGGCAGTTTGTGTGTAAACCACGCTAACAGCTCGTTCTCCAAACAAGTATCTTTCTAAAGCTCCAGAGAAAATCACGCGGGACTTCTAAATTTTTGGGACATAGTTTAACGTTATTTGCTGGACAAGAGCTTGCAGCATTCCATGTTCAGATCAAATATTCGTATATTCGCTGGTTAGTGCTGGCCTGGCTGTGGACGTGGCTTGTTACGTTATGTGAATAATTAAAGATTCAGGTGGTCTACTCCACGCAGATTTCGTAGTTGTTTGCCAGTTCATATCAGTGTTCAATTCGGCACAGAAAACAGTGATGTAAGGATAGGCACTGAATACTTTTCCGCACTAAAAATTATAATTAGTGGGGATTTTGCTGCTACACACACAGAAGAATTGGTCTGACTGGTTGGTTGCTTTTGGATTTATTCACACCTAATTCACCATATTTAAGGGATCCAAGGCCCTCAGTTCGTAGATGGGTTATCTGATGACACTCAACTGGGCTCATACAGCGAGTCAAATAAGAAACGATTGTGAACATCTCACTCGATTAGTTTAAATCATGTCCCCACTTTCCGATGTTTATTCCAGAGATAGGCCTAAAGAGAGTCTTTACGCGATTGAAGTGAATGAGCAGACAATTTTCTTGGAGCATAAACAAGCCTTGTAATGTATCATCGGATATATCACAAGCTCCTTGCAAATCGATCAATATGCTGGTCAGGTCTCAATAGTTGATTACTACGGCAAATTAATGTGATCTGGCCGAAAATAAACGGTTACCTTAAGTAACACATGCACCAGTGCACATCCTTTCATTACACTGAGGGTGACCAATAGGTCAGTATGATCAAAGGGCTTGTGACTGCTTTCCTAAGCCAAACAGACTTAAATCCCGTGCTGAGCGAATTAAACAACATATTTGGCTGATTTGATGATATTAGATTGTGCTACGGTGCAAGTGTACCATGGACAGCCTATTTTTACGTCTGCTTAGTGACTCTGCTGGCGCTTATAACAAATCTGTAACATGGGGTACCAGTGAAACTATTTATCAGACAGTCAGTGCCATCCACTATGTCCCAGTGACTTCATTTACTTGTATCAATTTTTATCCTGCTGGACTTTGAAGCAGTTGCGCTTCATACAGTGCATGTGAGAATGATTCCACGACGAGTAGTATATTCTGTTGTTGTCCCCATCCATCACAGGCAGCACAACTGGCAGCAGGCCATGTGGAGTGGTACAACATCCCCACATTGTTTTTTTTATATAGTACGGGGTTCTGGTGGAAAACCATGCATTTGGAAATTACTTATCCAAGTGAGATGGTACTGTTTCGTTCCCATCACTTCACTGACTCTACGGCGGCTAAACATCAGCGTTCGAACACCGATTTTATACTGCCGATTAACTGATTGGCAGGCGCACACTACTATGACTCTGAACAGTGGTAAGAACACAGCGATAAGTCGATAGAAAGTCTCTTCTGTACGTGCTCAAGTAATAATGTGAAGCGATACGATGAGCCAGACAATGACGAAAGACAAATAAACGGTTAACTGACAAGTTTTCCCTGGTAAGTGCCAATAGGCTTGGCTGAACCATAGATCGATCACGTAGAAAAGAAAATCGACAGACGGCGTGCAGCACTTTGCACACCTCTACAAAACCCGATCAGACAGCAGAGATTACTGGTCATTCAATCTGCCTGCTGAGTTTCTTCACAACTGGGTAGGCTCAAGCGACCGCGAACGTTGCACGCATAATCGCACGAGAGGACATAAATGATGCTCTTGCCTCGGATAAGTGAGTGACCGACGGAAGATGGGTATCATGTAACACGGGTATTAGAGTGACTGAGTAAGAAACCTAACGTTGTCAGGTATACTAGTCAGTGACGGTGATGCGTACTTCCAGAGCTATTGTGGAGATTTGTTGAAGGGAAACTCGTGCACAGGGCGAAGTAATGATAGTTATGTTATTGATAGAACTGTGGTAATGGTTGCAGATCTGCGTGTGAGTGTATTTTATTCCTTGGCTTTCTCGCCGAAATGACGTATGCAGGAAATGACCATCAGCAATACGCTTTATCATTAAAAGGGTTTATTTCTTCATTAGTTACATAGGAGTTGTATTTGATCACTGGTGACTCCAGCCTGCCTAACAGCGGACACGAAACAACCCTGAAAATAATACCAGAAGTTAACTTTTGGGTGAGCCTGGTTGACTTAATTTTTTTCGATAGAGATTACACCTTGTAAGTGGAACCATTCTACTTTGAAAAGCATAGAAGCATTATATAGTCATTTCATTCTTAATGGGGATCATCAGCGGTGCGCACCTCACCAGCCTCTAGAGATTTTCGAACCCGCGACCTCCCGACTGGTAGTCTGAACAGTTTGCCGTTCGGCCACTAGTGGTTGACCAGCAGTGCCAGTAATTCCTACTTAAGCAGGACATACCGTTACCCTCGCTTCAATTGCAGAAACCACATCAAGTCATCAAGTGCTGACTGGTTACTTGAGTGACAAACTCCCAGATGGAAGTTTCACTCGCTTTGTGAAATTATTCTTCTTCTGAGCCACATTGTTTGTAGTGTGAGAAGATATGGGGTTTTCTCATCAGCCCCACGTGAGATATTTTGCACCGAGTCATCGTTCAGGCTCAGCACCAATTCGACCGATTTCAAATTAGATTAATGGCGGTAACTTTCTGAATTGATATCAGATGAGAGAATGTCAACACTCTCTTATGTCACGTGAGTAAAAGAAGAGACGCTAACCCAAACAGCTGGTGAACATATCAGTTTTATGAACTTCCTACCTATTCTTACCTCATAGAGTGTGGTATAAGCGACACTAAATCGGGTGCCCATCAGAACGCAGATTTGAGGCCGAAATTTCTATCATGCTCGTCAGAAGGATTACTGAGTGCTTACTGAGTAACAACATCCCCCTTCGTAATCGCATAGCCAATGTCTTCTCAGCTGAAATGGTTAAGACCAATACCTTAAACTGTGACGTCATATAAGGCAAACCGGAATCAGCAGATTTGAGGAAGAATGTCACAATATCAAACATCCTTACCAAAACAAATCAACCTTTGGTCATCACATTGAGGTTGCAGCCAATTCCAGGTTATAATGGCAGATCTCTCCTTCAGTTTTGTATCATAAAACGCCCAATTTAGCTTTTTTCGCGACGCTGACAACCATATAGATGTCAAATGCGCATGTACTTTTTTCTCGTTATGTCAACCGAAGATGATTTCATCGCAAACTTTAAGCATTTGACTGCACTGTATTTGGTATACGGATAATTTCTTCTACGAAGATATTTCGGCTAAACAAAAGCACCATCAAGAAACGTGACTTCTTGCAATGCTGCGCACTGGAAGTAATTACCAGTTCATCTGTAATGAAATATTCTCTTCCAAATATTGTGCTGGTTAGTGTGATATTAACCACAATTCCAATTTCACAGCGTCTAAGATACCACACGGAATCTCCACAAACCTTTTCAACCTCTGGATGTCTCTGTATTTATCTACCCGGTCAATTTCTCTTTCACCCGTCTTAAACTAGAAGAACCGCGAACTAAACTCACGAATTGGGTTGTAGTGGGTGACTCATCTGAATCCCTACTGAATCTTTTGTTTATGGTATTCTTCAAATGGATGTGCTGCACGCAGGCTGCCTCAGGTTTCAGTTGGTTAGATATTCGCCATATACTTTCTCTAATGAACACTACTCAATTTAGTGAAAACCTTTTTGACAACTCATGACCGTTTATGATATTCTTCAGCTGAAAGACCCTCTGAAGGACCTGCAGTAGACCGTAGTAATCCACATTGTGGGAACTGTTCTTTCTAAAAATCACTTTATTTGGCTTCATTCGCTGCGGACTAACTGTAAAATCCCTGCATCGTTTCCGTTTGTTGGCCTGTCGACCAACAATCGGACCTATTGCCCATACTTTCGTGATAAATCAAAGGCTGTGCACCCATCCATGCCATGTACTTTAAGCCTACCCAAAGGCGTCCCGCAGTTTGCAACAAGTTTACGCACTTCCCCGTTTGACTCAAATCTCTTCTTACATTCAGTTCATTCGAACTCTGTAGTAACGGGTATTCAAGATTAAAAATTCACAATAACCTTCATGGAGGCAGTTGCCAATGAAAAAATCACTCACGCATATTTGGTACACCCGTTGCTGAACCATAGTTCCACCCAGCCTGACTCAGACCCTCCTGTCGTAGCCTTGCTTTTATGGACCTAATTCACCTCATTACTTTACTTAGTTGCTACACTTTACCTCTACAACTTGCCACTTTTTGTATGACAAACGTTGTTCCTCAGCTAGACACGTCATCGTTTGACGGAAACACAATAAACAAAAATCCTTGCTGCAGTGTAGACACCCTTGTGACAAAGCGCGCCAGCAAGTTTGTTAGCAAGGTAAAGTGGGGAAAAATGATATAACGAGAGATGCAATGGGAAACTGTTCGTGAAAGCTCACATTTAAACGAAAGGCAATGTTTTTTCTGAAGAAGATAATGACAGTACGACGGTACCAGACGTCGAAAAATTATCCTTTCGATTTTTTAATTCCTTGTGTGATAGGATGTTGATGTTCCGGTTGGGTAGTAGGCTGATATGTGTCCTGAAATGCGCATTTTCTAATACCTCTAAGTGGAAACCAGGGGTGTTCGGTCGGCTTACACAAGAGCCAATAATGTGACACTTGATGGGGACATGCATAGCCACAAGTTTATAAAAGAGAGAGCATAAAATAGTGTTGACCCCAGCAACCGAAACAGCCCGTAGCGCATTCCAAAGAATGATGAAGAGCCAGCATTTTGCGGGAGTAGGAGAACCATTCCACAAAGAAAGGTGAAAGTAACGTGGAACTCTGATACACATAGAACCACCAGACATAGAACACGATTGCTGTCACCGAAGGATTATTGTCATAGTAGTTAAAGTTGTTCAAACTGTTGGGTTTGTCCTTGTAACCACTTCCCAAGCAGCTTTACGTCAGTTTGCAACTTTTCACTCAAGCCAGCTTAAGCAAATATCTGGATGTCCTGATAGTTTGAATGCTGGCATAGTTTGTCACATGACATGCTAGGGTGACTGAAATAATTTGCTGAAGGAGTTCTTATACACAGAAAGCTATTTTAGTGACAGTAAAGTGGTAATTACTGTGGCTGATTAGGTTGATTAGTGGTGAAAAAAGAGCGACATTTGCAGAGTTTTTTGTAACTCAAAGTTCCGATCGCCGCGGATGACCTTCGTCAGGAGCAGAGCGATCGGAATTACGAAGGTCAAATGAAACAAGGGTTGACTGCTGTCTGTCGAGATGCCGTCAACCTACAAAGTGCTGCTCAATTAATCATTATGACTGTCACATTTACTTGGATTGAAGCTGAGGTCAGCTATTCACTCTGTTTGCTGGTGTTTAGGGGCCCTGGACTGACTGTTGTTTTAATCGACACAGAAAGGTTGTGTGAATTGCCAAGACTTCCGCACAGCATCGCTCTGCGTGTTTTGTTAACCTTGTGTGAACTGGTTTAGCCTGCTCAAACAAAATATTTTGGTTTTCCATCAGTTCATACAGGGCCCTGGCTGTCTTTTTCCAGTTTCTGTATTTGAGGACGGAAAGTAAGCATAATATCTATATTCCGCAATGCGCACTCTCTGTTACCTGCTCGTCTCTCCTACGTAAGCAGCACTGCAACACCCACAACAGACTTCGTACGCGTAGTTAGCTCGATCATTTGGATCGCTGGAATATTTCGGTTGTACCAATTGTCTGCTAATAGTGTTGCCTATTTTGAACACTGTGCTTATGTTAACACCGCACGAATTTGCTCAGTTGTTTGTGTGCAGTAGGAACTTAAACTGTTGTTAGGATGGTACTGTTTTTTGTGTGTTATCTTGTTTGCCACTTGTCGAGTGACTTCTCAGCGTCCCTCTTTGTGTACGTTGTTTCTAATTGCCTATATTTCCGTTTAAAAGATGTATGCACTTACGACGTCATTTGACATTGTGGACAGGACCAACAGAGTGCTTTCAAGTCTGGGTGTATTTCATTGTTGTTTGCAATTCGACCCCAAAGTAAAATGTAAATGATGAACTGATTTGCTATGTCTACCAAAGCGTCGAAAGCACTAATTTTCGTGACTATCTAATGCGATCACTGTACCGTTAGCTGTTGCTTTACAGGTTACAGTAGGCACACATATGGGTATGAAAATCAGTACTGCACACAGCGATGCCAGTTCACATTTATATGGTTTGAGTTCAAGTTTTACTTGAGATTTCGGTTCGCCATTCAGTTCCTTTATGTCCGATTCACAAACAGACTTTTTTTTGCCTGCAATGGCTACTTTGTGACGAATTGGTGGTCTATTTATTATACATGCAAAGAAAATACGGAATGTTGGATTTCTGTGATTGGGTACTAGTCACCGTTTCCTTGGAGGTGGACACCCTTAATGAAGAGTTTTCGACAAAACACTTGGTTCGTATATAAAGTGGAATTCTTCAGACCTTATGCTTTCCTGTTACTGGTGCAAACTTTTCAGACGATATTCCGTTCATGACTATTACCCAAACCAACGGTATCGACCAATCCAGATGTCCAAATTAACTGCATCAGCCGATTCGTGAAAAACTTTAATCGGCATACTCCTAGTTGTAACAGATCAAAATGAAGGAGTTTTGATCCATACCATTATAATTGAAATCCGGACCCAACTCGTCCAAGCTTTGCTTCTGTCTGGCGTTGAGCTTTCAGCAGGAGATCTTAATGAGGATTAACCCGTGAGTATCAGGGTGTAACAAACTTGAACATATCCGTCTCGTTTGACCACTATACAAGGAACAACCGAGCAGGTTCTCCGGTTTCGGTTTTTGTGTTCTGCACACTTTATTCATTGAACACATTGCTTGGAATGCACATTAGATTTATGGTAGCATACACTGTTTTTCAAGGCTGACCTAATAACCTGCTAACTAATGATGCTGTTTCGTTGGTGTTTCAGTTACCACCAATAAAACAGAAGCGCGAAAGAATTCAAGCGGTAAAATACATACAGGCAAACGATGCGTTCATAGAGTTTCAAATTTCTAACCAGTCTTTATTTGATCGACCGGTTTGCTTCAGTTAACTGATAGTTGTCTAGATAGATGTTGCTGATAGGCTTTTTAGTGGTTGACAGAGAATGTCACACCGGTGAGTAAATTTCCACTTCGACCAAGTAAAGTGAGCCGCGTCATAGGCATGAAATAGGGCGTTAATCAAATTTGAATGAACTGAGCGGCACTCTTGAACGCAAGACCAACAAGTTTGGCTGATAATCTTGTGACCCATTTGATGGCCTGATTGACTGCCTTCTAGAGGAGGCGAGGTAACAGGATGCACACGTTTACGCTGAAATCTCATGTTGCAACAAATGAATAGTGATTCGCACACAAATTTAGGAGCAGTTAAACCAAAGGTGTCATCTAGACGGGTTAAATATTTATTTTCAATTGGGAATTTAAATCACCATCCACGTCCATGCATTTCTCTAACCGGAGAACACTGGGAACTTCTCCATAAAAGGACTTTGACGCGGTTTATTGAGACAGCTGCAGAGATAACTAACAGATTCCGGATTATTAATCGCTGTTTTGGAATCCCGAACAATACGATGAGTCACTTATCACAAGAGTTGCCAAGCAGAGCATCTTCGACTCTCTTAGTAAACCTGATAGAATGCCATTGAGACCACGAGACGTAGATAGTCACCTGAGCATTCAGGCAACAGAATGAGAAGCTTATTTGGCCTAGACAACGTCGAGATGCATGTTCAGGGTCTTATATATGTGTCTGAGCAACGAATGTCTGTTCCCCATTTTACAAAGAATGTGACTAGGTTAAACATCTTAGTAGGAACCTGCGGCATAACTCGGCCTGTCTTCTTTGCGGTAGATGACCAGAAATGGACGTTAGATTGATAAAGTTACTGTGTTTTTATGTTTTTATTGATGGAGAAAGGGGCGTTGAAATGGATAGGCGGATTTAAAGAATTTCTTCACAAGTTTACCTCTTGTTCTAGACGGTTCACCAGATACTCACAACATTCACTGGAATTTTGCAACAGGACGGATTCAAACATCCAGACGTAAATTTTAACTATACTGAATTTGAAAGTTGCGACTTCTGACAGTTCCTGGGGTTCAGTTTGACCGTGACAGTACCGATGATTTAGATGCAGGGCATCAAAGAATAACTGGTTCCAGCCAGGCCGAAGATGAAGTAACAACCCTTTCATTGTCCTACATTTGTTCATGGAACATAGTGCCACAAACAAGCCCGAGTAGTCTTTTTACAAGCATCCTCCACCCGACAAATATCTCAGAATATGGAGCAATTCTCGGAAGTAAGAGAGGTAACTACAAAGCTAGTAACAGAAGCAACGGACTGAAGTGGCGTCTGTGTTCTCAGGGGATTTCACTCACCGGCCAATTTTGTATATTTTGTTGTTCAGTTAAAACGTAAGTTTGATAGAAAGTGCGGAATTATGTGTGTCTGATAAGCCTTGAAAAGTAGTTGGCTTTCGAAAGGTTTTCGGTATCATCATGAATGTTGCGCTATGTCAAGAAAATAAGATAACGAAACTTGCTGCCTTCGAAGCGCTTTGAGGTTGTGTTGGATGCCCAAACTATCACTTGGGAATAAGAAATGATAGCTAGTACATTAGTCAGTGTACTCAAAAAGGTGATCACCTCTAAGGCAAACGCAAACATTCTTACCTGCACAGAGTCAGAGCCCTAAATCGAGCATCTTTCAGGTCGTAGGAGTCGAGGACCTATTAGACTGATCAGCAGTGGAGGTTAACCAACCGGCATGCTCAAAGCAACGGGAGTTCAAGTGTGGCCCGCTTCATGTAGTACGCGTCTATGAGTGATTTTAAGCAGATTTCTCATCCATTATTGTGGCGATGATTAGCTTACTACAGCTTGCTGCGGCAGTAAAGTCCATCCAACAAAACCTTAAAACTGCCCAGGTTTTTCATCACATTTCGTAAATTTAATGAAACGACCTTTCATCAGCAGGTGCCACGTACACCTGAAACAACTCAGTTTACAAGCACAGCTTAAACAAGCTGGCGGCAAAAATACCACAGAGTGGAAAATATTCCTAACATCATAAGACCAACCCTTGATACTATCTCCCGCGAGGCGACTATATTTGTGTGCTATAATTACTTCCCTAGTCTGTGAATTGAGGGACACCCATTTGGACAGACAGACAATCAAAGATGCAGGTTAATTCACAAATAGACGGTGATATAGATAGACGGACATGCGGACAGGCATAGACACACAAGGTCGACATACAACTCAGTCGTCATAACAGCATACAACTAGACTGACGAATGTGAGGGCAGTCTCACAGGGGCTAATTTACCCCATCATCGAGTATACTAAAGTTCCCAATGGTGCGAACGAAGCAAAGAGCTTTGTTTTGAGGTCCTTAAGACAGCATGTTGGTAGACGACTTTATCCATTCGTTGCTGATTTTTATGCAACAGAAGGTGAATGAGGCCAAAACTGTTCCTGGTTGGCATGGTTCTTGAGGTGTCACAATACATTTGCTTGTCGCAATCCACTACCCATGAGGTTGCGGAAAACTCCTCCACAGTCCACCGCTGCTTTCGACCTTTTTAAAGCTGATCAAATCGGCATATTCCTTGAGTTTCCATCAACCTTCCGTTTTGATTGAATACCAGATTTTGCAGCACATTCAGCCGAATAATAAGCTGTAGATTCAGCTGAGTCGCCTGCTGGCACTAAAATGATTTGCCAAAAAGAAAGATTTGTCAATTAGGTACAGTATGGAGTTCAAGTAGAACAAGGGTGATGGAAACTCAAAGATGATGAGCCTCAACAATTGCCAGGTAGATAGTAGGCTGTCGAAAAGTATTCTGAAAAGTTTCTGGTAGTGTGCTCATGTGGAAGCTTCTTTCCTGAGGTTTTGCTGATAGCTACATGAGCGGATGAGGTTTTTCTCCTATGGCGGCAAGTTGCCTCCGCGCACAAAGGAGATCTGAAGACAGGATCATAGTTGTGAGGGCAGTGCAGTGTAGGCGAGGTCATTTTGGCATGTGTGTAAGTGTGGAATTTCGGCTAGGTTCAGTTCAAGCTGCATCTGTAATCGATACAAAGAAAAATCATACTTACTAGTATGCAAGGCAAAGTCAGTGAGCGCAACCCCAGGGGTCGATGGAAATCCGGACACGAAAACAACAAGGTGGTACAGAAAGGAATGAATGCACTAAAGAGTAAGGTTATTTTGTTTTAGCCGCAATGCAAAACACATGCACAGAAGATGCACACGTTTAAATCGGTTACTGTGAAATTGTAATTAGTACGTAGTTAGTGCGGAGATTGTCAATGCTCACTGATCAGTTTCATAATTCAAGACAACGTCTACCCATGATGAAAAACTAATCCGAATACTGTAGCTGCTTAAATCTGTTGAGAATAGTTCGCAACAGGCAATCCACAGAATTCGGACCGAAAAACTTCCCGCGTTGCGTCAGAGATTTATTAAAATAAAAGATTCTTTTTCAGTGTGGGTTGGACAGAAAGACTTGGATGTCTCCAAGTGCTGGAACCAAGTGTGAGCTGCTGAATTGAATTGAGTCATACGTAATTCATGAAGGACCACTAATCTAGACAGGTTGTGAGCACATTAGCATCTATTTACAATCGTAAGATGTCTGCAATCAGATAGAGTAATTTCGCACAACAAACGTCACCAGATCCTCCGGTGTTTCGTGGGAGTTAGTTCCTGTGTTGGTTTGATGTAATCACAGTCGGGGCTACATGTTTGAGGTAGTTTTCTTATGTTGTGCATCACCTCAAAGACAGTGAAGTTAAAGATGGTGAAGAAGTTAAGATGAAATAAAAACTTTCCACTTGACCCCTTCATTTCTAAAACGGCAAGCTTACCTATTATGAGGATAAGGTCGGCAGCCAATCAGATATCGTAAACATGAAATTGCACCTGGGCCGTTAAATGGTAGCTTACGAATGCATCCATTCGGTTTCCCGCCTTCCTACAGCTTTAGCCAAGAGAACCGGGGTTCGTGCATTTATTGCAATGTCGTAAAGTAATTTGAGCAATACATACAGTACGTTTTCATGGAGGTGTACAATACCTGCACTGACAGCATGGCCTATTTATACGGAGTAGCCGGCACCAGACCAGTCGAAATCCCGATATCACATGCACTACCTTATTTAGCATGCTTTACTAGGATTTGTTCAATTAACTCATATTCAGTTAGAATGAAGGTGTTTCAATCGAGAGCCATTGGAAACACTATCCCACTAACATTTTTTTACGATACTCTTGGGTGGACAGGTACGCACGATCTGAGCTAATTTATCTGCGTAACTTTGGAACTTTTATCCATTTGCTCTTTTAATCTTCTTGGCTGTCGATGCCTGAAAAGAGCACAACCTGCCAAGTTGGTTAAAACGGAACGGTTGTGTTTGGGGGCAGCCGAACAGACAGTTGAAATAAAGATGAACGGATGAATGGTGGCGCATTATTCTGATACTGTGAGGCCTTTGGTGGCATCAGTTTACACTCGTGAAAAGGCTCAGTGTTTCTTCCTCAAGCAACACCCTTGTTTACGGTTTAGTACCACAGTAGCACAGAGGAAAAATAGTAGATAGGTCGAGAGAAATCCTCCACGGGTGAAGTCTCTTTGAAGCTAGGAATGTCTCGTGCTTCAGTTGATGGGTTTTGACGTGTTTAGACACTCCTAGCATTCAAACGGAAAGTCGGTAGAGAACGGTGGTTCGGCAACTGGTTTCGAAACTCTGGTTGATCGGGTACGTTCATTGGTTAGTAATAACTTGGCTGTTGATGTGTACGCCAAGTATGGTAGATAACCTGCAAACGAGGAGGCCTCATTGGTGCTCAGTTGGGTGGGCCAACCCACCAGAATGTCGCTATGGTGAAAGAATCATATTAGAAATAACTTGAGGAAACTAGGCGATACTTTTCGAAGTCTCGTGACAAAGATCTGATAAAAAAGCTGACTGGGAATAAGTTCTGCTCAATGGTGCCTTTACTCTCATTGACTTTCTTCCAGTTGACCTTCTTAATGTGAGCAAATGGAGCGGTCCAGTCGGGGTAAGTTCAATAATCTGGAAAGCCCAGAAGCTGAAATAGTTAACTCGAATTGCGATGAGTGGGGTCCAATCCCAATGGGCGTTGCTGAACTGGTTACTGATTAATTTGTCGAACACGTTCTGTATTATTTATAAAGACCTATAATACATTTCTTTTTAAGAATGAAATGAATTCGTAGTTCTTTTGCAATAGGCATCTCATCACAGGATTAACCACTTTAACTAAATTCCGTTTACGGCTGTTATACGAATATCATGGTCATTATGCTTGGCTACTCTGATTTTATTCAATCGGTTACTTCTATCTAATACTTTATCACTTTGCAAATTAACGATGCTTGTCGATTCTCATAGTGTCGTTGAAACCTTGTTTTTGTCACTTAAAATTAGGTGCCTTCTACTAGTTGAACACATTTTTATCAACAGTTATCTTTGTACGTTAGCAGAATACCTTTTACCCCCAAAATTTTATTCAAACCAGTTCCGAACAGTGCGCTGGACACTCCGTGCTACGCAGTGTTTCACTGTCGTAGTTCTGTTTGACGCTGTAGAGCGGTCCGACTGTTGCTGTTCGCCGAAATTGATCTCCGAATGGAAGTATCTCCAAAACCGTTGCATTTATCCACAGGATATACCGGGTTTTTTTACAGAATCTCGCATGCATATATTTTATTTTCAACCTTGTGCTTGATTCGCGAAGAATTCATCCAACGATACCAGGTGCAGTTAATTTTGCCCACAATGGTTATCGGTCAACATCATACCACCGGCTGCAATATACAGCGACCCTAAAACTTCACATGTGGAACTTCCTTCAGTATTGTAATACGGATATTCAAACAGACGAGGTAGGGCTTCACCAGCTCCGGACATAACAGTATGATAACACGGTATTATCCAGACATTGATTTAATCAGTCGTTGAGTCTTCAAGCGATTACTCGGGTAGACTTAAAATACTTGCAGGCGAAATGTGGACGGGGTCGTCTGTTGCATTGTCGGGTTCAGGCACTAGTTTGGATGGTCAGATGAGCTTAGATCCGCTGTAGACCTATATGGTTGACTGCGCTTAGTGCGTTATCCTGAGCGCGGCACAACTTTATCAGGTCTGCGCCCTGCGAGATGGGTATTTGGACGCTTTGATTTTGTAGATAGCAGCCTGCGTTGGACTCTGAAGACCAGCCAGCTACTTGATGCAAATAATCAAAGCTGAGCAATCTGGATAGTATCTTTTGCCGTAACGCATCACGACCAGCGCCTATCAAACTCCACAAAAGCGGAATTCAAGCAAGTTTAGCGTGTTTTTTAGACAGTAAATTAATAAAATATGACATTGACTTGTAACATCTGCAGTGATATGTTGTCAGTTGGTGTTGGGAGATGAAGATAGTCTGGAAGGGAATTCTGATGATGTTGAAGACGCAGGTATGTGATTCTGAAAATAGCGCAAGGATATGGTGGGGTTTTAATGCCAGGAGACCGTATTCTCTGAGCTTCTGCTAGTTGTGAACAAAACGAATGCAGTAAGGGTTTGTTAACACTGCTTCCTTTTCACGTGAGATGCGTGCAACCTATTTCACCATAGATTCGTGTAGATGCATAGTTAACTGCCTTCTCTGTGAGTTCAGTGTTTTTGTCCGCATTTTTTATTGCAGACGCTGGAATAGGACGTTGGAACTTACACTAGCTTGAGTAATTCTGTCGAAACGGTGCTTTTTCCAGGCGTTTTTATATAAAGTCTGTCCGTAAAAATTTATAGCATGCTTCCACCGGAACAAGGGGTTTAAGTCCAGTTTCTGAAAATGGTGTTGGGTCCCTTAAATTTCTTCTTTTCTTTTCATGCCTCTGCCTTTGATTTTCAAGAAAGTGTGGAAAAACCTGCACCTTGCTTGTTTTGCGGCTTTGTTAGCAAAGCATTAACATTATCACAATATAGAGTTTCTGCCGCCAAGTTTGAACGCAATGATCGTATTACGAGCGTTTTCGTGACTTTTCCGATGCTTAGGAGTCCCACATCATGTTGTTTATTTATTCCACGACAACTGTTGATCCAATTTTGCATTCCAAGGCGTACACAACCATTATGGAACTTGCCCAAAGAGTGCAGAACACGCTTTTTTTTGTTAGGAATGGTATATTCGGCATGCTCTAATTTTCTCACTAGTTTGCCTGTTCCTCTTGATGAATGTCCACCATTAACTTTGCTCCCACTCAGTACACAAATTAGCTCCCTTACTTGCTTATCACGTGGTTATGTCGGTCTCTTGTGACAGTTTTTAAAAGAACACAACCACTTAGGATTGTTGATTTTTTCGAGGGCTTTTTTAACTGAATATGCCTTCTAGTAGATACCACTGCTCGTTTAGCAATACTTGAAATACCATCCGAAACCCAATTGGCTAACAGTAAGCGGTTTCTAAATCAACCGAACTGGGAAACTTTGAAGAAAACTGTCGGCGGATATACCAAACACATCCAAATACGTGCACTTCTGTGGTCAAGCTGTGCGGGATAAAACCTAGACATTCCTTTGCAAGAACAAGACAACCGAAGAACAGGCAGTAGTCGCAGGAGAAATTAGTGTCACTGGTTGTAACGCAATCTTCTTGTTCTACGGACACTTGGCCTTGGCGGTGGTAGCAACAGTACTGCAGTTAAATGCCCCGGTTAACCGACGTTTGCCTCATTCAGCTAAACGCAGCGCGTTGCTTGAGAACGACTCCCGCCCACATTACTGCCTGACTGCAGGGAAATACGGGTTGCGTGCTGATCGATAAGCTTAACAACAAAGGCGTTGAGATTTCATCTTACTGCGTCGTACAGTGAATCCATTCGAACGTCTCACATCAGAAGGCCGCCTCGGAATAGTTTTTTGCAATGCATTGGTCGTTTTGTAAGACTATTCTGACAGATTTTCACAAGAAATCCGTTGTTGCCCAACAAAGCAAAGTGTATTCAATTGTGTGACCGTAAGACAACTGTTTCTGCTCGTACCATCGAGTCTCCTTGCATTTTCAGTTGGTTCGATCCAAAAGCCCAAATAATCCTGTGAAAATGGCCATGGATTTCCTTTTCATCTCTACTGATCTGCCTCCAATTCAACGTTGGATATACCTAGGGGGATTTACATCCATTTGCTGTTAATGGTTTATGTTAACGGGAGACCCAAATTAATTGCAGCCGAAATTCACAAATGAAAGTGTTACACAGGCACCATATTTAAATTTTTACCACATTCGGAATACCGATTTACATTGTCCTGGCATAACACCTTATTTTAAAAGAAATTGTTGTCGGAGAGTTTTCAGAAAACTTATACATTGTGCTTCAAGTCAAGAAAATACAATTCGAAATCTTGAGCAGCTGAAATATGTGGCGGTCCTTATGCAGCACATTTAGTTGAACAATATCATAAACGAGATATTCAACTGAGTCTTTGTTACCATCAGAGCAACTTGAAAATGAGTGTATTTCACCAGTTGCGCACAATTTAGTGTTCAATTAGAACGTAAATTTGATGCCACTCCCTTGAAGCGCACGTGCTTAACAATCCACGAGATAAGAAGCGCCTATGTTGGTCTGTCGACGGGGTTTCAGAAACCTTAGCAATGGCATTTTATGTCTGATACTTCTGTTTTTTTTTGTCGTGCTAACCATCCGAATCAGGAAGCCTCTTATCACGGGTACAGTCAAGTGGTTATTTCGCATAATTCAAAGTGTGTTGGATTGTTGTGTTTGATCTTGATGCGTTTAAAGTAAGCGGGGACAAAGCTGAGTTCACAGAAGTGGGAAGGGTGTGACACATAAATACTCACTGAAATTACTGAATTCTCAGAATACTTTCATGACGGAATACTGTGTAAATCACCTGTGACGTAAAAACATAATGAAAGGAACGTCTCAGCTGAACGAAAGTATACACAGCCCTTCACATTCTGCTCGTCTCCTCTCCTGGATGGTGAAGCCATAGCGTAGAAAAAAATATCTTCTTCTTGGGTAAACGCTGTATCATCCTTCATGTCAACTTGATACGTTCGAAACTCTCCAGAGTCTTGTCTCAAACGGGCTTAAGAGTTTAATAATTTGACTTTCCACATTTCAAGGGGAATGAAGCTAGAGGACAAAACTTGTCCTGTGTGGCTGATCCTCTTGGCTAATATATCACAACACAAATGTATATGATACAAGAAATCAATCTATAAATGTTACGTGAAAATCATGGAAACCAACTTTTTACCGAAAGGAAAAAGAAGAAGGGGGAGGGGGTTGGATGCGAGGTACACTGATCCATGGGTCCCGGAATCATGTGAGAGACGTTAATTCAGGCATGTATGTGACACCGACTTTTTCATGAACTCGAGCGCATGCAAGCCCACTATGTGGGCGAGTTAGGAACGCCGACGACATCCGATCGTCTTGGAAAGTTTCAACAGAACGATCACGTTTTACTGTCCAAGGACACAGCTGGGAGGTACAATAAAATTATCAAGTGCAACCAGCTCGACGTGATACTGAGTGATACAAACTATTCGATTTGTGCCAGGAATTGAGAAAGCTCCAAGGTGCAAACATTTTGGGCGAATGTAACTCAGTTTTTTCTATATCAAATGCCCTTTGGTGTTCTAGAATTAGCTACAACCAGAGGTGTTCTTGTCACAGTAGTTACTTCAACAACCCTCTCACCTGTAACTACTGTAGCTATGTATTGCATAATATGTAAGTTGTACAGTATACGGGTAAAGCACCGCATTATGTTCGGCTTCCAGAAAACAGTTATTCGCTGATGGTAACACTAACAATGATGGCGGCTAAACAACCATATCGACGCAAGAACTGTCGTGCATTCTGGCTAATCGAGACCTGCTGGCTAAACAACACGCCATTTTTTTGGGGTCCCAATGATGTTTTTGCGAAACAATGTGGAAAGCGGGCGCTGGCGAAGAAGCACGCACAAATCTAAGGTTTTCCGAAACGAGCGCATCATGTTATCCCCGACTTTTCGAAAACTTGGTACTGCGTGCTGTGACACAGAACTGTGTTTACAAGCTCAGGAGTGACGAAAGGCAACAATGTTGTCACGTGTATTTGTTAAACGTGGGCATAATCTGGTGTTCGCTGATGCACTCGGTACAACAGATGGAGCTGCAGATATTTTGACAACTAGGCATGCATGGCACTGGAGCATGACGGTAGTGATATCCTGAAAAATTGCCTCATGTCGTATGCTTTTTCAGCCCTACTAAAGAGATGTACTTGCATTAATCTGCCGGTACCTGATATCAGAGTGATAGCCAAAAATTTTATCAGCTTGGTGGAGGTGAGCTATCTGGCTGACTATGAGTGCCGAGTGTTGAACGCCGCTCGCGAACACTAAGTCACGGGATGCGTAAAAGAGAGTATGTTTAGGTTTGGTTTTCGGTTGGTTTCTGGATCTTAATGTTGAGTTAAACAAGATGGATTGTGGACTACGTCAAAATGAACATTCGTTATGATAAAAATCATTTTTGAGCCTAGCCATTTATTTGACTGTCCGCTAACTTTACTGCGAAATCCGGGAAGGAACAGTTTAAGATGATACGTAGTGATTTTGGTTAAATGGTAGGTTTGATCTGGCTGTCCGTTAATGACAGCTAGATCATCAGACAAGATATTACAAATAATCTTCGTGATCACAAAATGTAATTTCGTCAATAAACAGTGGTCATGGCGATTCTTCGAAGCATCGGAATTTGTGTCCATTCGACCTGAATCACGGCATGCTGACAAAATGTTAGTTAGCTTTTTTGCTAGTTTTTTGACACATTTCCTGAGTAGTTTTCAGAATAGATATCTAAATAGGGATTCTATAATGTTGTGAATTCACTCTGAACATCAGTTAGCTAGCTCGATCCGTGAATATCTCTGCAAACACATGCAATTCAACAAAACAGTGCGATATTATTCCACAAGTCTGTCTGCCTCAGCATAGTGT
The DNA here is from genome assembly GCA_003604175.2 of Clonorchis sinensis. NCBI lineage: Eukaryota > Metazoa > Platyhelminthes > Trematoda > Opisthorchiida > Opisthorchiidae > Clonorchis > Clonorchis sinensis. The sequence continues at coordinate 135,520,398 of CM030370.1, forward strand.
ACCATAAATAACAAAGTGCGTGTGCAGTGCAATGGGGATGTCATCGATCGACATGGATCAGTTGGCTGAGTTGCTAATTTCCTCATCAAACGATGCGTTTAGGAACATTTGTCGTGAACCTCGATTATATAAACGCACGCCAGGTTTCGTTTAGGTGAGTTCGTAGGCTTCGTGATACAGGTGGGCCTTTGTTTGTTCACTGATTAAATGAACTGGAGTTAGTGTGCTTAACCGGAGATGATTGATCTTGTCCCTGATTTAAACGGGAGAGTTGACATTTCACTGTCACTTCACAATATCTGAGGCAGACACACAGCACAACACAGCACCAATGTTGCAATATTAAGCCATGGATCGATTAGCCGAACTGGTGAATTTATGAAAAACCTGAAAGGTTGCGCCTGCCGAAATAATAGTCTAACGTTCACTTCAGCTTCGTGCACAACAGCATGGCAGTACTGTTGGGCTGGTCTGCCTACACGACCTCAATGCATCCTACGTGGGATAGTGCGGTCTGATACACAACCGTATCTCAATGCGCCAGCGAAGATAGTTGACGGAAGTGGGGTAACTGATCAACGGGAGGTTAAGATGTTATTCCGTTTGTAGAATCCTTATGTCCGTTATTCAGCTTACCCTCAATTCTGGTACCCGGCTGACCTAGGTGTGAAATTGCGTTTAGATTTGCCAACAGCGTAGCACTGTTACACCAGATGAGATCTGAGTTCCAAAGCGACTGTCACGCTATACATAGTCCATCATCACGTCATACTGATGAACGTAACCCTAGCACTGATTTAAAAGATACAGTGTAAGCCAGCATTTGTGGCTTTTCGCAGATTCGCGCACGCACCGCTTGCCCAAAAAAAGCTTCAGTACCCTCATGGCCTCTCCACGTGACCAAAGGTGTGTGTGCAACTTTCAAAACTTAACTGTTGCGGGAGCGCAGTCAAGCCCATTTACGTCGTCACCGTTGATCAAAAACTACCAAAAATGTCACTTTTGTAAGGGAACCTACTCACAAGGTTGCTGAAAACTCTTGCTTTTATCACGAGGGCGAGATAACTGCATTCAGAAGACACGAACAGGTTTAGAACCTCGGACCAGCAACTACTAATGCTGTATCAAAAAAGGGTCATAAAACACAGTACCATCGAGTCCATTCATCGATGCTGTACGCGCAGTCTAACGAAATTTAGACTCCAACAGTTCAGCTCTTCGGTCACCGGTTTCCGGGTTCATGAAAGTTCTTCAACGTCAACGCTGGATGTCTTCAGAAAACAATAGGTCAAGGGTACAGGAAAAATAACTAAAACAATCATCCTTTGCATGAACTAATTTTGAAGAGTGGCTTTTGTTAGTTTTCCATTAATGGAAGCAGTGCATGATAGTTCTACGAAAACATCAGATTCCGGATGCTGTGAAATGCGCAGCGCTTATTAGGTGACTCTGCTAACTGAAACTCATTCATTATATGCAGTTGCACCCTCTGAGGAGATCAAGTGAAGGGTCTGATAGCGAGCGGTTTCTTTTGTCAGGGTCTTAAATGTTAAAAAAGCTTCAGTGGGGACAGCTGGAACTACACGGCCAGGTCCCGGAGGTGGGCAACATAGAACCATTAACCAAAATGTCGCTTGACGGTGTCACGCTGCACATGATTGTCTGCCAAAATCTTTGATGTCATTGAGGTTTGACTTATCTTTAGCCACCCCAAATACTTTGGTTCCTTTATTCGATGACACCGCCCGCAGACAGCACCTTGAGAAAAGATCGGTTGGTCAGCGACTTGAGATTGGCTCTTCAAAAAGAGTAAGGTCAGGAGCTTGCTTTGTGGATTTTGTCACCCCTCCCCTCTAGACAACTGGTTGCTCTGAGGCGGAAAACAGGCCCCAACATCTTTTTCTAGGCGAGCTAGCCCATGAAGGCCACCGAAACAGTCTCTCCAGGACGTTGCATCTTTTAAGTTTGACGTCCCAAAACCAAACGATCGGTCACTTACGGTGGACAGTCCATACACAGCGGAAAAATATAGCAATAGAAAATATTCTAGCAGTAACCCAACCGTCTCTCTGGTCTTCATGTCATTGGTCCGATTACTAACAGATGCTAGGACGTGGGGCGGCCCGGTGCACGAATTTTACATTCTTGTCTCTGCTAAGAGAATAATTTGTGTCATAGAGATTGAGTGACGTTTGTCCCTTAAAGCTTAGTGATTTTAGGATAAGCTCACGAGACTGGAGGGAGGTGCTTACGATGCTGCTACTGTGTTTAATTCGAGAACCCAAAGCTCATCGATTCGGAAAAAAAGCGAAGCTAGTCAGTTTCCACCGACCCGAACTTAATGCGCACCGCTGATCAGGGATTTCACGCCGAACTACGTAAATGGCTACCCTTTTCCCAATGCCGTATTGGCTCGGTACCTTGCAACGTAGCCGTAAATCAAAAGTTTACGGCTGACGTAGGATCACAATTCTTCAGGGATCTAGGTCCGAATGCCCGTTGAAATGTGTAACCTGCCCCAGTGCACGCACCGCTATATGTGCACTTTGGTAAATGGTACACTGCTTTGTTAGACGTTACTCGCGTTCTGCTTATCTAAACCTACACGCTGGTCATAGATCCTTCTCCGTCGTTTGGTCGTTACGCTTAATGATAGGAAATGCTTGGTTGTAAGCATTGATTGAAGTACAACCCCACAGTTTTGTGATCCAGGGTATACGCAGCAACTCACGTAGTCTAGTAACCAATGTCTGACTGAGGCACAAGGTTCCGACAGGGACAAGCATGGAGATGAAATCCACTGTGCGTGGACAATGCAAGAGTAACAACTGTCCAGTATTTAGTCTGACAAGAACTCATGGTCCTGGTTTTGCTAAGAACGACCGGACTGAAGAACAGAACTGCAGTCAGGTTGACACGCTTCGTCGTTTTATGTACTGTCGCCGGTCCAGGTACTAATAAACATAATCGTCCAGCCGCAACACCCTTTCGGTGCCTAGTTGCCATGCGACAGAAGGAAGCACGAAGGCTGAGGTACTGTCATCATCATCATCATTGTCAGCTGTAAGAACCGCGTACTTGTCGTACAGTGGTTGTAGCTGCCACAGTTTCGTTCACCGATGATTGAGATACTGTCAGGTTGCATCAAGCCTAGAAAAGAACAGCCAAGATACCGAGGTTCGGTTCGAACCCTTCGAACTGTGTTCAGCTGTCAGTGAAAAATAGTAAACCCCTTTTGGTAGGGGTTTATAGTCGCGGGGAGAGAGAATTTAAAAGTAGTTTGTTGACAATTAAATGCATGAATTTTCCAGAGGCAGAAGAACAAGATGGTATTGATCAGACAAGAATAAGTATCTAAGTAAGCGTATTTAATTTGAGATTTACTCAGTACTCAGGATACATTTTTGAGAGGCTCACTACAGCGCAGCCCGCTCGTAAATCTCCTGTTCTCCACAGCTCGTGTGAGCGACGATATACAGGTAGAAACCATAAATGAGTAACTATACGCCAGGCGAAGGCCACTTTCTCCTCGGGGAGAGAGAGGTCTAACCTGACGAACCTCCTAGAACCAATGATGAGTCAAGTATCTGAAAGTCGATTCCAACATGATCAAAAACGAAAGCACCACCGTGCAAAAACTGCTCATTCCGGGGGAATTCCACTGCTTACGTTTCGTCCCAAATGTAGTCAGGAGATACTTTACAAAGACGGTACCTAAGGATTGGACCGAATCCAGCGACCCACTGAAGCAATGACTCGCAAAGCAATAAAACGGAATTTGAAACTATCCACCAGTTCTGTCATGCTGGATCGTTTTTGCTATTAGGCTTTTAGTTACTATAATGAAAGACGGTGTTGAAAAAATTTTCACGACAGTGGAAAAGTCAATTGTGGAGTGAAATAAAACGCATAACACACTACTCATAAGGCTGCTGAACATCATAAGCGAGAGATTCATCTGGCTCTCCCGTGTAGATGATTGCATTTCGTTAAGAGCACTACACATTCGATTCACCAGTCACAGCAGCTCAGTACTCAAATTCGTGATTTCAGCGTCAATTTGCCTATTCAGCCGGAGTATAGATCAGCGGTCAACGAACCTGTTTTTGCAGTTCCTGTTGTAATATAAGGACGTCTCGGTGTTCCCATGAGAAATGAGGTAAACCAAACCACTAGGCAAGTCAGTATTACAAGACCTGCTCCATCGAGATTATCAACACTTGTGTTGGGGGACGTGTAGTTACAGTTCCCACGTACTGAGTATAGTGAGATAATGAAGTTTACGAGCATGAGCTAAAAACCATTGGTTAATCATCACAGGATTCATAAGCAATGGGTTACCAGCGGCCAGAAGTCCACGAGAGATCAACTTCAGAGGCGCAGAACACCAACAAACTTCCAGATAGCTCACAAACTTCGCCATTCAGTGCACTGGCCAAGCAAGTGTGCACAGCGAACCACTTATTATGTGTTAAGCCACAATCGCGTATTCAGACGCCAGATAAATGGTCGCATGTGGGAGTAACCATACTTGTGGAAATGAACGTCTGTCTGATTGGCTGGCTATTGTAACAATATTATGTAATGATTAATACTCAGTAGTGAGAACCCCCCGGCTGACGACATTGCTTTTAAAGAACTGTCTGTACATGTTGGCCAACAGGTTCCAAAAATATCCTTCTGAGGAAATTGGTTTATGGTGGACCGGTCTAGACCTACGCTTTAAGGAAACGTAAACGTGCGAAATTCTAACAACTAACGAATTGTACGGATGCGTTCAGTGGTGTTGTGGGACCGAAAAAAAGATACCACTTCATCGAACGGATGAGATGTGGTAATTCCGCCTGCTCACATACATTATGATTTTTTCGACCAACTTTATTGGCTATTGATTCGTGATCCTCGGAGAATTGGCGTTTGTGTTGCAGTGAGTTAGTCACAAAGCAAAAAAAAATTAAGGTCCATCCATGGCACCTTATTGGTGTATGGTTGTCTTGTAGCTCGAAGGAAGCACTATGGCTTAGATGCTGTCAGGTTACCGAGGCCTGGAGATGGGAGCAGTCGGAAACCAGTGTTGGGTTCGAAACATGGATCTGCCGATTAATAGTTTCTCGCCTTAACCGTTGAGCTATCTCGGGCTCTGACAACCCAGACCACCAGAGTTCTTGGTGGTGTTTACCTGAAACTCAAAATTTAGGTTAGGTGAGTGGGTGAAACCTTAAGGTGAAGTAAAACAACTCATAATGACGCGTAAAGCTATCGGCAAAACACTCGCCTGAGTAATAGGATGGCCGTACATAGGAGCCGCAAAACCACCAATCGGAGAGCAAATTCGCAGAGCAACTCTCAACTCTTGCGATCCAGTCCATACCAACAAAGTAGACCACAGAAAGTATAAATGGACCTTCCCCCAAATATAACAAACAGGTTGAACAATATCCAGGAAATAATGCCTTCCTTCAAAGTACTAGCAAAAATAAAAGCAACAAAAGTGGGAAGAAGGAAACGATAAACGTTCGGAGGTAAACAAGCAGCTGGCTTGTGGGGGCCAACGACTTCGAACAAGCGTAGCGCTCGGTGTGAATACGGACAACAAGGTTATGGACCGGTTTCAGAGCAGGATAAGGAAACACAGCTGGGAAGGGGGTATACAGGAGTAAACACGCACGACAAGATAACCTGAGATAACCGATCTCAAGAATCAATCGCAGTGAAAAGGACAACTGAATAATTGGAATGGTGGTAGAACAAACGGAGAAGGAGGCAAACCATGTAGTACAATCGAAACAAGACCATAATCTAATAGGTCAGAAAGTAGTAACCAAGGTAAAATACAAGTCCAAGTCAAAGGTCACTTATCTGAGCCAAGCTATGTTCAACAGCCAATAGAGACAGAGGCTCCTTGGGCGCGCAAATGAGCAGATAAAAAAGAGGGAATAATAGAAGCTGATTGATGGCCGGCGATAAAAGTCCCAGGTTAGCAGGGAACCGGCTCAAGGGGCTCAATCTGGACAACTGCGACCTGCTGGAAAATCGCGTTCGCTTTCATTCTTCACCCTTGTGACCTCGAAGAGAACCACGTTTCCTTTGCTAAGATGAGGGGTGGGAAAAGTAAACAACAGCAAAAAGCATGTAAACGAACAAATCCAGTATAGTATAGTATAGTATAGTATAAAATCAGTTAGGCAACGGACGCCAAATTAGCGAATCACGTGTATTCATATACAAACTAGTATGTGAATTCAGCGAAAACTGACGGGGCAGTCGGATGAAAGAAATGCTGGGCAACCGTTTTGTATGAGCCAGTTACAGAAGAGTGCTTTCCTTGCTCATAGCTTTCGCAGCACACTACTTCCATCAACGTAAAATTCTGAAGATAGCTTCCCATTGGGATCTTCTTACAAACAAAGCATGTATAGTGGCAACACCTAGTGCGTTGGGCAGCTCACAGGAGAACGAACTGAAAAGTTTCACGGATGAAACGAGCCAAGTGTGCATCATCATCATCATACGTCATCCGATCCTGCATCACACGGAAAAGATGAGCGTACGAGCGTTATGCTGATGGTAGCTATGTCGTTTTAGGGGCGCTACGTGAATCACCGCGCTATTGAATTCAACCTAGCACTAGCACATCATTCCCCATTTGGTTTCGGTGGAAGGCTGCAACCGTGCCTCGAAGCACGAGATGCATTCGCTCGTTACACTTATCAACTTGACCATTCCAGTTGGAACATGTTTAACTTACTGGCGATGCAAATGGACGGGATAACACCGGAGGCTACAGAAAGGCCAGTAGAATCGTCACGCTGTCGCACATATGAAATACGCAGCTGGCTGAGTACTACGCCTTTGAGTTTTTCCATACATCGTTTTTGAAAATTTAAGGATCGTTCGAACATCGTGTGAAAAGCATCGAGACATCCTTCTAGTCGCCGCAACTTCCAATGTACTCTGCGGTGTTACACAGGTTGTATTCATTGGGAAAGTCAAATTCGTGAGAATTAAGTCGAGTTCCGCCCTGGTCGCAGCTGAATTGATCCTATCTCCAACTCGTAACAAATTTCGGAACTGCGTCACTTCTTCCGACAATCAACAACGGTCGTTATTCTTGATATGAAAGTCCGTTGATTGTCAGAAGCTACCACAGTGTCTGGGGATGGAAACTGTTTTTTAATCCTTGTCCGTTATGAGGGTTCTGAATGCCCCCTCAAGGGGACGGATTGGTGGCATACTTCCTCCTAAGTTCATCACATCCAACGGTGTCAGGCAAGAGTGCCCCCTATCGTGCTTCCCTTTCAAATTCGCAATCGATGTGCTGCTTGAGTTTTCTTCATCTGCTTGTAACACCTCGGAGATCGAAATGCCATCTAGACGTTCGATAAGACATTGAATATGCTGAGATACCGCTTTCTTGGATCAGTCAGTTCAAAAATGCAAACCATTTTAAATAACGTAATTCTGCTGCACAGGCCGATACGTGCTTCATAACTGCGAAGTGTAGGATGCTACTGCAAGACGAAGAGATCAACCCGAATCCCCATGCTTGCAGACCAGAAGGGTGATTCGCCTATCTGGACAGCTACATAGGTAATGAGAGTGTTGAAAGATTAATTCACGCTCCGAATGGGGAAGATCAGGGCAGCGTTTGCCAACCACCGAAATTCGTGGACCCGACACGATATCATGTCGGGATGGAGTGGACACTACTTAGGTGCGATCTACCCCACTCTTTGGATCAGAGACGTGGACCCGCATGCAGAAAACCCTCAAAAACTCTCTTCGACCAATGGTGCCTCCGAAAAATTGGCAGGATCTAATGGAAGCACCAAACCAGTTATACTGGGGCACACCAGACGGTTTTCAGGGAAACTGACTCTCTATGGATGAAGCAACTGGTCACATTCCATAGGTTAGGCTGGTTAGGCTGTGTTTCGTACGACCTGGCACCGTTTGCCTGGCCTGTCCCTCTTCGCACAGCAATGCATTCGACGGAGATGACCCGGGAGATAGTCAGTCCATGACTCGGCAAAGGAGCGTGAATACCTTACCAGCCAACTCAGTCGTGTTGGTAACTTTCGCCCCCCCCCCCGCATCGAGGCCTCAGATAAAACACACGAATTTTTAGTGGCTTTGACAGATATGGCTGTGTCACGCAGCTAATGACGGTTCTGCATCAAGGCTATTCCTCCATCTGTGGTCCTGGTCAAAACTGAACACTTCGACGTCAATGAACTGATTGGATGCAGATGTCGTTCGGTGAAGGCGTCTTATGCGAACGAAGCTTTGGCAGCTGGGAACTACACGCTGGTACACGAAGTTATAGTTGAGTAACTGAATGAACTGACTGTTTATAGGCTTTTCTGTTCGCTGTGCTTTGCTGATGTTCGGTTCCAGTAAACGACCTATTCCATACAGGTCTTAGTTTTAGTTTCCAAGGCAGAGGGGTCTCGATTAAGTAGTCCACGTCATCAAATATTGTATGGACAATACTGGACATAGGCGATGCCCACACCGGTTGAACTGGCTAGCGCTTTGCTCTGTAAGCCTTTTCCTCCACACATACTCGTACCACGGTCCTAGTTTCCGTACTTTTCTGAACATTCAACACATGCTGCGGTTGTGTCGTTAGCCGCAACTGGGTCAATCGTCGGCTCGGACAATATCTGGTGTCGCTTACTACCGTTGGAGCTCGAAATACCTCAGTGATTAGGGCGCGAACTTAACGTGGTTCGAACCCAAACCCAGCATCTCGAATGCTCCTGTTTAGGCTTGGGCAACCTGGCAGTACCTCAGCTGTCATGCTCCCTTTGGGGGCATGGCAGTTGAGCACCGAAAGCGTGTTATAGCTGAACAATTATTTACCATTATTTGCTTACTATCGGGTCCTACAGACATGGGTCTCGGCTGACACTAAAAAGTGCGTGCACCTGTACAACAAACAGTTAACCTCTCTTATTTTGCTGAATCTGCAGAATTACTTTATACTAGGCTGGACCACTGATGCGATCGGCGAAGTAACGGGCGAATATCTACCGCCAAATATGGTTTCCAAATGCCCATCATTTGACGAGGACATTATTAGCTCATTGAAATGCTTCTACCGATAGTGTTTTCGTAGCACTAGACTGGCTTGACAGACTCCATCCGACCGACTGCAATTGGCGTGTGTGACGCCTCATGAATTCAGGGAATTGTGAACGAGAATGTGAGTGTAACGAACATCAATAACTGCTTCTGAGTTGCATAGAATAAAATCGAGAATAGGTTAATCTGTCATCCTGATTCTTAGGTGGATGATCTCACAGATACTCATCGTTATTCCGCGAAAGCGTTTACGATTAAAAATGGATCTGACTAATTAACCTCGGTGCCCTTGGAGGCTTCATCAGAACATGTCGTTTCAGGTTTGTCCATCAGTGAGTCTACAATGGTTGCTTTCATGTCCAAACAAAGGCATCCGAAACAATCAGGACATGGCGCAGAGTGAGTCGGTTTGCGATAAAGTCGCCTCAAAGCACCATTTTTCTAACAATAATCCACATAATAAGTATCGGATACGGTGACGATATACCAATTGAGGTGGCATTTTTTGGAAAAAAAATACAGTATGCAGAAGGAGAGGAGGGTGGAAAAATCCATACAAAAGGTGGAAGCAATTATTAATAAAAGGAGACACCGAATAGACTGAAGGGATTATAGATAGGGTGGTCGGCAGGTGCACACCGCTGCGGTTCAAAGCGAAAGTCATGCCGCCGTTACACCTCAATGTGTACATGAAGTGCGCTATAGTCAGGCACAAAGAGATACGGGTCGATGAAGAATCACACGCAGAGTGGAACGACCTTGGAGACGTGGAAATGAAGCACCTTACACAGGTACTGACCATGAGGCCCGTAACCAAATGGTTAGCGGGCTGAAAATCCATCGCAACTGTCCACGTTCGAATTCAGGCAAGACGAACTTTACCCCTATATGGACACGAAGTATGAAAACGAGAGACATACATAAAGCCGGCAGTGATGAGTGCGACATGCTCCTGTGTAGCTATCCGCCGTATAAACCACAAACAGAAGTCCGTCTTGGATAAGGTAAGGAAACAGGAACAACCGTGTATTGAAAAAAAACCTTACCAACTTGAAGTAGCCTGAATTAATATCATGTTTGACCATTTTGATTCCCGTAAGGGATCAACAGTCATAGTTGATAGGTCAATTTGTACCGAAAAATGCCTCCGAAGGAATAACGCAACGCGATGCTTATTTGCTATTTCGCCTATACGAGACGCAAGGAGGGAAGGCACTATATTATTCCAGGCCGTTAGAGTGGCATCCGAAAACAAAGTTGAGCAACGTATTGAAAACCGCAACAGTCACCTACTTCTTCAAGTTCTCGTTTGGTCTGTTCCTCCAGAAGACGAATGTCTCCCATCGTCATCCCGTACCACCGGTCCATCCAGCAAAACACCTGCCTGTGGAAATTGGCAAACAATCGCCGTTCTTGCTGTTGTCGGGATAGCATGAAAAGCGGGAAAAAGTGTAAACCAGGAGAGACTATTATTATAGGGAGCAGGGGGCGAATGAAGCTGACTGCACTCACGTAAATTCTTGGAAAAAGCTGGTAAAAGCCGGGGGACGCAAGTTGCAGCGGTTTCAAGTCTGGTGTAAGCGCTCGATTAGGTTTACCGGTCTAGACAAACAAACCATACTCAAGCAATTACGACTTATACGCCTTGCCCGACTCTGCTGCGTCCGAGCAAAAACATTGGATATGATCGCCCATCGAAACTTATGCCTGCAGACAAGCCTCCACATAACAACCCTACTTCCTTTATTGGGCATGTTCACACTGGTAGTCACGCGAAAGTCTGTCACACGAAGACCTTAGTAAATCGCAAAAAGCAAGAGAAGGATTGCGACTCGTAGGCTGACGATCCTGGTTCTTTCCGACATATCATGGGCAGAACGGTGGAAGTCTGATCGTATAACTTGACAGATGGGTATCCGATTTAAACAGCTCTGAAACGGTGAATGAAAAACTCTTGCGTTCCATCTCTCTATACCCACCTGACGAGTCCTAATAAAGACGAAAGCGTTCGTGTGGCATCCGACCACACATTAACCCTGAATATTGAGACAACTCTGTACAGTGCAAAAGAGCTACAAAACGGTGCTCGACCAGCTGACTCGACTCTAGCTCCTGTCCCGAGCGAAGCAACCAAGCAAACACCCGTTTTCGTCCCTACCTTCATTCGAAATTCCACACACGGATAATTTCCAGCCAGAATATGCAGAACCACGACCTACTTAAAGACGTATATTAAATGCTCAGAAACAAACCAAATACAAATGTGAGAACGAGTTTTGCGTAATTTGTGCGGCCACGTACTTCGAAGCTCGTCATGGATAGCTGCTGTGGCATTAGGACTCGCAGCGCATGCTATCCACTTCGATTTACATCGTTGGATGCATCATCATCCATGTAATTTGCGGCTTTCGATTAGTTCCCACTCTGGATGTGACCTCCAGTCCTATTCGATCAACTTAGGATTCCCTATAAAAGCAGCTCAAACCTGGTCTGTGCACGTCTTTAATCATGACCTTGGTAAGAGAATTGTGTTTGTTCGCAAGCACCGGTTCTCCTTTCAAATTAACGGCGATCCCCGCTAACACGGATTAAATAACGAAAACTTCAAAATTATTTAGCGATTACCCTTTTGAAGCTCACCCCAGATATAAGAAAATCATCCCGAATAACCAAAGCTGGTTGCATGCATCACTGGAAACACCTACTAAACGAGTTTGCCCATGTCACAACCAAAACACCGAACCTCATCAACGCATTTCGAAGCCTTTATGAGTGCAAGTCGCTCAAAAGCGACCAGCGGCACCAACGGGTGCAATTTCTCTGGAATACTGATGATAAGGACAAGTGTGCTTCATGTTCATTCAGTATGAGTTCCCATAGCAGTGCCTGACACAGTTCGAACTGGAACGTTTTTAAGATACAGTACAAAGGTATGTTGACAACCTAAAAGCGTGCACCTAGAGTCCACGGTCACACATACCTTGATTTGAATCTCATCGGTCACTGTGCGCCACATAAAACCCAAAAAGTCGCACCATTATGAAATGAGCGAAACGAGATATGTGTAGGTTTACGGATAAACTAACAGGAATGTTCACTGCCGCACAAAAGGCAAACCAAGACAGACAAGCAAGGAATAGAAAAAGCTGAAGCGATGTGCATTTTCTTAGTGCAGCAGTACTGAGGATGGTGAAAGTCTGCAGATTTTCCATGCTGTCCAAACCCTTTGAGGTAGCATCTGCAGATTTTCCGTACTGTCCAAACCCTTTGAGGTAGCAGTCTGGAAAGCGGAGAACTACGGTAGAGTCCTCTTAAACCGGCAGTCATTAAAATGAATCCTTGGCTGCGGATTATAAAAGACGCCATAAATTCCACAATAACTAATTTTTAGACTTCTGCCCGAACACTTCAAAACAGCCGAATGACAATCTCGAGAAATTTAGCGAGAAATCGTATGAAAAATACCAGGATATCCTAACACCCTCCTTGAAGCCTAACTGAAGGAAACGGCCAAACGATTAAAAAACATTGGCTGGTTCAACCTCTTTGCGATCTGTCTTTCAGCCCCAGTCCTCGTTGACTCGGACAGTGAAAAATCACGTGCCACCTCCGAGCTGACCAACTGTTTCGTAGAAACGTCTACATTTAAACATCGCTGCTTGCGGCTTAGGATTAATTTCTGTCAGCTGATGAAAATCACCCATGACATAACATACAATTTTGGGGTTGTGTACCCAATAAGCTTGATGATCTGATTACATTGCCTTCAAAACGTTATTCCCGGAGGACGATTCGCTGAACCACTCCTTTATGGGTACCCAATGGAATCCCAAGCGTACACTTAAATGGAAATCATATGAATTTAAATTGCGAAGCTACTGAAATATCCGGGCTTTATAGGCATCCATCATCATGATCAGCTGTAAGAACCGCGTACTTGTCAGACAGTGGTTGTAGCTACCACCGATGATTTGGGGGAGGTGGAGTAGGTAGTTGCGCATTGGAGGCGAGAGCTGATAAATTGGTGGGGTCCGGTTTCAACTGCCATAGTGTCGCCAACCTATGAGGGCAGCAATTTGGCAAAGCGTGAGCTCAAAGGTGCACTGAAACATGAGAAACGTAACCAAGTTGGTTTTAACTGGGCAGGCCGGTAGAGCATAAAGCACAACAACAAGTCTGGTGCTTTAGTGGTACATCATCATCGACAACAGAACATCAATGTTCAACATTGATGATTCGATGCCATACACACACTGAGTGTGCCGTGGTAGGTTCGTATCAGCTAAGTAAGAGTGTGACTCTGTAAATGCTCACATGGCCAAGTAGGGGAAACATTTGGACGTCTAGGGAACGTTTTAACTGACAGTCAATATCGAAACAGAGGATAGCAAACGAGCAAAGGCCATTCAACACGTATAGGGCAACGAAACTTGGGTGAATTGTTTGCAGGTATAGAATGGTGATTAATATTGGTGTAGGGGAGGAGGACTCGTAGAATACTGAATATAATTCAAGCATACAGTGCAAGCGAAAAGACAGTCATCGAAATGCTACTTATTGAGTTCTCCCTCCATAAGGAGCGATTGCATTAAAACTTTCTCAAAACTGTCGGTTCTTACATGAACAGGAGCGGTTCGTGATAAAAACGTGCGACTGATTCGTTTCCACATGTGCCACCTGATTGTAATACGATTTCCTAAGCAGCATTACCAAACGATCGTCCCATGGACGCTCGTTGGAAAGTGATGGCACTAACCGGCTTTTGTCCAGAATGGTTAGTGAAATGGAGGAAGTGCTCTTGGGAAATCAACAACCTGAATCCAACAGGTTGTGCACAGACCTTGCTACCGATCGTGCTGCATGGACAGAAGCGACCCTGCATGTTCTTGAAGCCGACTCATCCTTTTCTGGGAGAAAGTCGTCGTAAAGCAAGTAGAAGATGGGTTTATATAGCAGCCACCATCCCCGAGGAAACAGATCCCGATAGTTCGGTGGATATCATATCTGAATTCAGAGTTGTGTGCTCATGACAGAAAATGTCAATCTTCCTCTTACACAATAAGCAATACTTACAAGGTCGAATCACTGAAGTGACGAAAGTGAGAGCTACTAACAGTCTTCAGAGCAGCCCTGGTTAAGCTTCGAAAAACGAGAAAAGAACGATAACTTACACGCTGGATCATGCCCTCCAATCGTCCTTGCAGCAGCGGAATTTTGCACTCACAACGCACCAACTTGTAGCAGCACATGAGGGGTCCGGTGTAGCCGTTCTGCGAAATCAACAAGATCAATACAGCAAAGTTATTGCGAAGAATCTGATGAAGGGCATTAACACTATACTGAACACTGTTAAAACAGATGGATTCTCCGTAAACAGAGGCAGACCAAATTTACAAACTGCTATGAATTAGATGACTCGTGGTTTACTTTTCGTTGTAGCACCTGTTGAGAAGCCAACGATAGATGACGGAAATTCATGTAGCAGACGTGTACACAATAACTAAAAGGCTTGGGGTATGAGGTCAGGCAGTTCGATATACTCCACCACAATGGAAGCCACTGAAATTGGGCGGATTTGCTCATGTGGTATACATGACCTCAGAAGAGATCAATGGCGCATCAGTTGTTGAGATAAGATAGAAGTGTAGACAAAGATGTCCGTCTTCACTAAGACAGTTACAGGCGTCCTTCACTATGATCATGCTGCGACAGTTCTTGTTGGTGACCGACTGGCCCAAACACCAAGTCTTATCGGAACATAATTACATTCGTACACCTGGTTATCAATAATTATACGGAAGACGTCGTCACACTCACGTCGGTTCAGTCATGACAAAATAGCAGCTGCAAACACTTCGTAAGCCGAAAACGTCAAGTTCGTGAAGTGAAGGGTGAATTATGCATTACTGCGTAGAGGCTGTGAACGTGCAAATAAGACTGAAAAGCGTAATTTTAATAGTGCATTTGGCGACCCCAAACAATTGCCGCACGTGGAAGATTCACCTTTACCCCAAGAGTTATGTGCTAAGGAGCGACCACTCTTGATGTGTTTGTGAATTGCGGAGATAGCAGATGAGCCAGCTAACATCGCCTAAGTTAACGGGACTAGAAGTTAGGGTTCTGAACACCTTCAAGCAGAGGCAAATTAGAGCAATGCCATTTACTACGGAAGATTCATACACAAAAAACATGGAAAGATTGGATGTCAGTAAAACGCACAATTATGGGTCTTGAGGGTTGTTTATGCGGTCATACTGAAAACAACATCTATCACAAAACAGTCCACTCTTCCTTCATACCGAAAATGAGTAGAAAGTTTCGGTTTTCCTAACACATACTGGCACGTGGAAGCTCGATTAACCGCCTAAAATATCTTGAATATATATGTGCTTTCTGACTGGTGTTTACCGTAAGGATGTTACAAGTGTGGCTGACTTTTTTATCGGACTTTTGGTTCTCCGTGATTAGGCCTCACTTCTAGGTAAGCCGGCTCAACTCGCACCTCTGAGTTCCAATGGCTCAAAGTTCGGTACCAATGAAGTTTCCTGCATCACATTCGTTTTTACACAACCAAAACGCATATCTTTCACTTGCTGTTTATGCAACAGCATCTAACTCGTTTTTACACAACCAAAACGCATATCCTTCACTTGCTGTTTATGCAACAGCATCTAAAAACTTTGAGAACCTATGCAATGACACAGTCGCACCTGCGCGTTCAGATAAAGGTATAACAAGTTAACTCCATGACATAGGCCGGAATCCGTTACTGATTACCGCAGTAGTTCGAGGAAGGTCCGGACACCGGAGACAAGGCATCCCCCATTAGGTAAATTCCTGTCGTGGTGTATCCGTAGAATAGCAGTCGAAGTCCCAGCGACTCATCCATCAGCTAAACAGTGAGGTATCTCTTGTGCTGCGCATTCGGTTGAACAACACATAGGTGGGATATTCATTCAATGTTCAATTTGCAAATCGAAGCCTAGATCCTAGATTTAACTACATAGGCGCGCAAATCTGAAGAGCAACAGTTTCAATAAGTGACTATGAAGTTGGGGCCACAGTTTTCCTTGAACCACTGAATGGCGAATTCTTCATCATCCTAGTGGGCAGTATTGTGCCAACGAAGAAAGCAGAATCTTTGTCCGGTCCTGGTTTTGGAAATGTCCTATTATGCTGTTAGTTATAGCACCCAGTATAAATATACACTTATTGAGTTCATCGTCTTTCTGACTGTCTAAATGGCCTAGTCGGATGACGATTCTTTTAAATAAATGGGACATGCGTATGTTGCAAAAAATAGGTTAATATGTTTCTGGTTGGAAAGGTGTGCTTGACTGCCGAAAGGCCTGACGAACGAACATCGGTTAAAGGTTGGTATTTTAATTGCTGGCAGTAAAAATACGAACCCGTTCACTATACCTGTGCAGTTGGTGAATTTGATTTATCGTTGCTATTGTGACCAAATGGCGATAAAATTAGGCAAATTGGCACCGCGTGACCAGTCAAATTGCTCATGCCAATGATGGTTTCATGATGCATCCAGAGAGTGGATTTTCAAAGTTACAAAAACTAGGGCAGTGAACAGTTGGTGAAATACTAGAAAGGCTTTAAAGGAAGATTAATCAAAACGAAATCAAACTTTTAACACAGAAGCCTATCACCGAATGCAGCGATAAAAGACTGTGGACTAACTAACATATGAACAGTATACGGGATAATATACAGGTTCCCAGGGCGCATCACAGCGGTAATGGAGAACTCGGATTACGTTGAAAATACTAAGCAATTGCCAAGTGACAAGAATACCTGCAAGTCAAGCAATCATGACCCAACTTCAAACCTCATCGATCGAATCAACAAGACGCTCAGGAAACTGAAAACAACATATGAGATAACCAGCTAGAATGATGAGGAATGAAAGCCGATGGTATCAACATTGTGCAGTTCCGGGGACTACCAAAGATAGAAGAAATAGGAACTCCACTGATCAACTGTTCAGCTTTCGGGAACTAGATCTTACGAATTAACAAGACTTATGGGGAAGATTGAAACACCTAATTTCTGGATCGGGACGCTCGATCAGCAATGCTGGTTAAATTCTAAGCAAAGCATTGAACAACAACATATGAAATGACAAAATCATGCTTTCGTCTGATGTCACATCACTATTCAGTACAATCAATCACAACCTCACTAGAGCAACAATAACGGAACCGCTTCGGAGTAGTCCAAACTAAACAGGAACGATGAAACCCGAAAGTCTATGCAACCTGTTTGACCTTCGCATGTTTACATAATTTAGCTGTGATGGACAAACATATCAACAGCTGAAAGAGACTCCAATAGGATCTCTAATATCAGGATTTATCGCCGAGGTGGGAATGTTTAGAGCTTAGAGCGCGTGGTAATACCAATCCTTAATCCACAGCTATGGACCCGCTACGTAAACCAAACTTTTGTCATCAAGAAACGAGATTCATTACACAATGCGTATGACATGCCCAATACTACGTTTGAGGATATCAAATTTACGATCGAGCTGGAAAGGAACAACCAACTACCATTCTTGGAAGTTTTAATAAAAGGAAATTGAGACTTTGGAAACTGGTGTGTACCAGAAAGAGACAAATACGGATCCAATACCGGAAATCACAGCAATCACCCAGTAAACCACAAGAGCTGCACTCAAACTCTGTTCAAGAGGGCAGATACACACTGCAGCACCACTGAAATAAGAAGGAGGATAACCATCCATTCAGAGTATTCCACAACAATGGATATCTAAGGATTTTTTTCCAGAAAAGCTTGAAGAAGACATCTCGACAACAGTGACAGCAAAACCAAGCGACCAGACGGATAGTTCTGCCTTACATCTAGAATATATCTGAACTCTGAGCCAGATTGCTAGCTCAAAAAGGTATCCTCGTATACCACAAACCGAAATTGATCTCAGAACCGAAGGACAATCAAGACAAAACCAAGAGGAACAAGGTGACATGCCAAATGAACTGCAACAAGTTCTACGTTGAACAAACTGGGAGGAAATTACGCACACGAATAAGAGAAAACTACGCGGCTCTCTATCCTTGATATCCAGATTGGGTCTGGTGGTGGGTCTTTCCAGACCCACCACCAGGGTCTGGAAAGCCGACGAAATGGAAGCTAGAAATGCTGGAGCTGTCCGGAGGTTGATCCAGTTGATTTAGGTTACAAAACTCGTTGGAAGATCACCAAAAATCACAATGAATCTCAGCTATCAAGAAAAAGACATTGAAGAAAAGACTTCGAGTAACAATTCACTTGGCCGCTTGCCAGTTTCCATCCGAACTGCCGGTCTGCAACAGAAATATGGATAGTGAAGCGGAACCTCCTTCAGCCTTAGAAGTATATGAATGCA
The DNA here is from genome assembly GCA_003604175.2 of Clonorchis sinensis. Taxonomy (NCBI): domain Eukaryota; kingdom Metazoa; phylum Platyhelminthes; class Trematoda; order Opisthorchiida; family Opisthorchiidae; genus Clonorchis; species Clonorchis sinensis. The sequence goes on from CM030370.1 coordinate 135,538,885, forward strand.
TTTCCTTGTTCTAGAGTTGTGGAACTTCTCGTCAGACGGCATTCCACATGTTTTGTTCAAATATGGCGGTGAATACATCAGTTAGTATATATCTAACTTTTCTGTCCATATGGAGAAAACAGACGGTCCAAGACAGCTCGGGTGGGTGGAGAATGGTGCTTCTTTAAAGAGTGGCCGGACTGAATATTGTCACCTGTGTAAATCTGACTTTTCGGTGTAACAAGGTTTTAGTGCCACTGATTTCTCGCCGTAGTAGGGCGGTGGGCATCGAGTGGGTATAGGATGCATCAGTCATATTTTCACATTGTCAGGTGTTGGAACAGCGCCATACGTGCGTGCGACTTGCAAGGGCTTGTTCGACTCTGCCGATCAGTCAGTTGTTCTAACTAATAGGGAATGTCGCAGAAGTTCCTGAGATTAGTTCGATATTCAAGTCCACGTTCAGTGCATGAGGAACTTCCCCGTCCCCCAAAAAGGTGGTGTCTGACACAGACGCCAATCTCTCCAGTCCTAATCAACCTTGTCACGGATAAAATAATGAGGCTAACGTTGGAAGATCTTCGAAATCCCCATGTTCAAAACAATATCGACTAGCAGTTTGCAAACTTCGTCCCAATCTTTGAAGAACCGAAAACGCAGGCGCTATTAGATAGACGAACCACCATCAAAACATACTTCGGTAGGACCTTTGCAGCGATAAACTACTTCGGAATGTGCAACGTGTAAAAATTCACCTTGTTGTAGAGTTTTACATACCGCGGTGGTTATAGTTACTCTGACGGAAGTGTGTTTGATGAAGAGAGTGCACGAAACTCAAATGTCCGGTAGTTTGTGACTTACGGTGTCAAACAGATATCATTATAGGTTAGGTGCCACGCGTACGAGCTGTTGTACGAATGTGAGAATTTGCCCCTGTAGAAAACTGATCTGACGCGTCTTCAGAAAGGTCTCAGAAACACTGCTAGTGTCCATAGAAGTCAATGAATTCATAGCGAGGTCGTTAAAAAACGAGTGTTTGACTGTACAGTAGCTGTTTTAGTCGTCGGAAGCAGCTAGCACCCTAAACTGCAATGATCCGGTTATGTGTTAGGCATCATCGTCCACCGAAATTAGTGCTGCTCCCTGTCCCCTTTTTACAATGGCCGAAACGGCGAGGCAAGCAACGTGTGAATTGATGGAAAGGTATAACGAAGATTATGAAAAGTTCTCGAGCCAATGATACGGTCCAGGTTCTAAGTTATGGCGGCTAACCTATTTTGGGGAGCTCATGCTGTCAGTTTCTGTACAGATTGCTTGAGTGAGCGATTGGAGGTAGGCACCTCAAGTGATTGTGGCAGACTGACTCAAGGTCCAGTCCTGAACTAATCCCTTCTTTTTCCACTACAGTGCTTTGGAAATAAGACAAACGAATAAATAAACACGCAAGCAAACATCGTATTTGTACGACAGTGAGTTATCAGTGACAAAAGTGATATTGCTGCCTTGTCTATGATAAAGATGATGTATCACCATAGTTCAGACAGTACGTGGACTGTGCTTTGAGTCCCATCCATCTTAAAAACCATGATATGCATCGCGGACTCAACAGCAGCTATGGGTGAAAAATTGGACTGATGATGATGTGATGGGTTGTCTGCTCTAACGGTGATTTCCATTCGTTGACAATGCAATGATGCGGGAGTCCTCAAGACAGCTGACATCGAAGCAACCGGGTGACATTCCTCCACTTCGTTCTTCGGCAATCGCGTTATGCGAACTGACCTCCCGAAAGTCCAACAATGGGTGCATCTATGTTTGCTGCGTGATACATTGCTCGACGTCTCACCGATCTCCGTCACCTGCTGAACGTTGTCTGAAATAACGGACGGGACACACATTCTGTCTGATGTTTTGTTGTCTGGGAGCAGGTTTCCGACCTGTGTTGTGTTTCCCGAACTTACCTCGGTGTTCGGAAACCAACTTGGAAAGATTACCCCCACATGGGCATTACTGAAGTATACATTCTGTCGTGTTACCAGATAGGTCCTCAAAGTAGTGGAAATGTAGGACAGTATTTGGTTTTGAATTGAAATAATTGGATAAACCCGGAAACGTATATACACCAGCCCGCCAAAGTGTGTGTAATGATCGACGGTAAGTAAGGATAGTACGGATACAATTGAAGGCTCCGGATTCATTTAGTCGCAATTTTGACTCAAGATTTGGCAAGTATCGGGTCCTTCATGAAAGCTGATGAAAAGTGAGTGAAGCGACTTACGCATTCGATAGTAGTCCAGTTGCAGAATTCAGCGGCTGGTTATAACAAGCGGCATATTATTAAGCGAATTCATTATCTGAAAAGTTCAGGTCGACGAGCGTATGGTTCTTAAGTCAAAAGTGTGCAACTGTTAGCCGAAAAGTAATGCGACCGAATAACGCCCATGTGCTGAGCCTCATTACAGTCGAAAAGAATCGCGTGGACGATCTTTTCGGAAACGATCACATCTCTCTCATATTACACCGAGTCAAACGCCAAGCCCACAATTAGCGACTTACTCTATTCTACTTTGGGATCAACAGCTAGCTAGGACAAACGAGCTGACCACTCAAGAGCAATCGGATTGCCTAGTCACGCTAACACAAGACGGTACAAGTGACAGTAGACTGAGACCTTTTTCTCTAATCGGCGAGTCCATTGCAGATTATGTGCGACAAGTTAACCAGATGGAGAAAGCATTACAAAACGCAAGAATGGGGGAACGAAGATTTAAAGGAATTACAAGGAAAGCCTCTGCCACGGAAACTATGTCAGTGGTTTGGCTTTTAATTCTTAAGGGTAGGTTTTTCATACTTAAAGGAACATACTACCCAGTTCGCATCTGAGGAGTGGCTTGTAAAATCCGGGCGCTTCGAAAAACAGTCAAATGATATGAAGGGCGCTCGACCTAGTCTGTGGTTCGAATCCCTTCTAATTGCTGTTTTCTCGTGTGTACTGTGCTTCGGTCCAGATTAAACAATATAAAAAACACCGTCTCTCTAACAGAAGTAGATCAGTTTAACGGCAGATTACGGGATCGATTGAAATAACGCGCATCCAGGCATCGCCAGCTGGGCAATAGACACATTTGAATATATGCATTCGCAGGCTTTCATCGTAACGATTTTGCACGCTGATGCATCTCATGACCGTTAATCACTTACTGGTACAGATGCACGGTGTATTGTTTTTAGTAGTATGACTTTTTGGAGCTGTCAGGTAGATATACAGACGTACACAGATGTGTTCAGCTCACTCTCACTAGTAGGTAATCACCAGTTTTCGGACAACGTGAAGGTAAGCGGTGGTTACATAAAAAATCAGAAAATACGTGTATCGACAAGCATAAACGTAGATAACTCCAGCACGTTTGTAAAGTGAGCAATGGTGCCGTTTAATTAGTGAGATGAAACAAAACGGACTTCCATAGCCTGCTCCCGACAAAGCCACGCCCCCTCCCCACTTTTCCCCGTCCTGCGAACCTTTTCACTCAGTTGATGGAAAAAATAACTCTCAGGAGGGCTAGAAAACTTCGCTCCCACCACTTACCGCCACACATCCATTTTGATCGAAATAGTGGTGGGAATTGACAACAGTCTAGCTATAGAGAGGCGTATTTTGAAAACACCGCTTTCGTTGTTATTGATTACCCGGAATGCGCATTAACGATGCTAACAAATAAGTATAAACAAGAGTTATTCAACAGTTGTTCCTCTATCACTTTCTTTCCTCAGCCTTAAACTACCACCGTCCATCCGATAATTGGGTGAAAATTACTGGTTACTTACTCATCACAGTCATCAGATCATGATCTCCGTGTGTGAACGTGAGGATATATCCGTTATAAGTGATGAGATGACGAAACTGTAAAACTTCTCGCAAATACCCCCACCACTCCCTTAGGTGATAGAGACCTCCCCAGGTGCGTAATATCGTCCCCGATGAAGAAAACTAGTTTAACCGTTGAACACGTCCCAAATAGGTAGGGTTGTCTACATTTTTAAAGTACAGAGAAAAAGGAACGTATAGTTGTGACAATCGGTTCAGCTGTGACAAAGCTTTTCGTGGAGTAAAACGTCCACGTCTGCTAGAGGCAAATGAAGGTCACCTAGCCAGTCAAACAGGAAGGTCTCCGACGGGCATCACTCAAATACTTAGAATAGTGCCAAAACGACTTTTGGAATCTTTAAGTTTAGTAAAAGCACGAGAAGTACCTGAAACAAAAGGTTACATGGACACAGCTAATTTCTGGTCTGTCCTTTCATTCTTCAAGAAAACTAACAACTCCTTGTTCTGAAATAATTCGGTTAAGATCCATGGTTGCTTTAAGTCCAACCAAACTATCAAGTCAACCGGAGACTCCATCTCGCCTCTAATGGTATGCTTTCGCTCCACGCAACTGCCGAGTGGACCACCAGACTAGCTGAAAAGTCTGTTTTCACTGGTTTGGATTTGTTAGAACCCGAAGGTACCGGTTAGGGTTCGTATTCATCTTAGGGGATACCTCAAACAATTCATCTTGTGTTAGTAAACCGACCTGAAACATTCCTGCAGTCAGGTCACTGGGACAGTGGTAGAATAACGTCACGATCATTTGCTGTATACCTTGAATTTGTAGACAGGCTACACGTGTGGTGTCAACAGATGACAGTAGCCATTGCGTCCATATATTCTCAAGGAACTCTGCACAACCATACGGCATTTTCGCCTTCGCATTCCGGTACAGAAATTATGGTAGAGTGACGAGAAAACACGCTTAAATTGAGGTTGTGTTGTCTGTGTCGCGGAAGGCGGAAATTTACGGGAGGATAGTACGAAACAGCAAGACAGGTTTCCACTCTGTACAGCACGGCGTCTTTTTCAGCCACCCATCATCTGTGGTGCAACGGAGCAATACGTAAGTAACATCACTGAAATTCCCATCACAGGTACCTCCATCTAGTGGACGACTGTTGCAATTACTGAATCATTGCATCACAAAAACCAGGGTAATTGTTGTGCAAAAAATATCGCCAATAACAGCTTATTATGGTCAATGAAGTACATAGGCCTATTTTCTATGAACTAGCTATGGGACACACGTGACCAAGAGAAACGGCTCACGCACTGAACGTGAAGCTCAATGTTGGGTGAAGGCGGGTGAAAACTCATGCTCAGCACACCTGACCAACTATTGAGCGAAGGAAACGAGAATACTGCTGACGACTGACAGGACAAATCAGATGGTCACAAAATCAAGAGACAAGAAGAGGAGCTTGAGACAAAGAGCCAAAACGTTTTCTATCAAAACATCTTAAGAGTGGTCAAAAACCTGAAAATAAGATGGACGGAACCAGATAGGACAGCTCGTTTTTCACCACGTGGTTGCAGATTTCAAAACTGCCAATAAATGTACCACACATCTGACCAGGCAACCACAGCTACTGTCCAGAAGATTGGAGTATGTGGTCTAGTCCATGCATGATATGTACACTGTTGCCGACAGTGAAACCACGGTACAATAGCAATGGGTTTTTTAGCATCAGAGTTCGCAATCCCCTCACAGCTTACAAAACAGTAAGTTATCTAGGTACATAACTTGGCATGTCATCAATCCAAGAACTGTATGCGTCAAATACCTGCATTATTACAGATGCGTAACATCATATGGCGCACTACTGCTAATTAGCCACACTGCGACCCGCAGCACAAATACAACGTTCTATTCCTATACAATAGGGTGTAGCTTGGAATAGCCCTTGAGATTGATGAGAATCTTATGATCCCCAACATCGACGAAGCGGCTGTACGGTGCTTTACAGCTTTATATCCTAATTTGCCTTCAGTTTGTACGAAGAAATTAGGAATCAAAATGCACGAGCACAGGGGCCTTGGAAATCTCACTGGTCTGTCAGCATGTCGAGCGACCAACCAGTAACTGTCCTGATTGTGTCAACCGATTGATCAGTTTGCCAGGACACCCCAGTCAGGTAGCATCACGGATGCCTGAAACCTGTAGGACGTGGCGACAAGTGTGAAATTCTCCATTCAAGTGACCCTCGTTTGAAGAGTCCTCCTCCCGCCCAAGTACGAACTCATCCAAAAAATGCACCAGGACTGCTCAACCGACAGTTATGCGAATTAAAAATAATATGAGTAACCGATACCAGTACCGTGAGCAGCTAATGAACTCGATTTCCTGTCAAAAATTTCATCACGCATGATGGGCTTATATTTCCGGGCTTGTGGAAATAAGTCACTCAGCAGAAGTAGTACGCGGCAGGAATAAAGTTGGCGAACATAGCGCATGGCTAACACAGATACGTGCACTTCACAGAGATTCCACACTAGACTATATTAATGAGAAGAAACAAGCAATTCTTCGTGAGGCAAGTGTATGCAGAACCACGTAAGGCAGCGCAACGGTGCTCTGGAACCCAGCAAAAATAACAAACCTTGATAAGCTCAAGGCAAAAACAAATATTAGATTGCGTGTCATCAAGGGAGTTACACACTCACCGATTTCTAAAACATTCATAACACCGAAGAAGAACACGTGCACAACATCACCGGTAAACTTCCTGGTTTAACATGAAAACTAGAATAACTCTGCTAAGCAATTTACTAGCGATCATGTGTAACTCAGTGCTGTTGGTTGGAACATAGAAGGCACTCTAAGTAGGGGTCACACAGGTAAATAAGTTCATGTGTTAGCTGCGAAGCCGGTAATCAAGAATTGGTTAAAAAAAACTCAAAATCTTCAGGGTTGGACACAAGGAAAAGCTGGAACGTAGCTGGTTTCATGGTAGCCCACCTAAAAATAAAAACTGTTATCACAAAGGAGAATTGAGACGGGACAGCCGCAGTACCCAATGAAATCCAAAAACATCACTTGGGTAGATGGGAATCGTTATCGCTTCGGTATGTATGACATGGATATTATTTTCAGTTTTATGCATCAGGTTATCACTGCGGATAGTTGCATAAGCACCAGTGACCTCTGATCTCTCTCAGCGATACCACCCTCTCGGTGTCCACCTAGCATGCCCCCCCTGTCAGGTTGTCCAGGGAGCGGTCGAGATTCCGAGGTTGGGTTCGAACCACGGATCTTCTGTGCAGTAAGTTCGCGCCTCAATCGCTGAGCTACCATGAGCTAACCAGTGAAGAAAAAGGTGACGCTACCAATAAAAAACCTGAACAGAGACCAGAGAGTCATTCAGTTCATTTTTCTGATGTGAACCCAAATGTCGAAGTTTTCCTAAAGGGTTTTCATATCAAACTGAGTAGACATCTTCTCAGCAACGTGAAATCAACGCTTGTCCTGTGTGACTGTGCAATTTATTTCGTCCAAAACACCAAATGGTGGCATAAAGATGGCTTAGCACCAACTTGTTGTCTCATCCCATGCTTACTGACATTGACCAGATGACAGATTTCCTCACTTTAGGTTTTAACTGATTCGTTGACACTGTGCGAACACCGTTCACACAAAACTATATGCTCACTATCCGCAAAGGAAGTTGATTTTAATGTTAGATCTAAATGAATCCCAGCAGGTAGGCGCATTCCTCGGGTTTCGTCAAACTCGTGTTCCAGTTGAGCATCAAACTGTAAGCAACGGAACACTCATTTTCAAAACGAGAAATTCAGTTAAGTTCACTTGAGTTTCCAACTGAGAACAAATTCGTTTGCAAATGAGTATATTTCGCGAATTGCGTACAGTTTGGAGCTGAGGTGAAGCATAAGGTTGACGGAAACCCGAGGAATGCGCTCACTTGATGAGTCTAAATAAAAACAAAATCGGTCGCGAGATGTCGAGAAGTTCTCAGCTAACAAGTTCTCTGCTAACAATAGCTATGCTCGCTATTTTTCCAGTGCCATGGACCATTAGTGTGTTCTATACCTCTATTAACTAAAGGCGATTAGTCATATTTAAGTTACTGGGACCTGTAAAACGTGTAATTGAATTGCAGCATAGACCACAAGAAGTTCGAACGGAGGCGTATTATACAAAGTGGCATCAAATTTGATTCTCCAAAATATTTGCCGCTTCTCCTATAATAATGACACCTTTTTCCTCGAGACCCATATAACCTTTTGTAAACTTATACTTCTGAAGGATATCGCCCGTGACACACGCCATGTACACACCTAGGGCTACTTTTACCATCGTTAGAACCAGTAGCAGTAGATGGAGTCGGAAGACATATAGCGTTAACCTACAGTATACTATATACTAGTTAAGCGAAATCAACCCAACAATTTGACTTACCAGCCACCACTTTGGTTTCAACGGTCCTCTGCCAGCTTTTTCGGAGCGGAAGCGAGTAGGGTCTTCATTAGGGTTGTAATCCTTGTCGGAAGGGCTGATATCACCGATATCAATGACAACGATCTCGCGGGCCAATAATTCTTTTTGGGATAATTGATGTGCCTGAAGGAAAGAACGATATCGAGTATATAGGACATAATAGTATAGGACATGATTCACCACATCCACCCATCGACAATACATTGGAACAATGAGCCGATGGCCTAAAAATGATAGTACACAGATCTGTGTACGTAATGCACGCAGTGTTGTGGACAGAGCAATTGACAAGTGGAGCACAAAAGCAGTGGAATATAGAACTCGGCTAAACTATTTGGGGTTGAAAGAACTTTGCAAAGTAAACGCGCAGCTTAGAACCGACCAGCTTCGAAATGACACGTAAATCATTTTGGTTGAGAGACTTCCCACTAGTTGGCATCAGATTACCCACCGACACCATTATGAGGAACAGCAATAAAAGTAATTATAGTAATGTATTACTGCCGAACAGGGCTTTGCAAAGTGCCTAGGGTGTAGAAAAGAATGGATAGGAAAAGGACCTGGTGCTAGCCAACCGAACGCTCACCCAGACGATCTGGACAGAAACCGACGACAAGAACGGGAGTGATATGGGCTAGTCGTCATGTCTTATGACATATCCGGAGGACCAAAGGGCCCCAACATGGAAGGTAAATCACACCAGCAGAATCGGCAATTTTCGTTTCACCTTTGAATCATTCCAATTCACACGTTACCCGTCGTCCTCCTGTTTGTGCTATGCTGTACGGGATACAGATGACAAAACTCGTCTCGATGGATGATGATTCGACATGTGAAACACGACAGATACACAGACACATATGGTGGTGGGTGCTTTCTGCGACTGAATTACCTGCTGTACAACCAAACGCCTGTGTGAGGATTTCTAGAGTGCCAAAATACTTACGACTCCCGACGAGGAGCAGGTTAAAATTAGCCAGCCAGCGAACAAGTCTGTATGAGCAAGGCTACTTCACAGTTCGACAAGCGTTTGAACGACAGCCGTTAGAGGATGCATTTGGTGGTACGAAAGACCTACGACATTACTTAGTAGCAAAGTAGCTAATGAACGACCGAATAGAACAGAGCAGCGCACTAAATGCGCATTAAATGTGAGGGGCGAGATAGCTCAGCGGTTAGAGCGCGAGCGTACTGACCGGAAGGTCCGTGGTTCGAACCCTGCCTCTGTCTCTCGACTTCCCCTGTCTAGGCTTGGGCAACCTGGCAGTATCCCAGCCCTCGTGCTTCCTTCGGGTTGCATGGCAGCTAGGCACCGAAAGGGTGCTACAGCTGAACGATTTTTTATTATTTTTAAATGTGAAAAATTACGTGTTCGAGACCGAGTACATTAACCAAACATTTGTCGCAGCTACAGGTACTTCGCGAGCATCCCGTTTGAAAACTAGCCCTGCATTATTATAGTAACTGGTCGCCAAATTAGGGGGATGAATGTACCAGTACAAACCAAGAACTGCGCAGTGCCATCATTAGTACCATGGCAACACTTCCTCGTCCCGCTAATTCAAAGAATCATTTTGCGAGGACAAACAAAATCGGAAAGCACGGATGTCAAATATCACAGACACTTAGTCGGTCAAGTACAGGCATGCAACCAACAGCACAAACGTGATGGTAATGGAGAAGTGTAAAAAGGGAACGTCAAAAGCAGTCTTGGTGCAACAGCAAAGCAACGGTGGCCAGTTAAGGACTATCGGAATAGTCCTACTGTTAGGTGTCCAGTCGCCATAAGTAGTACAACGTCCAAAACGGAGGACTGTGCCACTGAATTAGTTAGAACCTACGTCATTAGCCAACCTCTTATGAGATTCAAATGCACACCCAATGAATACAAAGAATGTTCAAAAGTGAATACAGAATAAAGAGGACCAATTAACTCACGTTCTGAAGAGTTATGTCTGATGAATGCAAAGACTCAACCATTATACAAAAAGACTCCTTCATGAAGTTGTTCTGAAACAAAAGTGATCAATGCATGCAGAAAAACAGCACACCGTCAATATGGTCCGACAATATGGGTAGGCGTTCCATGCCTCCTCATTGAGTATGAGGGCTGAAGTCGGGGCAAAGGTGCGAACAATGCCTGGGACTTTCTGGGATAGGTAGTAGTACTTATGGGTGTACTGCCCGGTCGTATAGTGAGGATCCCCATTTAAAAGTGGTGGATTTGGTGGGAATATCTCGGTGTTGAAAGGTTCGTTTTTCAAAATCTCTACACCATCACCTCCGCCAGTCTCAGACTTGGAAGCCTCGGCGACGGCATACAGCTGGGCGATTTGGTATTCTTCCACGGTCAGGGGCAAGATGATTTGGCTACAAAAATGAATCAAATAACGAAGTTTAATAGCGGGAAAGGCCAAAGGATATCCGGGTGTGTGACATACCAGCTGAAATTTTGCAACGTCCCTACGCCTAGGGTTTGGCACTTGAGTCTAGGTTACTTGGTACCAAATTCCGTTTTGACGACGTTTGTAGTGAAGCAGCTTTATCGTTCAATTTTGCTAACCTTAATTCGGTCCTACAGGACATGTTGTGACAGAATCCAAGGCAGCATATGTGAGATTGGTTAACTATGCCGACTCATGCTTGCAGCCTCGTCGCTTACAGACCGGTCTTTAAACGACCAGCTTAGTCTCAATTTCGCACTGCCCAGCTGAAAAACTGTGTAACGACTAGCCAGTAAAGTGGTTTACTCACCTGACCTCGTTGGTACTCTAGTTGGCTGTCGAACAAAGACTTGCAAGAAGAGTTAAGGCAAATACGTTTGTATGATTTGGATGCATTTTAACGTGCGTACGGGCTATTGAGATGTTTGGAACCTGAGCTAACTGTCTGGAAACGATGATTACGCCAAAGGGGTATAGGGGTTAGCATGTGCGGTGGTATAGCGAATATTGCGATTTGCTAGATAACTTCAACTGCGTGTGAGCGTTTTCGGGTGGGGGGAATCCAAACACAACGGTCGGTCGACAGATTATCTATAGAATTTCTCCTGAGTTAAAGAGAACATATGATTAGGCAATACGTCCCCCTGTCTTGATGTCTGTGAAAAAGAGCAGTTACCCTTCTTTGATGAAACATGTACCGTGGTCAATAAATGCCATAACGCTACTGTAGGTTAGTACTCTATTGGCATTAAACTAGTACGAAGCTTAAGAAAGAAAAAACGACTGTGCAAAAAACACGGAAAAATCCCATGCGAATTTGGATAGCGAAACTCGGCGGTGATAGAGCAGCCTCCTCCAGAACTCCACTTACAAAACAACGAATGATGGCTTATCAACCCTGCCTCTGCCTCTCGACTTCCCCTGTCTAGGCTTGGGCAACCTGGCAGTATCCCAGCCCTCGTGCTTCCTTCGGGTGGCATGGCAGCTAGGCACCGAAAGGGTGCTACAGCTGAACGATTTATCAACTCAAGAACAATAAACGTGTTTTCTTGCTGATGACAATTTATCATAATCACTGCATACACTTTGTTTTGGGATTTCACGCTTATCTCATCACGTTTAATATGCCAACAGTTACTAGTTTTCCCGTAACGTTGACTCAGTTGCGGTCCCAGAAACCAGCTGTGAGCGAAACCACCAAGAATCAAGATGAAACAAGCATCTTGACTAAAAAACGCCTCGACCATTGGGCTGAATACTTCGGACAACAGTTATCGTGGCCACCAGCCGCCACTCATCTGGAGCCCATAGCTGACGCAGAACCCTGGACGGTGAACATGGACCCCTACGGTTTCGGTGATTTACGACTGCATATATTCTCTATACCGTCACAGGGGGCGAGTGGTTAGAGCGCGAATTTAATGACCGGAAGGTCCATGTTTCGTACCCGACCTCTGCCGCTCGACTTCCCCTGTCTAGGTTTGGACAACCTGGTAGTATCCCAGCCCTCGTGCTTCCGTCGGGAAGCATCGTTCAGAAATCGTTCAGCTGTAGCACCCTTTCGGTGCCTAACTGCCATGCCACCTGAAGGTTGCACTGGGGCTGGGATACTGCCAGGTTGCCCAAGCCTAGACTGGGGAAGTCGAGAGGCAGAGGTCGGGTTCGAAACACAGACCTTTCGATCAGTAAGTTCGTGCTCTAACCACTTGGGTCGTCTCGCCGTCTCGTCAGGAGGCATGGCAGCTATGCACCGGAAGGGTGGTATGGCTGAACGATTTTTTTATTTATATACCGCCACAGGGTTCGTACTGAGTGTGGTAACCACAGAGGGTTCAGCTTGACCTCGGTCGTAACGAGACTGCTGGGGTCACTTGTGCCTCGTCGCCTTATAGTGGCTGGTGAAACACTGACTCGAGAGAGGCAAGCGGGATTCCGGTCTGGTAGGGGTTCTTTTCACCAAATCTTTACACTGCGTCAGATGTCAGAACAACACCGTACGTAAAGACGACCCAAGATTTTAGTATTTTTGGATTCCCAAGGCGCACTCGATTCAGTTGATCGGTCTGTTCTCCTTCATATGCTTGCCCACCAAGTTATGCCCAGGAAGTTTGTAGACATATTTCGGGACGTGAGAATATACGGAGCTCTCCAAAAGCTTCCGTACACAAGGCGGTGTTCAACAGAGGTCCCCACTCTCTCCATTCCTATTTAATCTCGTGATCAAAGAGATAATGGGACAAACGCTAGAAAGTCCTCAAAACCCCGGTGTTCAAGTAGCATCTGACAAACACGTTGTCGATCCGGAATATGTCAGCATCGTTCTCGTCTTCGAAGAGGACGAGAAGGCGCAAGTGTTTTTGGATGAACTGATCAAAGTCTGCACTTTGCACCCACTTGCTCCTGGACATGCAATCACTAAAGTCGTTACGGAGGCGGTCGAAGCTGTGGAGCGTTGTACATATCCTGGACGTTGTATTTGTTCTGACTATGGTATGACAAATGAAATCAACGCAAGAATCTGCACGTTTCGGGTTGTGTTTGCTAATTGGAGATATCTATGGCGGTAAAGCGGTGTATCTCCGAATCTCCAGTGACGTGTGTATCAGGCTACAGTACGGGCTGTTTTTTGTATGGCTGTGAGACTTGGCCTGTTCGACAGCGAAACTGCGACGTCTTCAGGTCTCAGAACCAGTCGCGTGGGTTGGTGTCGGCGAATCCGCAACGAGACTATCAAAAAGCAAGTTTTTGGTTGTGCAACGACAACTTCCATCGAATAATGTATCCAGCACCAGAAGCTACGTTGGTTAGGCCATGTACTGCGTATTCCGAACCATCGTTTGCCGAAGAGTGTGCTGTTTTCCGTGCCCAATTGAGAGTGGCGGACGCAGAGGGGTGGCAGATCTATAACCTGGCAGGGGAGTACAACAGAGATGATGAACAGTCTGTGTACTGTGGGTGCGACTCGCCTTTCAGGATGGGGACCATTGCACCTGGTTGGAGACGCTGTAAGGTACAGCTGCTAATCGACGTGTTCTTGTTGTCAGTTTCTATCCAGACTGCCTGAATGAGTGTCTGAAGGTGTAGCTCCGAACGATTTTTTCAGGCTAGCGCTAAGTCTCTTACCAGTCCACTTTTAATCTTCCCTACAGAATAAGACTTTAAAATAAACAATGTTTGTACAGCAGCGAAGCATCAGTGTTCATCATGACGTTATGCTGCCAAAGACGATGATTATGAAGACGATGATGATGATGACGACGATGATGATCGGACCATCTGGTAGGCCCTCGAAGAGTTGGTTCTGATAGGTTCTTTTGAAATCTGGGTCCAGTGGCTTCTCAACGGTTAAGCGAGAGGTGCGCGCTTTGAGTAGACCAGAAAAGCTCGTGGAAATCAGCAGCGGACTATTGCTGGTCGAAGTCCACTCTGGTATTACAGCAGGAGCGATACACAGTGATCGACTCCCACCACTGGTAGCTGACGGCAGTATGTTCTAGTTGGACTCGGGGCTGGTTTATTGGTGGGCACCACGTTGTCAAGCGATTTCCGCCGTCCTAGAAATTGGTACTGCAAAGGAACACTCTGTGGTCGGCATACATCTGAAGCAGCAGTAGTCTGTCTAAATGATGTCCTCAAACAGCGTACCAACAACGAACCCAGACTGGTCGCATTACCATCAGTTATCGATAGCGTGAACCGATGACTGACTGTCACTTTTTTAGAACGCGTGTAGATCATGCAACCGTCTGGAGTAAAAGCTCTCTTCACTTCTAGGACAAGCTACTTAGCACATGAGGCTAGTAGGTAAAGAAGTCAGACTAATCTATCGGAACCATGCTCTCTCAACTGTTCCACTGTCGGACGTCAATTTCTACTGAAAGGAGAATCGGGAGTCCTGTCTGCGGCATGCCGCCGCAAACTCCACTCAAGTACCAGATACCAGACAGAAAAGTGGTACCGGTTGAATCCAGGAGAAATGTTCCCGGCGGTCGCAAAATTAGCAGACATCAAGTGAAAATCAGCGTCCGCAACAACCATGGAACATGGGCGGCAAGGTAGTCTAACGAAGTGGAAGAAGCGAACAGTGCCGTATTCCCGGTCCCGAAAACCGCCATCAAAGACCAAACTGGCGCGATCACCTTCAATAACGATAGACACTTCGACCGCTGACCTATCGAATTGAAAAGCAATTATTGAGGCCATCTGTTACCACAGCCGGATTCCCCGACTGCAGAACCCTGGAGTGAACCTGGAACTCCCAACGACCTCGGAGGTTTATAGCTGCAAATCTTATCCCAGACACCACATAACTCCTGGTCCGGATGAGCTCCCACTTTCACTGTTCGAGGATAGGAGTGAGGTACTCAGTCAGTATCCGTCCGATTAACCTGACGCCACCGGGGTAAAGGAGTGTCTCAGACAACTGGAGAAGACTTGTAACAGTGCTCATTTTCAAAAGAGGTCGTAGAGTGAATGTGAAAACCACATGGGGATAAACTTGTAATGAGTTTCGGCGTCATTTATCTTTCATCTTCTAATGGTGGTCAGTGAAGCAATGACTCAACAGCAGCAAGTGGGATTTCGGCCTAAAGGGGGTTGCATCCAACACCCTTTTATATGTCATTACGTGCAGCATTAGCGTCAGGTATCATCAATTCACGATTTTGATATCCTTAGATTTATAAGGCGCCTTTGAACCTGCCGACTGATTTGTCTTCACTGCTAGGCTTGCTCAGCAAAGAATGTATTGGGCGTTTGACAATGAACTCTGGTTGTTTCGGATTATCTGACCAGACTTGTCCCCTCCTTTGGCATGCTCTTTGCTCCAACAGAGCGTAGGATTACGATCTCGGACATGCATACACACTTGCAGTCTCAGGCACTCGAAGTTATGGAGTGCTTTACGGACCCTGGAGGTCGTATATACGAACAATGATATGAAGCTTTATAAATCCGCTCCCAAACACAGGACATCGCAGATGAGGTCAAACATTGTCATCCGGAGTAAAAAGACCGTTTTCCATGGCTATTGTGGTTGATCGCACCAACACATGTCACACACACATACATGCCATACACACATGGAAGAGAGAACTTAAATTGTAACGGACGAATTACCCCATACATACCAACTATTAAGGCGGTCTACGGCAGAGTGGCACTTTTAGTCCAAGCGAACACCTTAAGACAATGTAACTTTGATTCAAAAGGTAGTTCTGGACAGGTGGGAAGATCTCGATGGTGTTCCCGATCCTGGTTTGGATCAATCCTTGGAAGACCCCAGCGGCAAGTACAGTGGCCGCCCTGAAACACAGCCAAGTCCTTATCTTCCATCCCCCACGTTGGTCCTGCGAATAACACAACTTGCCAAAAAGCGATGCTCACAACTACGAGGCGCTGGCCAACTGGCATATAACTGGACATGTAAAAAAAACTTGACGGGCATTTCTTGGACGTAACCACAGGGTTGGAAGAAAGAAGAAGGTCGGTGTGACTAATAACCTGACTTACAGAACATAAGCAAACAAAAGAACTAGTCATTCTTCCTGCCGAAATAATCAAGAATTATATACCTATAGGTTTTGAAACAATATAAAAAAACGGTTCAGCTGTAGCACCCCTTCGATGCCTAGCTGCCATGCCACCCGAGAAAAGCACGAGGGCTGGGATAGTGCCAGGTTGCTCAAGCCTAGACACGGGAAGTCGAGAGGCAGATGTCGGGATCGAACCACGGACCTTACGGTCAGTAAATTAGCGCTCTAACCACTTGAGCCATCTCGCCCCCGATATTGTTTTGAAACAATATCTGATGTGAATCGTCGGATAAGTAACCACCCAAGCAGCCATGAGTCTGATTATGATTGACGCAAAAACCACATGGTTATTTATTTAAGTTACACAGAAAAATGTCAAACAAACTCACAATTCTCTGATCAACATTATTCAAGTCGGGGACCTACGGGGCCCTGCTGAACTGAGCGTTCAAACACGTTCAATTCTCACAAGGCCGAGCTACCACACAAACTTTCAGATTCAGAATCAGGAATTGAAAACAAAAGCCGGATGCTTTTCCGCTCAGTGCTCTGACGCCTGATAGGATTTTTAATCCATCTCATATCCAGTCTTCCACTTCCGATGGTTCAACATTTATACTAGATACATACAGCAGGTACAGTAGATGCAGTAGATACATGAGCATGGATTCACGGATTCACGTATGGATACACGGGGACTGGACTTTTACCAGGGTCTCCTGGATAGGCTTTGTTTTGCCGTTCAGTGTGCAGAAAGCAAAGGCTCTTAGACTCAGACCGTCAAGTATGGCATCTAGATTGAAAGAGATGGCGGGTTTGCGTATAAAAATGCTATCTAGATAAAGACAGCGATCTTGCGTGTAAAAATA
Organism: Clonorchis sinensis; assembly: GCA_003604175.2. Lineage (NCBI taxonomy): Eukaryota > Metazoa > Platyhelminthes > Trematoda > Opisthorchiida > Opisthorchiidae > Clonorchis > Clonorchis sinensis. Next base: position 135,556,038 of record CM030370.1, read on the forward strand.
ATGCAGAATAAGAACGCGAATATCAATGAAGATAACTAGTGAAACTATCAACTTTTAAAGGAGGGCCGGAGACGGATAATTCACTCATTCTTGAAGATTAAGTAGAGATTGAAGGTCTCTATCGACCGTCCCACTTAGACCGAAGTTTAAGACAGCAGACAGGGAAATGTGGAAGCTTGTTTCGGATTAGAAACACTACGGACGAGAAATTTCCTTTTTATTGTGACGTGAAGCACTGAAGTAAGAGGTAAGCGAGTGATTATGCAGTCAGGCTTCAGTAGAGGGCGTGAAGAAAATGTCCACATTTTGGATATCCTTCAGCACATTTGCATCGCCCCTTAGCCGATAAAGCCAAGCAAGACTGCATTGTTCCAGAATTGTACGAGTAACCGGGGAATGGGTGATAGTAAAATTGCGCTGAGCTATGGAAAAAAAAGCGGTATTGACGAAAACTCTCATTCTGATGGCATCTTCAAAGGAACGATGGTGCACCATCGACAGAATGATTACGTGGTTCAGACTCCACTTTGCTTGTGCTGGTCAACTGTGCGAACGGTTTCGAGTCTGGATGAAAACAGTAAAGCAGATGCAACCCGCCCGTTTCACGGATTCACGGATTCACTGATTGATACACAGGTTAGAGGTTTCCACCCAAGTTTCCCGGGTCGGTTTTTTCTTGTTGTTCAGCGGCTGCCGTACACGTGAAAGGCACAAGCGACAAAAGGGGTGTAGCAATACTCTTTAAGTTCCCAGCGCGGTGCAGCAAGCTTACCAACGCGAGTACTTGCATAAAAATAGTTCTTTGAACTGGGTTCTAGAAGGAGCGCGGACAACCGTCGGAGGAAGGTTATTCCAAGCAGCAACTGCCCGAAATCTTCATACCATGTCCTCACCGTGTGTTTTCTGGTCCCAACTACATGAAAAAATTTTGAGGTTTATTGGAAAACGTTTGGTTTGGGACCAATGACGCATGGTGTCATTCGCCTCCTAGAAGGGCTGTGCACCTCTTGGATTCAATTTCAAGCCGTGGGAAGAGCAGGCTAGTCGAGGTAAGAGAGAGAACAGATGGGAGCTTAAAAATGAACTGCCGGTGACCTTGGGACTGCGTTTCCTTCACTGCCGGTGAGTAACGTTTACGAGTTCGTCGAAGCGTTGCCAGCAGATCTTCTTTGCTGGCTCCCGGACTGACTCCTAGACTCCCGGACAGAATGTTGAACCATCACGAACAGAGTCACCAAATGGGAATGGAGGAAGACTTGAATGGCGGAAAGGTTGCTGATCGACAGCGCAGGACACATTGTTTTGCCTGTGCAGTCGCCGTTCGACGGGAACAGTGCTCACCCTGGTTGCTTTAGTAAAATTAGCATCCGGAGAGTGTTCGTTGGAATTTGATTTAACGTCACTAAACCTGACATCTGACAGGGTGTTGCTCATGAACACATCCAAGTGGATACTGATGATCCACTAGGTCAGCCCAGAGTTCAGATCCCCTAAATGTTTACCAAAGTTATCAGTATCCACATTGGGGTGAGGCAAAAACATTTCCAGAAACCCTTGGATACCTGTTCAGTAAGAATGTCCTGCGAATGCATGTGGAGTGTATTCCTTATATAGATCGGGAACCATTGACTTTTGTTTTCAGGGGAATTGTAAGGTTGTGTGTACTGGTGTTTCGCAAGCATTTCCACGCTCCCAGATGGATGCCTGCTGGAACCACCCCCATGAGAATGCCCCCAAGATCCGAGGTTGTTTTGTTGGACTATAGCAGGAGGTTGAACGTACAATGGTACAGTTCATCGTGCAAAGTCGGATGCCGTTATGGAAGCAGTTCTTGACGATAATTATGCGGCAACAGTTTGCACACAAGTTAAGAAGCATTTCAAAAAACCACGCCAAATAGTTTTTGGAACAGTCGGCATTTTCTCCATACAGTATACTTGCTGTAATACTTCCAATAATTTCGACCCGGTTACATGTCTTATGGTGTTCAAAAGGTTTAAGTCATACAAATACCTTAAGGTACTGTGTTGACACTGATGATGTGCCGTTCGTTTGGCAAGTTTTCCTGCGTGTGTCTATTTATCTACGAGCCGATGCCGATCTAGTGGTATCGGAACTTTCGATGCACCCGTACGCATATCCGCCTAGCCCTCCCGAGTTTCTCCGGTAATGGTGGTTCAGAAGAATGATGGTTCCTCACTAAGGTGGACCTTTATACACTGTTTAAAATTGATGATACCTTCTTTATGCATCTGCATCACGCTTTCTGCCTCTCAGGACGTAACTTCAGGTTAACGGCAGGTTAGAGCGAGCCCTATGGATTCCTCATAGACAGTATTCAGCATGTGTACCGCCCAAAATGAGTTAATAATAATAATGTTTATTCCCAACGGTGCTTTTCGTGTTGGCACACGCTACTTTCAAGCGCCCAACGTGGACTGTTCTGCGTCAGTGAGACCCAGAATTACGCGGTCTATTTGGATGGCATAGTTTTTCCATCGGCTAGAGTGGAGGAACACACGAATCCATTGGACGTATTTTTTGCCTCGAGCCGCCAGGTCTGCGGCTACCCACGTCAAATATCTAGGGCACGTTATTTGCGAATGACGAGGTTTTTATGCTAGGGCGAATCCACTTCTATGACCGAAGGAACTAAGCAATCAGCCGTAGAGAATGTGCAAACGTTTCCCGGGTTGGAGCTGCACTATGGATGTTTTGTGCATCCTTTCTTGCAAAAGCCGATTTCAATCATCATACCCACCGTCAGTCAGAATAAACTTCCACCAATTGCCGACTGTAAAAATGATTTCGGTAAGTCAACCTTGGCTCCCTTGGCAAATAGTTCTTCTTGAGTACATACAAAAAGGGGATGTTTCTATAAGATATCGATGGTAGTAGGAAGATAGTTGGTGCTGCGTTGTCATATCAAATTCAGGACGGTCCGCAGCGTCTTGTCGTTCATGGAAGTCCGTTCCAGCTTGGGGCTTTGCAAATCACTCCACAAGAAACTGGGAAATGTTGTGGCTTGCTCACTTTGTTATGTATTTTCGGAGCCGTCCACTAAACAGGAGGTTTCGGGCCTACTTAAGTTACTTTTTATTATAATGGTTAGCAAGCCCCGAATATCCGGGGTCAGATCGCGAGGTGATGCGAGCGGTTATAATAATGTGACTTTGAGCACAAACACCGACCGGCAATCCGGCATTACCAGGCCGATATGCTATTACGCCGACCATTGCAGAGGCTTGGAGCTTGTCCATCAAGTTCTCCAAGCACGTTTGCACAAATGGACCGCTCGGCAACAGTGGCTTTAACTTGACAGATGCACAGAGTTGTGCCTTCAGACTTAGTTTTCTTTGCCTTATCTGAAAGGGGGACAGAATACCATTCATCCCACCGAACTGTCCCTGCTCATCCGGACAGGCAACAGGCCGCACTAGACTAGGGTGTCAATGTGTAATAACAAGCAGACGTCATCAATAATCCGTTAGGCGCATGCTTAATTGCCACCTTAATGAGTCTACTGGACATTTGGAGAGCATGTCGTTATCCCCTAAGGCGATAGGCTATTTGTGGAACAGTGTTTTCTTGGGCTTATTGGTCCGTCCATTATCTCTGGTGCGTTGAAGTCTGTCCTCTTCAGGTTCAATCCCGGTGCCCCGCAATTCTGTTAGTTTTCTGTACTCCTTTGTTTGGACCCTTGCGGTTACACCGCGTTTTTGTCCGATTTGCTCGAAACTCACTGGTCTGTTTTCCGTCCCACTGTGATGATTAATGTCTTGTCTCTGGGACCCGTTTGGTCCTTTGATTAAATGGTTAAGTAACTTCTCCAATCAAATTGCTTTGCCCGTTCGGATTACGCCTTCCTGTGTCATCTATGGGTATCTTCCTTGTGTTATTGGGCTCCTTGGTTCAGCCATAACCTTATTCTCGTTGGATAGTAGAGGGTTCAATATCGATATGCTTGTTGATGGGTTGTTCAGGAGTGTCATGCACGCACACATTCATGTCTTTTCTTCCTATTTGTTTAAACCGGTTCCTAAAGCTTAAAAAAGGCGAACGACCAGAGAGAGAGAAAACATTGGGAAGACCAACCAAGTCAAAGGAATACAACCGCAAAGCTGCACGGATATCAAATGGGCCAATGAACTCACGAGGACGCCAAGTCATGAACAGCCAGTTGTCACTAAATGCTGTACAAATACTCGCAGTCAGAGTGGTAATACGTACTCGACTGCGCAGTGATTATATCTTTTTTTAGTTCCTAAACGTTCACAAGCTAAATGTGGAGCTCAGAGCACTGGTCAAAAGCAATATGATCGAAAGCCCATAAGGTCACCTGAACTGCAAACACTTTGACAGAATGATATCTGATAGGCTCCGATTTATGCTGTTTGGAACGTAGTTTGGAGGTTTACGTCTTAATGAGGTCTACTGACCTCAGTTACCAGGTTTGTTGTCAGGAATGGCGAATAAGGAATGGAACCAGAGGGTATATAAAGGGTGCCATAACAGAGAGTGGTTTATTTGAATGGTCTTTTATTGTTGAAAGTATGATGGTACAAACCAAGCCAGGAATCCGAGGTTATGTAACTTCCGACTTTAGAATGAAAGTTTATGGCTTCACAGTAGCCGAAGCTTTCGGTCTGCGAGTAAGGTTTCTGTTTGCAGTTTTGTTTGACTGAGGAAAAAACAACGACCTAGCTTTGCCCGTTTGTGTGCTTCATCCAAATTCCGTAGCAGGATAAGGGCTGTATATTACTCAATTTAGTTTCAGAGCAAGAGATGCCATAAAATGTACAGGTACCCGAGATATAGCGTGTCGAATTGACTGGATTTTAGGTCACGCAGGAGGCTAGCCTGCAAAGGTAGAACCAGCTGCCCTATTCATTTGTTGTGGGACGTTAACCCCCCTGGGATCCCAGACGATTTTAAGCGACATCATGATGGAACTCCGGAACTTTTGTCGCGAATGACTGACGGATCGTTGATGGACTGTGAGTAAGGGACATCCTGATATTCGGCAGTAGCAAAAGTTTACTTTTTTTGCGGGTAAACCAAAAGGTGCCTGGGCCTAGGAAGACTAGGGTAGGACGTAAAGAGCAACTTGTGAAACCTTGAGTAACTACACGAGCTCCAAAGCCCGTCGTTGAGCATTCCGCAGCAGAACCTTGTAAGAGAGCAGCAAGATTATGAATGACATCGGCTGAGGTGGCTGGGTAGACCGTCGATTTATCAGTGGACTTTTGTGTAACCAGACTAGGAATACAAGCATGAGCAGTAGAAGCATAGCTATCCGGGCTATCATGAATGCTAACTTCAAAAGTAGAAAGAGCTGTAGCTGGTTTTCAAGCATTGGGAATAGCATCACTTGAGATGGACAAATATGGGGGAGAACAGATGCGTAGGCATATCCTTTGCGAATCATAACACAAAGTCTGTTGGGACCTAAAGAACTACAAACGTCCTGACAGACGGAGACTCTTGTTTGTCACCCAATTGGAAAGGTATGCTTATGGTCTGGGAGGCAGTAAGTAGAGTTAAGCTATTGGCTGCTGTCACAGTGCCAAAGTACTACTTAGTCGTCAGTGCGGGCAAAAGGATCAAAAATAATTGTTGTCAAGTCACGGAAAGTGACCGAGGCCCCTCATGCTATGGTTTGTCGATGAGGATAAAATGATTTGGTTCCATGGAAAGGGGATGTTGATAAGAAGGCTTCAAGAAATACTCTGGCCGGTTGGAGTAATTCGAACCTGTGGTAACTTCTTGAGGATTTTACTGTATCCATTGAACTTTGCCCTAGGGCTGTTTTTGGCTATTAGATCACAATGTACCTTGTTCTGGCGTGGTCAGGCGGGGCAATGAGTTTTATATGTGTGACTTAGCGGCTGTTCATTGGATGTCTGCGTGCAATAAGGAGTGGGTTAGTCAAACAGAAACGCACCTGGTGATTCTCTCCTCTAGCCACTGCATCACACCGAAGCACCACCGTCGTTTGCCAAAGGGATTCACCGTCGTTATTCTACTGGGCACTTGCCGACTCATCTTGCTCAAGCTTCTTTTTACAAGCCAACCAATATCAGAGATTGACCTACAATGTTCGAGCCATCTAATACCCGACAACACCCAACCATAGGCTCAACCTAACACTTAACGTATTAAGAATAATCCGCTTGTACCGCACCATCTCACTCTGCCATTGAATCAAACACTATTTGGCTTGCTTTCTTGCTTGTGTGCACACATACTGAACCTAAAAACTTGTTGATACCAGGGACTATATTAAATGCGCCATCACTATCCACTCCGATGCTTGGAGTGCATTCGCCCAAACTTCCATATCTTGAAGAAACTTCCTGAAAGCAGAAAACCGGTTCGATATAGATGTTCGCCAATTTTCCGTAAGAACTCTTCTTTTAGACATGGCGAGCCATAAATTTTAGGTACCGAAAAAGCAGTTGTCAGAATTAAAATGCTAAGCACAACACACTTATCAAAAAGTATTGCGTTTCGCATCTGATTTTAGAGAGCCGATTTCTCTAGCGTCCACGATAGAAGTGTACGTCAGGAACCGTGCTGAAGGTATCGAACAAGAGAGCTTATGGTAATATTCCGCTGCCACAGAATTGCACATCCCAGCCCAAACACCTCAAATGTGACGTCCGTCACGGAATTGCCGGTGCAATGATGGCATGGCATCGCCGGACCCAGTTTGATAGCATATCCTCAACTATTCACTTTATACCTTTGCCGATGCCCTCGTCCACTCATCCCCTTACCTGCGACTGCAAACAAACTCTTCACCTGGCTCCCCATCCGCCTCCGGCGCCCGTTCATTCTAAACCGCTGAACCTTCTGTTTGGATATAAACATCCCTTTGACTTGCCACTTGCTAGTTGGGAGTAAACGTTATTATCATTATTGAATTGCAACAAGTAGATCATGCTCAAACCTACTCGTTTATTTTGGTAAATTCTTTCAATAAGCGTACATTAATTCTCATCAGTGTTTCCACTAAAAACTGCCCCGCGTGTACGCCATAACCTCTTCTGTTTTAGCCATAACTCGGTGGTAATGAACGTGCTTGAGTTCTACTTACCCAATATTGGATATACTGATGGTGGTGGCATCAAAAATTTCAAGGCGCCGTATGTCAAATGGGTTTTGATGAACGCAGGCGGACCATAATTAAAAAGCTTTCAAAGGTCGAGTCAATCGAGGACGCTTTCGTAGAGGAAACTTCCTGCAATAAAAACCAATGTATGCTATAAAGCCGAGAAATGCTAAATAACTGACCTCTTGAGTTAGATTCGTGAATGGAGAATGAATAGCACTACGCTTTGCCGAAATGAAAGGTGATCATAGTATTGATCGGCACCTTGCGGTTAAACGCCTGACTTATCAAACTACTACTGGGAAGGCAGCAAGATGTTATCTCAGGTAGCGTCGGTGCTCGGTGGGTTTTCGCTAACCTGAGCAATTTTACTGCAAACGTCTCATTACAACTCGAGTTGACGTAACCAATGCGAACAAACCAATGACAATATACGGGCTTCGGTTGGCAAAAAGGTCTTCATTAATATCCCAAAAGCTTTTAACAGCGCTCATGATAAAAGTCCGTGCACCTTATCAGGATTGCCGTCTACATAGAAAAAGCCCTCCCATCATCCTTTGGGATTCAGTCGCACCTAGGTGACCCCATTTTTGGCAAAACGTACAAAAGCCAACTGGAAAACTGCGTTTAGGTTTGAGTGAACTGGAAGAGCTTAATCCGGCTGGACCCGTTCCGCTTATTAAGAGACAGCTATACGCAGTAAAAGACATGGCAATCAGGAGAAGGTACGGGATATATACAGAAGACTAGACACGATGAATTCTTTCAGGTAATCTGATCCAAAAGCCACCTAGCATTCGTAGCCCCAACATCCAGCTGCATCTTAAAAACAGTGAAGCTGGTAATACCCATAGCATGAATATCTGATAGCTTGTGATTCAGGCATCGATGTCAATGGGCCTGCAATCGTCTAAAGGAATATGGCCTCGAAATTAGAAAAGCCGACTTCAGTAAAAAGAAAGTACTTACCGCTTATCTTTTCTAAGTTGCGGAGAATCTAAATAACACAAACGTGTCCCGACGTTAGCTAATTTAATAAACATGCATAAGAACATTTTGGCTCTAAGTGGTTCCATCTGCTTCGTGTGCACAATTTCCACAGTCTCAAAGAGACAGCCTAAGTGAGTTCCAGCACCTGTTGATTTCCGCTTCAATTAGTCCGCCACTGCCATCGGTAATGTCTGCCTGGAACCGCACGAATCATGCAAAAAATCAGTGTCAGTCGTTGCTATGCAACGGGCAGATAAGAATGAATTCCTAAATACTGTCTTTTTGAGGCTGCGAAGCCTTGGGCGTTAAAGCCGACGTTCAGCGGGTCTAGAGCCGGTGGTTTGTTTAAGCAAACGATCGTCTGATTTCGAAGATGTTTTGGTTGAGGAAACATTTGGTAGCGCAATTAACCACCTTATCTTATCGATAGGTGTGGTAAGCCGAAGGCAAATCTATGCTGCTTTGTGTCTATGGCCGTAACACCTAGTGCAAGTTCCATGGGCCTTCATAAACACATTAGCACAAGCGTGCCGAGAACTTGGGCTTGCAATATCAGTGGACATTAGTCACGGTCCGTCGTCTTTACCTCACGGTTTAAAGTGCCAAACATTGAAGGCGAGTACCGTTTACTTATCCCAAACTCAAATGAAATAATTTGCGATCTCTGTTGATGGCAACAGCTGTTAACGCGATAACACTAGATGAACGATGGTAGGAAGCATGGCTGGTTTTCTGGAATTGCCTCATTTGGTATCGCATTAAAATCCCGCTAATGAGGTACTTGAAAAACTGCGGTATATGCTCATTGTGACAAGATTAGGTTATGGGGCCATAGAGTCAAGGGAATCAGTGACAAACAGGATAATGGGGCCGGGATTTTCGCGAGCAGCCTAAAGTTCAGAGTTCACACAAATATCCGTTGGTTCCTTCCCCCGGAAGCGTTTTGATAATAGGTCGAAAACATGTGATTCAACATTTTGTTATATCAACTGTCGCAGGGTGCTATCATTTTGGCCGACATACTTGCTGCATATAGCAGGTCAGGTTTGGAATAACGGTCCATTACTAATGCCTTTCTTCCTTCAGTTTCACAATTTTAGCAAGATGATGGTATTTAAATCGTAGTTCATAAGACTACCTCTCCAGATGCTGCTGTATTTAACTCATGTGCATCCACTTCCAAGAATACCATTGATCCTGGTAGACAGCTTGGGTTTCTTATGACCAAAAAACAGTATTGATGAATGCCACGAGAAACGTTGGTTGAAGTGGTTCAGTCTGTCAGTGATATGTACTGTGAATCAGAAACGAGAAGCCGGGATGCGAGCACAATGGTCGAATGCCTGCCACCTTATTCTCTGCTCGCTCTTGGCTGCGCGACTCTGGTGCTCTAGAGGCTACTGCGGCAAGGCGCACAGAGGTTGGTACCGTTCTAAGTCACCGGACAGAGGGTCTTGCTAGACTGGATACCTGGTTACAATCATCTCTGCAAGGTTCGGCTGTATTGCGCATGCCGAAATATTGCCAAAGACCGTTGTTTCCCGAGCCTAATTTGGAGTGGCGCAAGCAGCATGGTGGCCAACGTTTTGTCTGACAGAAGAGTATAAATGCGACTTCGAAAAGTCCGGGTGCTGTCGATGTGACTTACAATGTATGATGTGGTCTGCTTAATCTGTCCTATGCACGGCGGGAGACGCTGAAATATATGGATTCTAACCAATATCAGCGGCGTTCTTTTTATCAGCGTCTGTCCATAGTGCCCGAAACGAGTGTTTGGAAGTATAGGCCCGTCGAATTCCCTGCGGCGGATTAGCACCAAGTCCCATTCCTAAGCATTCTTATTCCTTTTCCATAAGGCTTCAAAGCAAACAATGGTTTTATGGCAGCGGGGCATTCGCTCTGAATACTGGGGTTCTGCTGTCGCGGATGATGCCCTTGATCCAGTGCTTAATTCACAGTATAGGGACCACTGTATTCCGGAATACCAACTTAAAAAACCCTTCTAGTGCTGACATTGCCAGAGCACTCTCATCCAGTAAGTGTGATCTTTAATCCACATGGGATGAGAATTCCACAAGTATTTCCCTTTGACCTGTCACTCTACAGGCGAAACCGCAGACTGAAAGAATTTATCACCTTATCAAACTGGAAACTGATGCTCCCTTCGCGAGGCGTGTGCAGCTTCTGTTCTGATCATTGCCAGTACGTCTGAAGTTTACCCATAATCGTAGCACTAACTTAAGTCGGCGTAATAAAATTGTTGGCCTGGAGACCGGCTTACATTCACAGCCGCGTGATTTCTAGAGAAAGACACCATCGAGCCTTCTGATTGCCCACATTCTGAACAAACCATGAAGTCTCCATCTTCTTTTTTTAGGGTTCCTTTCCAGACCACTGAGCGTGTTAAGGCAGGCAATGTCAAGATATCAACAATTAGCAGACAATTCGACAGGCTACAGACACTGCCAAAACCAACATCTTCGTGCTCAGCCCGTCGATTATGTTGCGGTGTAGTGATATCAAATCTTCCGGACAGCTTGTCCGTCGTGAACTTTGAATACTAACGCGGCAGGAAGTTGCCATGAACTGTCACTCGCTCAGTGGCTTTCACAGTTCCCCTAGCTTCAACAATCTCGTGGTGTGTGCCACTTGGTTGCATTGTTCCATCAGGACACTCAAAAGTGAAAACGGTGGCTCGGACCCCGGCATGAGGAATATTCAACTATCCGGCAAGGTATAAATCGACAACCACCATTGTTGGGCGAAAGAGCCGTCCAAGTAAATGTCTACGCACCAGAACATTCGCTCAGCATGCCCGAAAGCTGTCCGGTTTGTGCACGTGCTTTGTCAACCGACTAGTAGCGTTTTGTAAGCGTTTATTTTTACCTGGCCCGAGGGAACTGTTCTGGATGTTAACAGATGTGAGATGATGTGAGATCATGAGGAAGGAGAGAATTCCTATGTCCGTGCATCACAATGTCTCTTGACTGTCTTGGAATCCCCATGCTCAGAACAATGCAGTCTAAAGAACGAAGGCAACAAGACGAGGCATGCTAAGTAATACTTGCTGAGTGCCCGTAGCTAAAACGCGCAGGTACAACATGAGACTCACGCGCTTCCACATGACGTTGTTCTTATAGTACAGAACACACAATCAAACACAACTTTGGTTTCTTGCATCGTAATCGCTATTGTATCCTCCACGAAGTCTCTAACTTGATGCTTGTTCCTTTTACCCCAGTAACAAGGCAAGCATTGCGCGAACGATGACATAGAGTTCCCCGAAGTCGACAAAGGTGTGCATGATAGTACATCTCCTACCCACGCCATTCTGGACAAGAAGGGTGTACAGCCGTTCGGGTGGCAGGCAAATAGGCAAATAGGCGTACAAAGTGTTGGTCGCCACAGGATGCGAGGTCACCGGCAGATGGGCATTGGTGAAACAGAAAAGGACCGCCGGTTGTTCGAATACAGCTCATCACTGAGGAGTGCGTCAAGCGCATTAGTTTTGTCAGATTCTGCGATCCACACATAGTTTCGAAGACCGCCTCGCTCATTTTGCAGGCATCCAATGATGACGCCAAATAGGGTTTGACGTTTTTGCCCACCGTGGTCAAAAATGCGGCAAAAATAATATGGCTAATCATTCAACTTCTTCTCGGATGGCTGGAACGGCGAAACTAGTATATTCTACTGACACTCAGCTGAATATTCTTTGGCATCCAGCCAAAGACCGACTGAGTTATGGCATTAGCGGAGTTAATTTAAAAGAGAGATGTTTCTGATCCAGAATAAATAAGCTTCAGCAACAGCAGATTGCGGACCCTTTTAGCTTTGGCTCATGTGTACAGGAATGCTACATCTCGAGCAATAATTTTCTCCTCTACATGCTCGGACTTTGAAGAAAATAGCATATGCCAGATAAGGATCGGCCCAGTCACCAGTTTGAAATGAACTGGGCGTGCTCGAGGTTAATTGGTGAGGTACGGATGTTGCTTCAGTTCGACCCAGTGTGTTCATCTGCAGGTGACAGCGTAAACTCACTTTTGTTCACTTTCGCTGAACACAGGTTGAGCAATAGCGTGTATGTTGTTTTAGCGCGCAAAGTAATCAGCGGAATTTCAAAAAAGGAAGATTCACGTAATGGGGACCGGCGGGGTGCTCGTTGATGGGATAATTTTTCACTACACACGGATTAATGGACAGTTAATCAGGTCGAAACGTTGGGCTTATGTATCTTCTGATAGCCTCTTTATTTTCCCCGGTATGTGCGCCTTAACTTAATTTCGGTAAACGAAACAGATGTATGCAATCCGAATACTTGCTACAGAGTTTATCTTGTACAGGCTGACTTGGGTATTTCCTACGAGGAGGATGATACTCCGTGGATAACAGTGAGATATTCTTGGTTGAGATTATCTGTATGACAGATCACCGAGCGAAATAATGCGACTTACTTTATCCAACCTGAGCGGGCTTACGATTTTAATAAATGGTTTAACGCGTTGCAAGAAGCTTCCGAGTGCAAAGGGCCGGTTTTTGGCTCATCAGAGTATGTTATTTATCGAACACCAATGGGACAACTACTTTTAGAGCTCGGGATTTTCATGCACCCCAGTTTCCACACACTAGTAAGTCACATTTCTGTTCGTCATTTTTCCCAGCGGAATGGGATCAAAATGAGAGACATGAAGCAAGAAGGATAAAGCACTCCCAGCCTTCGGTAAGTATTTAAAAGTGGACAGTTGTCCATTTTTAGACCTATTTACAATGAAATGCTTGGAGTTGCTTGGAGTTCGTGCGCGGTTCCTTAACGTTTCATTATTACAGTCTGAGGTGAAAAACAAAGGAAGAAAAAGTTCTGCAGATTCTATTCTCTCCCTGAAGCACTGTTACCAATGAAGATCAAAACACCTGTTCATTTTCGATCCCTGCCTTTTTGGTGGATTTTCGCAAATTGGTCCGCCGAAAGCGTCGTGCCTTTGGTTATTTGTTATTATCAAGCCCCCAGGCCGTCTTTTCCTGTATGGACTCGTTAGTGTTCGGACGAGCCGCAAGGGGGCCGTCATCTTGCTTAGATTATCTGCCTAAAACAGTCCTCAGACTGGGTTTTGCTCCGATATACTGTCCTGACCATTTTCTAGGCGTCAATAGTGTCACATTATTAAGGATGTGCATTTGTGGTTTGAACAGCTTTCATTTTGTTACCTCGCTTGGTGAAATCCTCCGTTGGAGCACTTTCGGGGAGATTTCACCCAGCGTCATAAGATTCGGATGATTCGGTAGCCCTAACCAACAAGACTGCACACTTGCCATGGTGAAGACATAAGTGGTACCTCGAAGATCCTATATGGGGCTTCTATTTTCTGTAGTCTGTCCGTATCTTTGGTACCGTATATTTCGACCTTCGGCATACAGTAAGCAATCTAGATTGAACTTTTTGGGGTAGATAGGATAGTCGTTCAGCTGTAGCACCCTTTTGGTGCCTAGCTGCCATGCCGCCCAAAGGAAGTGCAAGGGCTGGGATACTGCCAGGTCGCCCAATCATAGACAGGGGAAGTCGCGAGGTAGAGGTCAGGTTCGAATCACTAACCTTCCGGTCAGTAAATTCGCACCCTAATCACCAAGCCATCTCAGCTCAAAGAATTCAGGCTCAAGAGCTGTTCCCTGTGATGCCCACTGGCCATCGACAGCAACACCGAATAGGTTTTTTCTCCTTCACACATATCGAGCGCCCTTCTATAAGGATACAAGTCGATTATGAAGTTTTAAGCACTGAGCTGTTCCCGTTAAACAACGTAGCATCAGTGGGTTACCGCGAATTCTCGAGGTAGTAGAGCAGTTTATACAGTTATTTACACCATTGTGTCCTCTGGGTCTCCTCAGTCCGGTAGGCTTGACAAGTGATGGATCGGTAGCACCCGGTCGGTAGTATTTGATATTGACACAGGAGGTCAGATGTGTCAGTTGCGTAGAAAAACGAGGGTGGTGAACAAGGAGCACGGAGAACTTACTAAATAACATAAGGGCAAGGAAGAAATTAGCCGATGATGTCGGGGTTACTAGTGCAATGATTTTAGTTCATGATGTGTGAGAGCAGAAGATAATCTGTCTGTGTCGGCTCTGCCTAAGTAACACTGTTCTTGACAGTCTTATGCCAAATGGGAGGGGAAAAGTATGTGAAAGCAGGCATCACTGGATCTCAGACGACTCTTCATAATTGTGGATTCAGACAGTTTGATTTATTACCTTTTTGACTTCGGAAACTAGGCGTCCTAGCGATATCAGCCATTAGGTTTTCCAGAGAATTCTAGCTGCAAGTGAAGTGACTACCGGGATTTTCGGAAGCCGGTTTATCACGCTCGTACTAGTGACCACTCGGTTGGATGGAACAAGTCTACAGCCGCAGGCTATCCTGTATATAAAAATCGCAACAGCCGTCCAGTACTCCAACGCTGACATGATCGGGGTTAGGCAACTGGCAATATATGGTATTCATCACCGCCGGGAAAACATCTGAGTGACTGCTCGCCGAATCCTTTGAAGTCCGTAACCTTCGCCCAGGGTGCCTGGAGATTAGGCTGACACTCCAGCCTGGTTGACCTATAATATATTACCGGTCAGTCTTGTAAAATGTTTGCTTGCTTCCGTTCGTTTTAACCCGAATTACCAACAAAAGCTACCCTATTTGTGCTATCTTGAGATAGAGTATACAACCTCGTGTTGGTTACAATGGTTTCGTTATCATTAGATCGGTTGCGACTTGACGTCGCAACCGAAACCGTAGTGAAAAAATGTAGTCGATCTTTGAAGGAAAACAGCGATACATACATATATGTATATCGCTGTTTTGCTTGGTAAGTCGGCTGGCTCCGACGCGGCATCTTGGGCTGCTTCAAACTTGGTTGCATTCAGGCAGTGCTTTAAGATCCCGGAACTCATGTAATCCTCGGACGTTTTCACCATGTTTGCGGTTGTGACGTTTGGATTACCCATACCTTCTGGTGCCACCGGAAGAAGCCCGTGCGTTATGATGTACTTGACCTTCATCTTGAAATAAGTTTGAAGCCATTCAGACTTTACTTTTAGTTTGGAGTCGTAAGAAAATTTAAGTTGGTCAGAATTTGTGCTACAGACGTTTGTTAGATGAAGGCGTTGCCTTATGTGGCTCGTATACTAATGATCCAGCAAAACCATATGGTACTATTTTTTGTGATGATGTCAAAAGATGGGTGTTAACCCGGTGGACGGGACAATGAAAGACTTCCCAACGCAGTCGACCTCGTTGTATAACGCGACTTTGTCAGACTATTTTAAGGAAATAATCTTATTCCCTAACAAAACCCGTTTTTAACCTCCTACTTTTTCCTAACGAGATAGGTGAAGATCACCTTTACTGTCCACCTCCATACACTGTAACCTAAATTACGCGCCTAGGGAGACACAGTGAAATAAATTCAGAATATGGTGCGCCCTTGTGTTCCGTTCTAAACAATCTCCCAGAAGTGTGGTGAAAACCTGCCCTCAAGCTGAGAAGGGCAAATAAGCTATCGCCGATGCTTTTCGCTAGGTTGAATTGCCTCTCCCCACAGCTGTTTTATGGGTACGGATAGTTTCCATCAGGTTTTCATATCGCCAAAGTTTTGTTTGTGTAGAATTCTATAGAACTATGTAGCACGGTGTAAGTTTTTCCATCTCTTCCTCCTTTGCTGATAACAATCAACTTCTTTTGGCAACTGAATATCCATTAGATGGTGAGTCACGGTGCGACTCTTTAAATTTCTGAAGCACATTATCGCTGTTTTCGGCGAGCAATTGGTGTAATAACCTATGGTCAGGCTTCAGGAAGGACCGTGGCTACGATTTGTTTCCTTTTTGCCATCTACCCCACATGTCGCGCAATAACAAGCCCAGTGTATGCAATCAGGAGTCACTGAATTGCGTCGAACATCATAAAATTGATATTAGGAGCGTACCTGTGTGGTTTATGAAGTGTCTGTATCCTCGGGCAAGTTCCATAAAAAAGCCTTCTTTTAATCGATATGGAAGATTCCCGCTATGTCCCGGACCATTTCCGGAAGAGAGGTTACATGCCTTTAGAAGCGCGTTGGAGGGACCTAATTAGATGTGTTTTCATTGCGTAGAGACGACACACTTACGGTAAACTGTGTAACCGAACAACCCAAGATAAGACTGGACAGTCAAAGATCAAACCGTTCAGCCATATTACCCTTTCAGTACCTAGCTGTCATGCTAACGGAAGGAGGCATGAGGGTTGGGATACTGCCAGGTTACCCAGGCCTAGACAGGAGCATTCAAAATGCCGAGGATGAGTTCGAACCACTGACCAGCACGTAAGATTGCGCCTTAACCACTGAGCCATCTCGAGCCTGATCGGACAATAACAGGGAGCCATTGCTCTGTTTAATATGAAATCCGTTAGCTTCCTTGGGGCGCCCTTCTTTAAAATGACCACTTTCTACGTAGGTGAATGACTAAATCTGATTTTAAAGTTATCTTTTACCAGTCCATTCATTTAGATGCAACCTGCACTTCATGTTTCCCCTACAAGCAACTCGTCTGACCAGCTTCGCTGTTCTTTCTCGAAAGAATGCACGTAAACGCCATGCAAGAAATTAGTCATTCAATAAGTCCTCAAAAGTCAAAATGGACACGGACATTTTGAGGAGATCTCGTGGTCTTAACCCACTGCTTATCCTACTGTTAACTGACAACAACAGATGAGTGAACCGCCAGTACAACACCGCCTCATCTAAGTTTGATGACCTGTTCATCGTAGGATTTTGGTTGTTTGCTTTCTCTTTCCGTACCCAAAGGTCCATCCAGAAGTCATTGGCCAGTCAGAACAAAAATACTGGTACACGTATCGAACTTGGGTTAACTTGAGTTATTCCCTCATTCTACACCCCCCAGGTAAATAAAAACTAAAACTGTCCCTTCTGTTTGGCTTTTAGCGCCGGAAACCAGCTTTGCGCGATTCGCCTGGTAAGTACTCTGGTTACCTATATTTGGCAATGTGGATCAAAAGTGATTACCCACTAAGGAGTAAAGGAAGGTTCTTTACGTGCCTGATGTCACCAGTATTTTAGACAGGTGACACTGTTTTCAGTGAAGCTTTGATTTGTTTACTGTCCAAAGGTAAAGTAAGTATTAGCCCAAGCACCATTAGCATACTGTCTCAATCGGTAATAAATAAAACTGTTTTAAGTAATGCGTTCCTCAAGGCATAAAGGGACACAAACTTCCAGGAAGGTTTAAGAAGAACCTATCGTTCTTTGGGTGGGCTTTGTTTAATTTAACATATGCGTCTAAATGTGTTATGTTTCCTCCTTTAGGATCGTGTGGTTAGTTAGGATCAGTTCTCACCATCCGCTAGTGGTTGCATCCTCAACAAAATGACCGAACCAAGCAAAGCTTACTTGAATGTAGCTAGTGCGCGCACTAGTGTTGACGGCAAACACATAGTCTTGAGGTTAAGTTTGTGAAACCTGGGTCTGAGCATCAAGTTATCGGATCCTCCAGAATCCACCGGAGTCCCGATAAGGAAGAATCACCTAGCATATTGCTTTTACAGGACAACAACCTCTTGTTTGGTAATTATTGCCTACCTCTCTTCTAGTCATCATCAGTTTCAAGCAGTAAAATATTTCAGAATATCGCCCAGTTATCTCATATACCACACTAAGATGCAGTTCCATCCGAAAGTGGGGGAGAACTGACCGGTTCTTCTCGGGCGGAAAGGGAAAAGCAGTAGGCCGGTTGGCGGAAGACTAGTCGCGCACACTCCGAACTGAATACCACTTGAGGTACTTCAACCGACAGTACCACTATAATTTCGTTAGCTTCCCTTATCGGTTATTTTCCATAATAAATGTACAATGTCCATTTCCGTGGGTTTTCCTTATGATGATTGCCAAATCCTCTTACTGTCTTGAAGGTTTTGGTTCGTGAATAACCAAGGGGAATGGAGAACTTAACACAAAACCACATTGTTATCTCTGCCGATTCCTTCCCCTCCCGGGTGATCGCGGATGTATCATATTCGAGCATCAATCTTCCTCCGAGTGAAAGCTTCATGTCTAGACGGTCATCAGCGGTCAGTGAGGGGGGATCCAGTTAATGGTTTCCACAGGGTAAACCCTTCGAAGTAGACGCTTAAGACCATTGTCCTTCGAGATGGCATCTATTTGAAGGTTCACTGTAGCCCGAACCGAACAAATTATCTGTTGGCTCCGAGTGGTTAAACATGTACCTTTTGCTGGTTTTATTTGACGGTGGTGCCTGTGGAATGTAAGCAGACCGAAATACGCTCTATAGAGTAGGAGAACTCCGGTGCGATGCACCCGCGATGACGAACTGCGTGATAATCCGAAATGACGAATCTATTTTAACGAATGTCTTCGAAACCCACCTTTTTACCTTATACATATATTGTTTTTATGTTTGACCGTATGTATTACGCTTACATAAATGTGCATTGCTTGCGTATGATGGGTGTTTTATCATGAAGCTGTGAAGCAACTGTTTACATAGTGGAGGGTAGACTGTTAAAGGTATTTGCTCAAGCCCACAGTTTCATGCCAATCACCTTGCTTTCAAGTTACGCAATTCATATCTTAAAACTACTGTATAATTCGGTCGGAATTTCCCCATAGTTCCAACAAGCTTTACTTTTCAATTTCGTCGTGTAATTGTGGTCACTCTTTGCCAGAAAACCGAGAACTATATCGAGGATCGCCAACGTTGCGCACCATATAAACCTTCATGTACTAAACTATTAAGCCAGGAACGGCGGTGAGAATAGTTCACCACTGATCATTTTCAATTCTCTTCGTTTTTCAGAAGGCACCAGCCATGCTTTAGATGCTCTGGTAAACAACTCCCTTTTGCCGAAATGGGCCAACATCACTGTATGTTTCTGATATTGCTCATCATTTGGGTTGGAGCCCTAGAGTTTGGGGCCATCTGAATGACCTCCATTTCTCTACGATAGGCCTGTGCTGGGCAGTGTTATTGGTCCCCTTTAATCTTGCTTCCAAGGTTCTGTATTCTGAACTCCTCCCTGTGATAGAATTTCGAAATTTGTCGTGAGGTAAACTAGTTGGAAGCTACTTGCTGGTATCCAGGAACTAATTCACCATACTAATCTCGTATAGTCTGTGCAACACTGCTCGAAGATCATTCGGTACAGCTCGAGACCGTAGGAAGTAAGAAGTGTTATGTTGGGCGTGGTGTTCTTTTCGTGATAGCTCTCGTTCGGCTAGCGAGGAGTCACGGATTCGAGTTCCGACGGATCGTCCGAATAGATGACAGAAAAACCAATTTTGAGGACGTATTTCAAATAAAAGTCAAAGGCAGGGGATGGGCTCATTGTCGGGCAAAAACAAGTCTTGCGGTAGTTTCTCAATCACCATAACGCTTTATTCGGATGACCTTATTGTTGAGTTCATTTTACTTTCTTGTAGATCATTTAAGGAGCAGTATATTGTTTACAATCCCTTGTACTCCTATTCCTTGAGCTTCGTGAGTATCTTTGAACGAAGGAAAAGCGTCACCCCACATCTACCCAAATCGGAAATTCCATAAAATCCCACATAGGGGTTGAAACCATGTCGCACTGCAATTTTGCCAGTACCTACTGTGTGGGACCAGTGATTTGCACCCAATATTTCAAGGACACTACTATGCAGCTATGGTTGGGTGAAAGTGTGTGTGACTGGAGAACACGTTTCGCTATGATTGTGCAGCGTGCGATGAGATTAGCAGTGCACGATGTGTGACTGTTTGGTTCACAAAGAAACATTAATCACACTCAATTGGTTGCCTGGATAAGCAGCAACCGTTGCTCTGGTCGTTTATTGGTGCTAACCGTTCATGACGGTGCACTCTAGCAAACACTTCTACAAAGTGCTCTTTCCAATGTTTATTCATTAAGTTGTTGTGACAACTGTTTAGTTAGGTGGAGCACATAAACTACATTGAATTAATTCTTTGCGCAGAATTTCGTTATTTTCTTCCTCACTGGCTCCAGTTGTACAGGTAGGGAGGGAACCCGCGCGTCAAGCTAATCCTATTTGGAGTGAGACACAGGAACAGCGGCGTACTTCGGTCGATCGACCTACCCCACCAGCAAGACCAAGACACAGGAAGTTGACTTCCACACCAACCATCAGAAATACAGCCACTTCACAGCTTGATGAGGAACCGCCTCCTCGACCTCCTCGTAGCAGTACCGCACTGCATACAGTAAAAGAACACCCAAGCATGAAGGACTCTGAAATTGCGGTAAGTCTTGCTTTTCCCTGTACTCTTGCCTCTGACTCGTGTATGAATGATCTGTTTTACTTTCTTACGCATGGCAAGAAGCCCTGTGTTTGTGATTCACTGGTTGTATTCGTTTTTTTTATATGTGATGAAGTCAAATATAGAGTCCATGTTATGTTTTTTAAGACATGCTTTAGGAGCAAAGATGCTCAAGAAGCGAATTCCAAAATAATTCATGAGTAGAAATACCTCGGGAGCCTCTGATCCACATGGTCCCCCTAGTGCCAGAAACTCTGTTCCGAGCTATAACAACTTACAACATTGAGTTATTTTTACCTGAATATGCGGCGGGTAAGCTGGCACGCAGTTAACAATTCATAGTGTGACATTCCCGTTGAGCGACTTTGGTTGTTGCTATGTCCGTCAGAATCGTCTTTCTACCCTCGTCAAGATATAATTGAAACTTTTACAAACACTGGTCTCCCACCAACAAGCATAACTGCATTTTGTCAACTACTTTCTTGTTCTTGCACGGTGATTTCACCGCCGTGCTTACTCTATGTGCTTAGGTTATTCGCCGTTATCTGAAGGTTACCTCATCAGCTGGGTTCTTAATTCTTCTAAATCTAAGATATTTTCATAGCTTCGAATTTATCTGGCGCAGTTCTTCCTCTATTTATCCGTCTATCACTTCCTTTTTCAACGTCCAACCCTCCACGAATTTTATGTCATTCTGGAGATTCAGAGTCTCCAGATGTCATTGTTACCGGTTAGGATGACAAAGGAAATAATCTTCATTGTGGATGTTAGCTTATTGATCATTTGGTGGGACCGTTGTCGTCTCGTCACCACCGTAAGGTAGTTGGAATTCCCTTATTCGATACCTCAGTCCTCAAAGCTCCCTTGAGGAGTTCGAGGTAGCTGAGCAGTTAAGGTGCAAACTTACTTATTACCGGAAGCTCCGCGGTTCGAGTCCAAACCCAGCATCTCGATTGTTCCCGTTTAGGCTTGAGCAACCTGGCAGCATCTCAGCCTTCGTACTTCTTTCGGGTGGCATGGCAGCTTGGCACCGAAAGGTTGTTACAGCTGAAAGACAACGAAAGCGAAAACCTCATTGAACCCGAACGCTCCATAGGGTTGGAAACATTTCATCAACTGGCAATACTACCCTGATTGAAAACCACTAACCTGATAATTTCGGTTGCTCCCACAGCAGATCATCCATTTAATGTCATACAGCTCCTTATTGGTCAATGGCCACGTTGAAATTTATTCCGGTGCAGTCTATCTCATTTTGATATTTCAAGCATGGCCACCAAACCTCACTTCGCTCCTATTGAATGGGGTGTGCTACTGCAGGCATGAAGACCTAATAGCTAACGAATCAACGGGTGATGTTTGTCACTGTTGTTATCGAACCATTCGTGTAACTTCAACAAGGGGCGAGAAATTGATATGGCCCGGAAAATCAAAGGGCATTGGTTTCGAACTAACGTAGAAGAGATGATAATTCAGAAAGTTTTGAACATTAACTAAAGGATACTACGTAAACGGGACTGTCTTTTCGTTAGGTTGGTATGTAATTGGGCTCACATTCAAAAGTTTTCAAACACATCTCCTCTGCATCAGTGTAGTCGAATTTATAAGGATTTTACCCCGCTAAACATTTGCTTGATATTCTGATAGTACACTGCCATACCCTTACGTCAATCGTGTGACACTGTCTACATGGCAATATGGACCCATTCTTGCACAACTTAGGCGCACTGAGGCTATATATTCAGTAAGTTTAAAGAACTTTGGCAGCAAAACTTAATCAATGTTTGGATGAAAGTCTCTTTACTTCAGAACTACTGGACATATTGAAGTGATCGAGTTCCACCAACCAGCGTGTTGGAAGGCTTGTTATGTACGTCTTATTGTATTGCTTCTGAAATTGATGACTGCCTCTTTAAACTTACGACTTTACATCGTGCTACACTCTTTATGGTCCTTTGGACTCGGTATGCATGATGGCCTGCTTATTAATCTTGAATTACAGTGTTGTTAGGCTTGTTACTTACGACCCAAAGGTAGCATGAGTACCTAACTCCATTCTATTGGACGCCCAACTTTGTGGACGCTTGTGACTCACATCGACCTTACAGATCCCACATCTACTTAGCGACGCTCTCGCTTATCGTCGACAACAAAAATCATGTGATTATCACACTACCTTTTTAGAACTTTAGAAAATGCTAAGAGCAACGTACAAAGTACAAACTGCACTTAAAGAGTATATGTGAAAAATGGTACTCTGTTAAAAGAACTTTAGTAGAACTCGCTTTGGCCCCCTTATTTTGATATCGCCGGTTTCTGGTCTTAACCTCATGCGTTTCATTTCTTCAGGCCTTTGACGCTATATTTCCTTATATTATATTCTACCATTTTTCTTTTATATATATATATATTATTTACAATGTTACGGCCTGATTTTTCCATCGGTTTTAGCTGGCACGAAATAAGACACAATACCTACATCCCTACAACCCTCTGCGACTTGACTCTAATTCTAATGAAAATAAGCATGAGCATGAAAAAAGACAAACATGGCCACAAATTCAGTTCTGGAGATCTTCAGTGCGCTCACTACCGTAGTTGTATGACAGTAACGTACAGCTTTTGCTATCGAATTGGTCTGCAAGTTGGGACTGACCACGGCTTTTTAATAATCATCATCGTCGACAGCATATCATCAATGTTCAGCACTTGTGCTTTGCTGTCGCACAACCGTAATGTATTTATAAGCCCTATCGTGAAAAAGGGAATCAAAGTGGATGGGGAAGGGGCTTAGCGCTATTCCGCCACAAACAGTTCGACTTACCTGCACCTCCAGGTACTCATTCAATCTGGATAGAAATTGATAACCAGAACCCCACTGACGTCGATTAGCAGATATATCTTCTGGCGTCTCCAACCATTCACAGGAGAAATTATGCGGACCTTATCCTGGAAAACGAGTTGCACCGACAGCACCCAGACTTTTCGAAGTCACTTTTATACCCCTCTGCTAGATCATGGGTTGGCCACCTCTCTGCTTCTGCCACTCTGAATTGGGCACGGAGGTTTCCGCTGCAGAACACCACTACGGAAGGAGGCGATAACTTTCAGAAAAACCCGGAGACTTTGACAACGAAATCTAGATTAAAAGCTAAAAGCGTTCTAATCCGTATAAATTTGACAGAAAATGCAACGGTCGGCTCGGCCAGCCTAACAGTGTCGAAGCCATAAGGTTTCTTCAAGACTGTAGTTCGAACCACTTAGTATGAACGAGTCCCAGGGAGTTGAATGACAAACTGGCATGCTCGTATATGCATATGTAAATAGCAACGCCCAGGGAGGTTTGTCTGACTTATGTAACCAACATCGTTTTAAGCGACTGCTTACTGGTGAACGTCATAATAAGGTATTTCAACTGGCGGCATCAGTGTGGATAAAGTAGTACTGCACTGTGCATTTGTTTTTTTTTTAAAAAAAGCTCGCTTATTTTTATTGCTTGTTCCACGATTTTTTCCTTCCAAGGTAACAAAACCTCTGTCTGAGCTACAGAGTCGCTATCCAGTGAGCGGACTGGCGAAACGCATGAGTATCTCGGCGTCGGATTTATTTGGAAAATCGGTAAGGCATATATGAAGTGAATTTCGCCACAACAGTTGTCTACTTGCACTCAGACTGTTTAGAAGTGCAAAATGTCCATCGAAAAATGAGATAAATATTTCTTTTCCAACGATAGCTACATGCAATTCTTCATGTGTGCGCTAAATCTCGAAAGTATTTGTTCACTAATCAGCTTTAGTTAACCCTCCTTGAACTCCGTTTGGTACACATATCAGGCTGAACCAAATCTGCTTGTGTTTGAAAAACCGTGCCTGTTTGCGGAACGATCATATTACTATCTCTCGGGCTGAGATACGCCACGCAGTGAACATCCACACGAGGTTTAAACCGTTTTCTTACCTCTCACCATTAAATGCATAACACTCGAGCTAACCATTCTGCTCTGCAGGTTGTTTCTTCAACGAACCGTTCTTCTCTTCCGAACTCTGTGTTAACGTCCGCTTAAATGTACCTATTAGCATATGCTGATCACTGCTAAACACATTTCTGTGTTCCTCTGCAGTACGAAGCAGGAAGAGATGTAGCAGGCAAG
The DNA here is from genome assembly GCA_003604175.2 of Clonorchis sinensis. Taxonomy (NCBI): domain Eukaryota; kingdom Metazoa; phylum Platyhelminthes; class Trematoda; order Opisthorchiida; family Opisthorchiidae; genus Clonorchis; species Clonorchis sinensis. The sequence goes on from CM030370.1 coordinate 135,580,616, forward strand.
CCTTTGTGTCCGTTTGCCTGATGATTTGCGTCACCCAGAGAGAAAAACAGTCGCCACCTTCATTCGTGACATTGTGTTATTTCACGATTGTACCTTCATACAGGCATGCAGGTGTGTGCGCGCACCTGCCTCATTAATGTGCTTCACGACCGTAGTACTCCTAGCCCTAGTTTAAACTTTTCAGAAAATACTCTTTGTGTTCGATGTTTTAAATCTGGGTTTTAGTATGCACGTGAAGTCAGCCTATGCTGAAAAGCTGAGAAGCACTGTGCACTTCTTCATCCCTTTTGAGAGTTATCAGCAGTGGGTTATTTACGAAGCGCTACCGACATTCGAACTCACGCCCTTTTGGATAGGAGTTTAGACCCAGTGGTGTGACTAGTGTGTCCTTAAACAGAATGTGGTCAAATGTAACCGGACACGATGTAGAAGGACACACATGTTACGCTTGCTTACTTACTACCATCACAACCGCGTCGGTTTACAAGAATGACGAGTAACACAATGTACCCTGTGCACTAGTTCTTTCGGCGTCCCTCACGGTAGTGAATTAATTTACCTTCTGTGTAACCGAGACATATGTTTTATCAGAGGCACACCACACTTTCGCGGGGCTGTATTGAAAATTTACTCTGCCCATATGATCTATACTTTGAAATTGGACATTCACCCTAAGTGGAATTTTCGTGTTTTTTCCTATTGTTTTTTAACGAGTGGGGTACGCCAAAACTTGTAGCTCCGCCGGGGCTCAAATAGGTGTGAAGCAGATTTATGTGACTTCTAATGGATGGGTTTGCCTAGCTGAACGTATTACGACCCAATCGATTTTAGTGACCTTATAGTTCTGCTAGAGCTACGCGAATTATCGAGCTTGAAAGTGGAATTAACCCATCTTCCATGCAGTCGTTCAGTTTGCTGCTGAAGTCTAGTGCAGTTTACCAGCTCCATGAACCCCTCATTTAGACACAATATCAACTGTTCATGCGTACTGGTTTTTTTAACTGTTTTTTTTAACCATCCAATTTCGTTTTTTTTTCGCAGCGCGATGAACTGATACTTCTGCTGCTCCAGTTGAACCGCGAGAAAGCAAACCTACAACGTTGGTTTGATTATTTCACCAAACAAATCGAGTTGATCCAAGCAGACAAAGGGTGAGCCCACTCAGTTTAGGGGTCAGTATTAATCATTGCGACGAGTTGACCTAGTTCAGCTTCATCATGCGATTTATTGCAGGGGGACTTCAGCGGCCGAAGAAGAGTTGTCCGCAATTCGGGTGGAGTTGGCGGATGTCACCGGACAATTACGTCTTTCAGAGCCTATGGTCAAATTCTTGGCCAATATGCTTCGGATGGGAGATTTGTATGCTGGAGACGACGTGATGTTTGCTAGTGAATATCGCAAGGTGAGATAATAATGGAGCCAGGTTCTGATGGTAAAGAGGTGGTTTTACTTTAGGTTTTATGGACCAGATCGCTTGGAAGCACAATGAGGGCTAGTTCTTGTGTGGAAATTTATTTATTTATCTAAGTCAGAGCAGTTTTTCTAGCGGAATTTGTCGATCATCCTTCCGTAGATGAACGTCGAGTACAATTCACCGCTCAGCATAGCAACTTTATCTCGAGTTTTCTGTTGCAGTTGTTCCATACATTGCACACTCCTGTCGTAGCTAACGTCACCGCCCTAAAACTGTTTCATATTTGTACACAGAATTGTTCAGTCGTCTTCGAATAATATCAGTCGGATATCTTTTGTGATAAAAGACCCCTTGTCAGGAGCTTCTGATACGTTAGTCTAAGGAATGTGGCAATCTCTGGTTGCTCTTAACTATCGGATATAAATACCTTTTACTACAACGTGTAAATTTCAGAGGCAAGAAACTGAAAGTCCTACGGTGAGAAACCTGAAAGTTAGACTTGAATAAACACAAGCTATATTATCAATCAAGAGTGTGCTCAAATTGAGTTGCATTAGCTTTGGATCGATCGAAGTGATAAGGATTTCAAATGTGTTATACGACGGAACTGATGAATTAAGGCCAAAACGCAGACAATAACATATTATACGTATCAAAATTGGGCTTGAACTTGCTCACTGGCTAGGGCACTAACTTACTAACCTGAAGGTGCTTTGAGCCGAACCCCTGCGTTCCGACTGCTCCTGACTAAGCTTGGAAAATCTCGGCAGCATCTCAGCCCTCGCTTCGGGTGGCATGGCAGCGAGGCTCTGAGAGGGTGTTACAGGTAAATGGCTATTATTTAGTTTTACTTAGTTCTAGTTTGACTGCTTGGTTTGCAACGCACCCAACGCGTGATTCTTTCAACAGTGTCAATTGGGCTTTTGGAACACTGCGGTGGACAAAGCAGAAGTTTAGATTGATTCCAATTGGACTTAACCGTGGTATGTATTCTCATCATTCAATCACCAGTTTTTTCGTCGGCACCTCAGTTGATAATCTGTAGAACGTACGCCTATGATTATCATTAGCAGATCGATACCATATTGATTTAAAATATTTTGAACAGTATCTTCTTTCCATTTGTACTGACTACGCAGCTGAATTGGTAATATATGTCAGCAGTGGTGGCTTGCCAAATTGCAATTCATCACCTTATTGAAAGGGGTTGAACACGGCTGCATGGTGCTCATCAAGTCTTTGGAGACATTTATGATGACTTGGAAATATCGTTAAATGTTGCCGCTAATTATCATTTGTAAAAATTATACGTCCAACCTCCAAGTTAAACTGATAAGAAGTTGCTCTTGACAGCTACTAGTTCTACCCACCGAATCGCTGTAAATTTGAACAAACCTGTTCGCATCATTGCAATTTCTGGACTGCTCCTCATATTTAGCAGAAAGCATTCATTGATCGATGAGTGTTGCACAGACAAATGATTTCTGCGGAAACAAACTCCACGCACTCGTTTTGTTGTATGATGAAAGGAGACTCATGCGACTTGCTTGTGCGTGCGTACACACACATGTATCATGAATGTGGGAGGTTCCTTTAACGGACCCGCATATGTACCAAGCCAAAAATAGCTGAGCCTACACGTCACAGTCTAGCCGGAGCCTGGGACACATCAAATCGATAATCAGCGTGACGGTCTGAATAGGGCAGAGGTGCTTGTGCGAACACAACTGTAGTTTTACTGAAACTGAAGTTTGGTCACATCGAGACCAGATGATATCAAACAGGTGTCCCCCGCCTAAACCAATGTAGACTGCGCTGAAAATAATTGCACTCTAGAAGCTATTTTATTGTCATTTTATATGCTGTTAGAATAGCGGAAGCAGTTGAAGTTGAGCTCATTGAACCTGCTAGTTAGATCACGACATTCACTGGTACAAGAGTGCCAATATGATGGTTCGTAAGCTGGCGATTCGTTGTCTAGCTTGCTCTCTATAATCAAATTTAGAGTAATTCCTGCACTCACAGTGTGATGAAATACGGCTAAGGTGGATTTGCTAGGCGTTTACTATCCCGCCAAGCTTTGGAAGTAAAGTACGGTCAGTTCGTCATCAACCAGAGAGACTGGCGTTGACGGCAAAACGTTTATAAGCCAATCGCCAATGTTCTATGTGGGTGGGTCGTAGTCAATTGCTAGGTGGCTAATGCTGCCACCGAGCTCAATGGTTGTCAAATGTGCAGCGTAACAGATTACTAGTCTAGCTTCCGCTTTCCGGAGATGTTTTAGCCCGGGTACGATGGTTTACACTCGTTTATTGGAGCATCATTTCTGCAATACGATTTGTAGAATAAATCTGGCGTAACAGATTTTTACTATGTTCATAAAGACCGGCCAGTTTTCGATCAACTACTAACCGATTAAGGCGAGAAATAGTTGCGTGCATATCCAGTGTTTCAAAATGTCAAAATGTATTTCATTTACATGACTACAAGAACTGGTTTGTTCAACAACATTATATGTTCTCGGAGCGAGCTCACCACGGCGGACGTAGGAGTTTGGTCTCCTCGAGGGTGACGTGTAGGACTTAATGTCAGTCCATTAGCTCGATAAATAAATCGGACAATAAATTGTGAGAGCTTCTAGGAGTTAGTTTTTCCAAACAAAGTACTTGGTAGTCTTCGAGTGATTTTGTGCTATGGTATTAATACCGACTGTCTATAACTTTAAACATAAGTCTAGGTTATAGCTTTAAAGCGGACTGCTCGAGCTAGTTAGTGGCTTAAATATTTTTTGATGACTTCATTTTTAGATCCTAACCTGTTCTGATCTCGTTCTTTAAAAAAACCCTACCAGAATCTTCACTTCTGTCCAACTTCATCGCAGCACGCGAGCAAGCCCACAGTATATTTCAACGTCAGCCAGAGTATAACTTTAGAAAGTGGTTGGTATTAAACAGTCTGCTTCAGTCTTATTTTGGAGTACTTTCACGGTTAATCTGTCGATTTTCTGCGAAATGGGTTTTGCTTACCCCGAAAAACTTGTTTTCCAAGCATATTTTGATCGTGCAGTAGTAGAGAAGAGGTACACACGAACTCCAGCCTGACTTCAGAGATTTGATCATCGGCGTCTTCGTGGCATACTAGGAGTTAGCTAGATGCAGTACGCCTACGGTGACACAGTATGTGAGCCATCATTTGGGAACTATTCTGAGTCGCTTAAGCGATTGGGGTATGTGCTACATATGCTAAGCCACCATATTCCAAAGGAAGCGGTACTTTTCATTCGGAAACTTTGCTGACTAAGGTTCGGGGAACTGGCCACGAAATGGTAACGCCCAGCTAAATTGGCTACAGTCAAACGGAATTCTTCGTTATCTTCGCATCTCTCTGAATCGGGGACACTTGATCCACTGATACTAATCGGTTTTATTGGCGAGCATGCTTTGAATTCCTGGGCGGGTTTCGAAGCTAGAGTTGATCTTTCCTGTGTGCTGAGCTCACGTTGTGTATGATTTGCAGAGGATGCAGAGTCAAGTCCGCTGGTATAGTCTTCCTACAACAAGGTGATTGATGTGTTTGTTTTGACGCATTCTGACGATGTAATGATGCCCAGTTCTCCCTGTTTTACCCTTTCCCGGTGCGTTCTTTCCTCAGTGCTGCATGGTAGTTCAGTGTTTACTATTCGCGAATGCTTGCTGTAGACTCTTCAGGAGGTTGGCTTCTCTTCAATATATCCCCATTGGTTAAACTAGTCTAACTGGGCCGAACTTGTAAAGACTCAACAAAACATCCACCGGTACACATGTGCTAGGGAAGCGGTTGGCGTCTTTTGAGAGCACGCTTTGTGTGACTCTCACTAGTGTTGCAGGCAGGAGGTTTGAAGCGGCTGCATGTGCACCCGAGTATACCCAGGACTTGGAATGTGCAATAAGACATCGGGAGTGAAAATAGAAATACTCCCACAGAGCAACGCATTTTTGCTTGTCAGAATCATCCAATGCTTTTCCTCCCAGGTTTCTTGTAAGCTTTTATTCAATCGCAGGTGTCTCTGAAACTCCGTTAACCTTGAAGGCATTCATGCATTCTTAGCTCAGGATCCTGCTTTTGACCTGTGCTGAAGCACTGTTGATGTATTCATGACGCAAAAATGTGGTATTCAAGTGAGGTCACTGTCATCGTTCATCGCGCTCATTTGCATGTGTGTGCCTGCTCGTTCCTCACTCGATCAATAATCCGCTCGGTCTTGAAGAATAGATCCGTGCGACTCTTTTGTCAACATCTTGTTGTACACACATACCATGATTGACTTTGAACACTAGACTTCTAGATAGAGTGTTTAAGACATCTGTGTTTGCGGTTTCTCATCTTGGGCCCGAAACTGCGTCAACAAAAAAGATTAATTCGCTCACGAGCAACGTCCAGCTGTAACACCCTCTACTTTCCCCCCATTTAATTTTACCTCCTCTGCCTGGAACGCGCAACTATTGTTCAGGTAGGTAAACTAGATATCTATATCAGCTAGGCTTAATTTGTCCATGAGTGTACTCTGCTCACCTTTTGTCCAACAGTCTAGATTCGTCAGTTGGTTTCGTTAATTATGAACAGGTACAGCTGAACATCAATCTGAATGCTTGCTGGTTCATGTGGCGCATAAAGTAGGTTTATATCGACCACGTGAACAGTTGCTTCACCCATCTTAGCTCGTTCTCTGTTGTTCAGCCAAACCATCATGCTGGCGAGATGGCCCAGTGGTCAGGGTGCGAATTTACTGATTGGAAGGTCGGTGGTTCGAACCCGACCTCTGCATCTTGACTTCTGTCCAGGCTTGGGCAACCTGGCAGTATCCCAGCCCTCGGGTGACATGGCAGCTAGGCACCGGAATGGTGTTACAGCTGGAAGATTATTATTATTTTTTATATTATCGTGCTTGCCTGTGACGAGGGATGTGAGCTCATCTTTGTGCACTTGACGCAAATCCCGAAACAACAAGCTATTTATAATAATTTGAAAGCTTCCTAGCCACAAGCGGCATTGTCTGAGTAGCTTGTGTATCGTATGTGCTGTGCTTATGTTGGAAATTATCAGCAACGAACACAATGTGAATGTATGAATTCCACGGTTGACCTTTTGGCTATCCAAGTCTAGACTCTTTTAGAAACCCCTAAATGAAGGTTGAAACCCAAAGACTTCTACCTGGGGTCTGCCTCCACTGCTTGACTTAGTCCGCTGAGAATAACGTCATCAGGTTTGTGCATCCGTATGTGTTGACTGCGCTGCCTCACTGTAAAACGACGCTATTCAATCAGCTTGCGTAGCTCAATGAGTGGATAAACGGTAATAAAGTGCTTTAGTGAATACAATATGGTTCTCTGGTTTTCACATTTTGAAAGCCAGTTAAATCAGTTTCTCTGATGGTCCCTGCCACAACAATTGGTGCCGCAATCAGACCATAAAACTGTTGGGCCGAATATTTCGTTTTTGAGATGAGCAATAGAGTCTACTGGGGTGATCTCACATCCAAATCTTCGTGTCAGAATCCCTACACACAATCACATATTTCCCTTGAAAGGATTGCTTTCCAACTACTTAGTCTTTTGCAGTGAAATAGCCAGGATATCTTCCAACAAAGTACATTGCCAAATGAAGGCTGCTCAGCCATGCGGCAGGCACTCTTGTTCCACACCAGCAGAGCATGAGTAACCAGTAGCAGGTGACAATAATCAGAAATGGCTCTACTAATATTGGGCCTGTTGTTTGTACGCCAAATATTTTTTCATGTATCCTCAACTCCAGCACCCACATTAAGTGTCATTTGGGGTTGTATTTTCAATATAAAAGTCGGATACTCTCCTCTGCGCATAATTCGTCACCCGTTTAAGGCACCGGTTCGCATGGATAGATCGTTTGGTCGTAAGGTCATTATCAGTGTTTGCGCTAGACGCCGCTCTCGGGAGATAGCTCATACTGGCTTAACTGACGCACCCGGTCTGTCATCAGATGTTGAAGACAGTCGGGACAGTGGAACAATTCGCACACAAAGACATACACACGCACCCAAACACTTATCTATGGCATCGTAATCACATTAGGTTACGTTAGGTTTATAAAATCCTAAGCTTTTCAGGTTCAATCATTGTTGCACTGAGCTGGGTTGGATAACGTGTATGAGATAGGGATGTGGTGGAGTGGAGTGGTAATGGAGACTGCGGGAATAGTGCGAGGCAAGTGTACATAGCACACCGGGGTGTCAACTATTAAAGCGCTGTGATCGCCTGGTCAATGGTACAACAAGGTCAATGAGAACAAAGTTGCCGGATCACTTCATTTGGTGTTCTCCTTCCGCCACAAAGCGTGTAAAACAGCATGATACAATGCAGCTCACTAGATTTATACAATTATGAAACAACGGGGCCAGTCAACAAAACCAGGACAGACTCAGAGTGATCCTAAGGTCTTTCTGAGCGCAGAAGGTGGCCTTAAAACGACTAACCGGTATGGTCTGAAGGAACTTCAACCTTTTTGGCTGCGTGCTTCTTGGAAGACCCGGAGCGATGGGTTGAGTTTAACACTGTGTCCTAGCGATCGACGAAGATTGAAAGATGACAAGGGACACGGGAGGTTGGATTCATCGAAGTGCGACTGTCACTACGATGCGATTCGACTGTCACAACCAATACTGTTCGAAGCCTGACAGCCTATAATTTTTTCTTCGACTTTTTGGTTATGATATTAAATGAAAATGTGAAGTGGGGCAGTGCAGCGAGGGAGGATTCAGATGTATGAGTTGGAACGGCCGGTAACAGGATTTGTTGGGATTACCAAAGCCCCGCAAATTAAAAGTACACTACTCGATTAGATAATCTACGAAGACCGCACAAGTGTTTACGTGCGCTTAAGGGCGTTTTGTGCGTCCCAGCAATGACTGATAAGACTCCACTGATGGTCTGTCCCATTCTTATCGAACCAATCAACACGTGTCCTTAAACTGCGGTTTCGAAGACAGACGAAAAAGGGTTCATAGTGTGCCTCATTACTGGGCGTAAGAACTATTGAGAAAAATGCACGTGTAATCTGTTGGTACTGCACCCTCCAAAAGGAGGCTAGACGTTTACGTTGGAAGATTGTTCAGAAGGGCCAGTACTCAAGACTATATGCACTTTGGACAGCATGAGCCTTTCCACCCAAAGGCCGCGTGATATAGCAAAGTAGTGTTGTCAGATAGGGGGATAAACCCAGTCGCTCCGCTGGTTTATACTGTGGACCCAGTTTCACCTAGGCCTTATTGAAAAAGTGTACTCATGTAGAACGATGAGAACAGCATGACTTAATTGCAGTATATAAGGTAAAACATTTTTGTGTGCCCGTCGGACCAAAGTTTGAAAGCCCACGTTTTCTGGCATAACACGGCTTCAGTAACCGCTCACTGCAAAGGTTTTCCAAGATAATGGCCAAGATACTGTTTGGAACCCCCGTACGAGCCGACTACCAGCCTTTCCATGCGTACCGTCGTCGAGTGGCCCGGGTGCATCATTTGGTGAGTGGTACACTAACTACCTGGATCGACTCTATATCGACAAGCTCCCAGAGAAGCAGTCGCGCAAGATACAACTAGACAACTGCTTAAAACCCGTACTGGCGTTCCTTGCATCTCTGTGTGCGCACCACTGTTGACGGTCTGTATGCATGGTTGACAAATATCATAAAATTCAAATCCTAAAGGACGCAGATGACTCCACACTTTGCCCTGAATGGGACATAACTTGGGGAAGTGGCAGGCTAGATAAACCAATAACCGGGTTCAAATTGATCGCTTTTCAATTCACCAAGTGAATTCTGATCACCCTTGCGTCTTAAAGCAACTCCAAATCTTCACTTCCAACCAAAAGTTCTGTTTTTGTGGGAACGCTGCGTTCACTTGCACTCAAAGTAATTTGAACAAAACAGTCGAATGTGTGGCACATAGACAAATTTTACTTAATACCTTGTCTTGGCGTAACCAGGAGATTACTGTACTTGTTTCATTTTCAAAGTTCTCTTAACGTAACGGATTTCATAACAGACACTATTTAGGCTTCGCCTAATCCAACCTACAAAGCCCCCATCAACAATCTTAGAATGCACTTGTGACAGGAATTCCATTACTCGAACACAGTTTTCCTTGCTTAAGCGCAGTTCAGTGCTGTCTCACGAAGGACGGAGGACGTATTGCTTCAGATATATCAATGGAGTAGGTATACCCGTGGAACAACTTCTCTCCTCTCAGAGACTCTTCCTACATTATTTCTTTGGTTGGTCAACTACAAAGGTAGAGCAGTCCACTTGAATTCCTCCTTTTCATGGTGCATATCGTTGGCCGTGTCTAGGATTCAACTTAAGTTACCCGACGCAAGTGAACTCACCCATGCAGCACCCACACTTGACACAAGAGCTGCAATATTTTTTTCGACATTCATGGTATACGTTTAGTATCTTCAGGAAGTCTGATTACCTTTCCGGGCTTAATCAAGATCACACAGTGATAACTCTCCTCCCAACTTTGTGCATGAATACCTGCCACATTTGCAGCTAGCTTCATGCGCAAACCGGCCCCTATCGGAGGACTTTCAAAAGCATATCCAAGTTTGTACGCATGGACCGTCTAATGACATATACTCTATTCGTTTAGTGGTACAAATCCTGCCATAGACACATGGTGCTAGCCTGTTTTTGTTTTAATCTGTGCCACCTGGGAGTAACCTTAACCAGTGTTGTCAGGATTAAAATCATACAAACAAATTAGCAGACAAGTAGAGATACCAAACGCGGTCAATCCAATCAATACTTGGTGTTTTGCTTTAGATGAGGCTTCAGTAGAAGTGAGTTGTTTTCTGTGAGCGAAGCTGATTGGTGTTGCTGGTCCTTTCAGTTTTAAGTCAATCAACTGAATTGTTGATATAGGTGCGATTCGACCATCCAGCTATACTCTGGCTTATCTAATGGAATTCCTTAGCCGGCTTGTCTGTGGGTATAAGCGTTTGGAGATTGTGTTTTTAATTATTGAAGATATCTTTGGAACAAAAACTGTCGCCTTCACCGTTATATTGCGTAATAACCGAAGCCATCTTGCAACACAAATGTATTGAAACTTCAATGAATTCTTTGTCTACAGTGGCCCTCTGACGTTAAATTTGCTACGGAGCCTGTTAAAAAGTAAACAGTTTAGGGCTAGTGATGTAGCATTGGTACACGTAGGCTTTTTCGGTGCTCCTGACTAGTAGTTTAGTTGCCAGCACTATTGACATTAGGGCCGGGTAATGTTTACTTTAGAAAGGTATCGAACTACAGCCGGTTGAATGCCTGTGTTCGTAGCTAATTTGTGCTTCGGAACCTCAAAAGTACATAGCATCACATTTGCTGTTGCCCGTGAATCTTTTACTCCGAACCACAATTAGCCTAGTCTTCTCTTCGCTTTGCAGCACCTTCTGTCCGAAAATGAACTAGTACCTCCAAAAGACAGCATCAACTTTGCTCGTGCTGTCGAGGCTCAAGACGTTGCGCGCAGTCTCGATGCAAGCAGACGACAGATGGGAATCAACTCAGGACATGCTACTCCAGTTGTGGATGATTCACCTAACCTAGCTAGCTGGATTGCTGAGAAGGGTGCTGCGGATGACACTCCAGCTCGATTATCGAACTCCATTTCATCCTCGAAGACGAACATTAGGCAATGGCCCGAGCCCACGAGCTTTCGTCAGAAACGCATGCAACTAGAGTCTGAGTTAGCTGATCTGGAGGCTCTTTGTGAACCGCATGACATTATTCATCAAGAACTTCGTGCTACTCAGAAATCTCTCCGGCAATTTGAGCCCATACGACCAAGGGAGAACATGGTTAGTGGACGGATAATTTTGTGTAACGTACCATTACTAATGTGGTCTTAGTAGTACGTTTACTTTGATGTTTTTTGCTAACCCTGGCAACCGATTGCTTCCCACTTGACCGCATCAGCTTCCTTTGTTCACTGTTACCTGTCAAACAGACCCCAATCGGTCCGTCAGCAACCCTTGTGCGAAGAATAAAAGGTGACCCACGGGGTCGGCGCTCGTCCATACCATCGATCGGTGGATCACTGGGGAGGGCAAATCAGTTTCTGTACGAAAGGGATCAATTCTATACCGCTAACGATGATTTGGACTTCCAGGATCAAACTTTAGGTGAGCAAGACAAGCGCGGTTCCTGGAGGCCGAGACGATACCTCTCTACTACCTCCCAGTCTGGCCGTTTTACACCCATCAGCGCACTTACACGAGAGGATTCAATTAAACGCTTTCGAAGGTACGTTTTCCATAAACCAGATGATGATAACCAAGGTAGCCAAGATCGAGTAAAGCACTAAACAGTACAAGTTTTAGTAATTAGGTTCCCTACCACGAGCAGCTATTGCACTCCTGCCTGCAAAACCAGCCACGTATGGAAGCTTGGAACTAGTTCTGCTTGGTTGACAAGTTTGAAGTGAAGTATTTCCTACGTTCAGATCCCACAATCACAACATATAAACTGTACCAATGTTCGTATTTTAAAGACAATCACATTCAAGCTAATTCTATCTTTCTCATTTTGGTACACTGTAACTCACATTCCGGTTAATTTTACACCGCTTTTCATTCCTTTTACGTTTTTTATGGTAGGGCTCCCTTCTTCCGAATTACTGTTACTCAACAGTACTTATTTGTCTCCAATGAAGGTTATGTGTCTTTTAATTTGGCTTACCTGTTCCTCTTTCATGTGGTGTGTCCTATCAGTGGCGATGCTTCAAAAGTAAATTCATAAGGTTTCATGGTGTTCAAGGCATATTGCGTGGTAGTTATTTCGGGTTCCATCAAGTTCGCGATTAAAATACAGGTTTTGTTGGAGATATCAGTATTGGTGATGGTGATGCGGATTGCGGGGCATCCACCTGCTGCCTTCTATTCACTGCAGATCCCCATAAATCTAACTGAACTCAGAGACGGTACCGACTTTCGAACGAAGGAAGCCAACCAATTATTTTATATTCAGAAAAACAATATAACATTAACAGTCACTCTCAACCAGTCATCAACCACGGTCTGGATTTTATGCTCTGTTTGCTTTCAGTTTTGTACTGCTTACATATATTATGAACTATCATCGACAGAAGGCTACAAAAATTACGCGAGAGAAAGGTAATCATGCTCTACCCACTTACCCATACGTTTTCCGGTCACCTTCCACTTCGAGTAAACTTCAAGCTGTTAGACCACGTGGGAGCGCATGGGGGCTTAAAACGGGTCTAAGGACCATCATTGAAGACGATAAGATGCAGTAGATAAGGGCATTCGAGCAGGACAGAACAGAACGGAATGAAACACCAAAGCAAACTTCATTGGACGGAATTTTGGAGTGAAGTCCACTGGCACCGGTCGATTGTTGTCACATTCAGCGCACCTACCACGAGGAAGTTCTGTCGATGTTGAACACTTTGAGCTTGTCATGCCAGTATAGTCCATTCTGATCTTGAAACAGTCATCAGCTGTGAATGAGACGGGGCAGATATCTATTCCTGTTATTCGTCCACTGTTATTTCTTATGTCTTACTTCCTCGTATTATTCCTCCAGGGATTATTGACCATCACATATGTGAGTCGTTCCTTTCGCCCCGCTCTTTACGTAAGCAATATAATGCTCACCTGGAAAGTGTGTAGTCCAATTGCCATTTGCTGTTGTTTCGGGCAATCCGAGTTGGTGCTAGTACGAACGCTTGAACTCCTTCCTGATTCACGGTTATACGGGGTTTACCATTCTGTTGGACTGTTTTATAACAATGAAAACCCGAGTAGCTTTAACGCGTATCATTACCTTTAGCTAATACTAGTAATAGCTTTTGGATTCCCCTTTCATTAGCGGTATGATAGTGACCAAAATGTTCCCCCTTTGGATCTGCTCCGTGCGGTCAACCTAATGTGGTCCTCTTAAAGGATGTTCTCTCATCGGAGCGATTTATCCAGATTCGTCAAGTTTACTCTCATGTCATCCGTATTCTGGCATATACGACAACCTACGCATTCGTCATTGAGGCAGCTTGGAGTTACCCATGTATCTGTACTTCCCCTGGTCTATCACAAATATATAATGTCTCTCCTCCAAATGTGCTATTGAATTTTTTCAGTATTCCGGAACACCTAAACCTCCTGGGGTCCACCAAATATCAGTTGGACCTTCGACGTTCTCAGACATACGACTGGGGATCGGGAAGACTGCTTTCAACCACAGCTAATCCCACCGATGAAATGCCAACGAAATTCTCCCCTGTCCGTTCGGTTCAACATAGGAGTGCTTACAGGGCGCGCAGCTCCCTAGAGTCGCGTGTTCAACCAACTGGCGAACTTTACAATACACATCCGGATGGAAGGGTAAGTAGAAAGTTGATGGCGGACGGTGGTATCGTCCTGTGTCCAGCATTCTCCAGCAATCTTTTGTACATGACTGCTAGTTTTTCTTTAGACTACCTTCCATGATAGGTTTATTGGCTTGTGAGCACTTCCATGCCCCGAAAAGTAATGGTCTCTATCCATAACAGACCCAGAGAATGGCTGCGTTTTGGTTGCTACTTACATTCCGTTTACCTTTGAGGTTTCGCTCGTCAGACCAACTTGTACAGTTGGGGAATTGTCTCTGGCTGGGTGTTTGTCAGTTAAATGATTATCCGACCATGTTTTCTATGGAAGTCCGATATAAAAGAAACCATGTACGGAATCGTCGGAAACGGATCAGAGTTTTCTTGAAGCGCAATGACCAGTAACAAATGGGCAGTTCGTTTATCCACACAAAACTTGCCAGACCTTATCTTTAGCAAAATTCATCATATCGGATTTAAATTAAATTAGACTACGTTTGTTTTGATGTAACTTGTTTTAGTTCTCCATAAGTTGCGTACATTATGAGTGACTCCTATTGATTTGATACCATTAATTTCCCTCAGTATATGGATTGGCTTGTTTGTCAACCATGATTAGGATTCTCATCGGAACTATTCGAAATTCGTTTACTACAACGCGAAAGGAATGTGACAGTTATTCGAACTTTGAGAGATTTCAATGCCATATACTCAGTAAGAGCCAAAGTTGTGAAATTGAGTTCGGGCTAAATTCCGCTAATGTTTTTGGCATTTTCAGTTGATACGTAAGTGGAAAGTTGGGGCATTCGTTACAGCTAGTTAGATAAGGCGAACTAGCAAATATAAAGTTCAGCGGTGATTATGTTCGTTATATATCATTGTGGACAGTCTGGGGTCGAAAAAGTGTTGCAACAAGCAATCGCAGTCGAGCGTTCAATACTTTCGTTCTCTTTGTATCTAGTGTTACGCCAAAAAACTAATATCATTCTGCTGTCGTACTGATAGAACCGCGAGCAGCATCTCTGAGCGGTTTAGGCCAAATCAGGTTACTTGACTCGTATTTTCTTTCGAAGATACCACGGATTTAGAGGCCATTTACATGTCATGGTAAACGTATTCCCCTTGTCAATATGATTCGATTACAATAGACAGGTTACTCTGCAATACTAGAACCGGATTCATGACCTAACACGGACCCTTATTTGAGTCCTCTGATAGAACGCTGGTTCACGGGCGACATGTTCTTAAGGTGACCATTCTTAACTCCCACCTGAATTAAGCTCTATTTTCTAACTGGTTTTGGGATGGAGAAAACGATTAGCCGAAATTCTTGTTTCCGTGTTTCATTTGTTGTTTGGTTTGAACTGAAGGGACTTAAATATATTGTGGGGTGTTTATGTATATATATATATAATCAGTACATCGTCATGCTTGCGAACCTGGGCATGTATTAATCTTGGTCGCTCTGAATCACAATTTGGTTGTTCCACTTCATCTCTCTGCAATTGTCCGTATTGCTGTTTTATTCAGGCTTCCAATGCTCCATCCCGAGAAGAACGCCGTCGTAGTGGACAAAGAACTAGCTATTCCTCTGAAGGTGAGTTTTAGCGTTGTCTGTTATCAGTGTCTGATACCACTAGGACGTGCCATACCTTATGCGTGCCCCTAATGACTTCATGTGATACACTATACTTTCATCAGGTCAAAGGGAATAATGGAGTAACAGCCACTAGTTGGAGGCGACGGCTCAGTCGTGAGAGTAGAAGTTCGGCTCAATTAAATATATAGCCATCCTGTGCATTGGTTTCTTATTCCATACATCATTGGTTGCTGTTGTTATTATTCTACTTCCATATATTAGTTATCCTATCGGTCGTTAGAAGGACAGAGTTTACTCAGTACAAAAGTAAATAGCATTGTACGGCAGTAAAGGTTGAAACTCCTGGTTCATGTTGTAGACGTTGAGCTGTACGTTTTGTTTGGTCATTGGTATTCTCCAAATGAATCGCTTCCATTGCGCTGTGCAGTTTCCGATTTTACTCTCCGTCATCATGGGCTCTAAAAGTTGTATAGAAAAAAACTGCAATGTCATTTTATCACGTTTGCACGTTCGATGCACCGAATATGAAGTGCTTCACTCAAAAAGAAAGAGGTGGCTATTCCTGAGAAGCAAATCCCACCTCGCGGGCGTAGCTAGGAAATCGCCTTGTCCCACCCTTGGTTAAATGTCTGAAAGAATAGCGCATCGTTAGGAACGGAATTTTACTGCTCAATGTTCCGATCACTATGGGTGGTAACGAACGAACTAATTGATGGTCCTAGTGTTGAGCAGTAAAATTTCGCTTAGAAAGTTGTGTTATCCTGTCGCGATTTTTCTATTGGTTAGCTGCATCAATTAGTACTTCGGCGTTCTTCCTTGATTCCTGCTTCCAGCCATCGAGAATGACGTATCTGATCTCATGGGACGGCAAATCCGGCGACGCTCCAGTGCGCTTACGGACGATCTCGATTCATTCATTGGTTACAAGAGAAACACTGATGATCGTTGCCAGCCACCATCGAATGTATCCCTCGTTTCCAGTCAGGTGGGTCATTTGATGTTTCCCAGTTACACTCCCAGACTACTACATAGCGCACACGCTCGAGATAGCTATGGATGTCCCCTTGAGACGGCTAATCCTAGGGCATCTTTGAAGAACACTTTAGTTGAGGAGGAACGAGTTTAGAATATGTACAAATTATTTTGGAAATAACTAATTCATCTGTTGTTGCGGTGGGGCTTTTACTGACTCGGTAGTTTCAAATCATTTTGGAATTCTTGGATAATAATAATAATAATAACCTTTCGTACCCCGAATACATTTTTCAATGCAGTGTCAGACGTAGATAGTCGTTTGCCTAGGTCGTGTGTTTGATTGGCATCACTTGTTAGAAGTTTATTCCCCACTTGACAGTCCTGTCTGTTTACCATACTGGATGCACCCTTCACGCACACGTACCCGGACGTTCTGAGTGGCGCAAAAACCAGGATGATTGCTAGCACGTTGGTTGAGCCATCAAATACAAAATGTTGAGGATTCCCGTGCGTTCCATCAGTTTGTCAATTTCTGGAGCTGTGTCAAGAGATTAATGCTCGAGGATGCATGATTTTCTGTCCCGTGCTATTCGAAAGCGGACTTTGCACCACATATAATTAGTTGAACGCCAGCTATTAGTATCAGCGTATTCCTCTGGATGACACCGTTATTTTGGAACTAAGTGTCAGTGACGACTAGTCGAGCCTCAGGCCAGGTGAGACCGGTAGAAGTATGTTGCATGCTTTCAGCATTCTTCTTAAGCTGCCTTAAATGCGCGAAAATCGTCCATTTCGCTGTTTTAAAGTTTGACGTGAATATATTGTGAAAGAAATCCGGCACAACCATGTTTCATCCTCCCACCTTGTCTGGTGTACGTGTTCAAAAGTGAAAATGCTTGTTACCTTTTCATGTCATTGCTACCAGGTTTGCGTTTACTTTGAGGTCTACTGAATTCTTTTGCACTGACAAGTTGTTATCACTGCAGTTCCTGTTTAAAGTTACATGAGACGCCTCACACCCTTGGACATCAGGGAGTGATAGGTAATCGCTTGTTCTGAACAAGAAATGGATGTTTTCCGACTTCCTAACGTATACTTTTGGGTGGTAATGCATATGCTATACCTATTTCCCGTGCTTGAATTATCCAGATCATGCTCAATGCGCATCGGTCAAAGTGACGGAGCCGTGTAAAACGACTTTTAAATAAACATTACCTTAACGAAACACTGCGAATTTCTCCATACTTTAGCGTGTATCGACGGTATTTTTCACAAGTTTGCTACGGAGACAGTGCGCCATCTACAGACGTTCCACGAATCTTTATATATATATATATATATACCGGAGACACATACGAATCACGTAATGAACTACGACAGCAATCATCCAGGAGAGCTGCGTGCAAACCCTGTTTAAGAGGGCAGGGACACACTTCAGCACCACAAAACTACGGAAGGAGGAAGAAAACCATCTATTCAGGGTATTCCTGAACAACATGTATTCAAGAGTTTTTATCAAGAGGAGCTTGAAGAAGAGAACATCTCAACAGCGGCCACAGCAAGAACAAGTGACCAGACGAATAGTTCTAACTTACATCAAGAATGCATCTGAACTGACAACCAGACTATTCGCCCCAAAAAGGTATCCTCGTAGTTCATAAACCGAATGCCACTTTAAGGAAACTGATTTCAAGACCGAAGGACAAACAAGGCAAAACCAAGAGGAACAATATGATATACCAAGTCAACTGGACTCATTCTACGTTAGGCAAATTAGGAGAAAGTATACACACGAATAAAGGAACACAACGGAGACATGATCTTCCATCTTGACATCCATACACGAAGACCAAGAAGGCCGCAAATTCAACCTGGAATACAAAAATTTTGGCATACGGATACACAAGACGCGGAAGAGGATTTCTAGCGGACAGATTCGATCGACAGATATATTGAACTGGATCGAATTTACACGGCACTACGTGCAAAGGACAAACATCTCAACCGGAATACTCAAGGAGAACCGAATGTCGGCTTCGCAGTCCAAGATACAACGAACAGCTTGGAGTCGGATCAACAAAGGTCACAAGCCGGAACCTATAAGGGTCAAGGAAAGAGACCACTCCAGCATCGACCAGAGTACGAGGGCAGGGGAGGCCAAGCTCAAAGGTTACCACTGGAACCGCCCGACCGAACAACTAATCATGATCGAAGGTCATCCTTAGCTAGCAGCACGTATATTAACACACACGGAACAGTACTCAAAGCACAACCACCGACCGGTCGCTGCGCTCTACTATGCCCCTTAACAACGCACTGATGATATCACCTCGATTGGTGATGAAATGTTTGCAATCAAATTGCCCAGCTCAGCGAACATACTAACGACCATCCTTCTATGCGTTCGACATAAGCGACTTCTCTCTCTTACATCAGTCAACGTAAGAATTCAGTACTCTTGCAGGAACTTATGTTGAACTTATGTTGGAGAGACCTCATACAAAAAAAGCTGCTAACGTTGCCAGACCGTTATAAGCCATGAATTGGGTGTTTGTCATGCCCACGCATAGCCGCAGTCCGACTGTGGCAGGCTATGGGCTGTATTTTACCACATTCCAGAACGATTGCTAAGATATCGGGTAGTGGACACTCCGTATTAGCAGAAAATCTCTTAACTGCATAGAGGTAAACTCCAACCGAACCACTGCTCACTGAACAACGAACATTGTGTTCCTCCGGAGCTTGTCCGACAAAATCTATGTGCGATACGCGGTTTACTATTAATCGGAGCAACGTTTAGTTTCGTTTGACGTGGGACCGACTTGGAAGCCGTGGTGCGCAGTGAAAAGCCAGCCAACTGCGTTGCTTTTCCTACTTAATTAGATGCACAAGTAATCTTTCATTGCTTTCAGTCCACTGTACACGGTCATGGGAACTGAACTCGCAGTTCATGGAGCATAGGTAACCTCGAACCTTATTGTGCGGACGAATGATGTCCTCCTGTGAAGTATTTTCTCTCTCTCAGGGTTTTAACCGAAGCGGGTCATTTTGATGATTCAATAACTTATTTTCGTCGGGTAAGTAGGAATTTCTTGCACAACAGACCTTCGAAACATTACCAACCATTCGCATTCTCGTTGTTACAGTAGGGACAGTCATACTGAGTGAGGATCTGTAACTAGGTTTCCCATCCAGTCAAGAGACAAATCGTTCCTTCACTGACCTATGTCTTTACTTGCCAGTCTAGGGACTTTCCCATTCAAAGGTTTAGGAACGCAATGATGTAGCACGAATGCCAGGACATGGTTAGGGCGGTGCTGTCAGGCCGTTGGGTCTGGGGTCTGTACACGTGACAGCAAGTAGGGACAGTTTTAGCATCACAGTTTAGAGCCTACGTTCCGCAAGGCTGCACCATATGTGGAGGTTATAACCTTCAGCTTCACAGTAAAGACTGCAGTTGGTCGTGGTAGAGTCTGTCTCTCACGAGACTGCCACATATTGTTTAAGCTGGAGTAAAAGTATTCAAATTTCCCATGCATTCAGCAACGGTCCAGGGGTATGAATGCACAAGCTTTGTTTTTGGTAGAAACTGATGGTTAATTTTTCCAACTCCGGTTACTGGGCATCGGGACATTCGGTGAATCAATTCACATGCAGTTTTTTTAGCGCTTTGCCTTCCCAAGTTTGAGCCAGCCGCTTAGATCAAAACGTCGCGCGGATCGTCAGCAAGCTGGGGCTCTACTGCCTACAGCCGAACAGCGTAACCTGTCCCGTTCAAGGTCTTCGTCGAGTCCATATCTGGGACACCTGATCGTTCCACTGGATTACACAGCGAGAAGCTCAGCGCACCGAAAAAATAGAAAATGTTACCAACGGGTGGAACGACCGATCGCAGTGTACAAAGAAGACATTGAAGTGCGCGGCGTGAGGAGGCTCCAATAAGCCTTCAGGACCGAGATGTTTTGTCACTAGTGTCGAATGCCCCATATGAATTTTTCTATCAAATGTGCGGAAGGCCGTCAAAGGTTTTTATGACCTGCTAATAAAAAAGCTACCATAGGACGTTGTTTTGTGGATCCTTCTAGCAAACTTATTCCCATTACCAACTGTGAAATAAAAATGAAAAAGGAATTGGATCTACCGGCAAATTCTCATCTCAGCGCACCATTCAATGTGTCAGCCGTAAAGTTGTCTGGCTGCTCAAACGTTTTTAATTGGATCTGTTCTATAGTGAGAACACTCTATTACTCATTTGCATATGTCATACAACCGAAATGTTTGTGGTGTTTTTGTTCGCTCCTTCTTTCGGACTCTACATTCACAGAAGGTTCTAGCGTCATTTTTTCTAATAAGTTAGACTGTTGATGATCTGGACACGAAAGAACTGGTCGGCTTTTTTGAGATCATTATCTTCGGAGTGGGTAGCAAAACACATGGTTTCGATTACTTTTGAAGCCTTGTGGCAATTTCGAGAACCAGTCAGAGTTTACTGCTGGTCACGAAGGTTGATGTCAGTTTTTTCAAGACCTCACGTGTGAGACCTTCGAAAACAGTCTATTGTAGCTCTTTGTGCTTGACAATTTGAGGTTACTTTACAATTACTTAAATAAGTGCATCAGCCTCCAGATGGATATTTTAATGCTTAAATACTCGAGAGTAGTCTATTCACCTCACGGATGTCTCATCTCGAATGTGCATCGGATGTTCTGGATATCTGGTCAATAAGTTCTCAGACCGAGCATTCCAGTTAATGGCATTTTCCTCCTAAGAGTACTCTAAAACTAATTTTCCCAGTTTTTCTACTCTGTTTACATTAAGAGGATTGATTGGATGTCTGAAACGACTAAAAACTTGCAAATGGATGGCAGATAGATCTGTAAGATTAACTAGACAAGCGAATGGCTAGTGTAGGGAACAAGAACTCCACCGAAACGGCAGCATAGCACCCTTTGCTCTTTGCCATGAGAGCATGATTCACTTTGGTTGCCCTGCACTATTCTTTCATTCGAATCCAACAGAAAACAGTACATTCAGGAGGCGGGACACTACAGAATAAATTAAGACCGATTAAAGTGAGATTTCCACTGCGCAGCAAATGTGTAACAGAACTCTACCTCTGGAGAGTCAACTTCGCGTGACGTTGCGGCCAATAGTTGAAAACCAAAGAAAAGTTTAATGCAGATGTCTTACCCTGGACACCATCCGGACAGGCCGACCGTAAATGGCTTCTTCTGGTAGACGGTTTTTTCAAGAGAGAACTATAAAATGGAACATAAGGCATTTTTAAGGCCTATTCTCAGGGACAAAATCAGATGCTGTCCTGTGTGATACCGCCATCTCTTCAAATAGTATACAGTTTGTACTGTACGTGAAACACTGGATCTTCCGGTTTCAAGACATACTTAAATAAAATCGGCCGCAGTCCCTTTGAGAAAAAACAGTTTCTCTAAACTGGTTAAATGTCAACCTGAATAATCGACCGTGAAAACCAAGGTGTAACAGTGAAATGTCAAAGATAAGCAGCGTAGCGTGTCTTTTGCACGCTACGCAGAGGAAGTCGATGCTGGGGCAGGTGAACTGGGAGCTTTCCGCTTTGTAGTACATGTGGACGAAGTAACGTATGATTCCACCAGAATACCTAAGTCCCGAAAAACATCTATTCAGTGCAATAGGCACCCCACAAGAAACCATCGACATCTGGCATCGTAGTGGACGGACGGCGTGGATGATGCCCTCAGTCTCCCCTTGCAGCATGTGACCGAAATGTGCCCCATAAAATGGAATGTTTCCCTGGCTGAAAGATATTCTCTTTAGGGCTCTAAGATTTAATATCCAGTTGCACTGCTGTTTCTGGCCCACTGATTGGGTATCGTTTTGAAAAACAAACCACTGGGATGAGACTAAGCTCTTTTCTTTCCAAGCGTGGTACACACAGGACACTCGTATGAGGACAGGGAAGTCGGTGTTACCAAAAGTAGGACATGGCTGTGTAATCTCACCAGTCAACGTATACCGTTTCACTGCAGCTGAATATTACTCAAACAGTTGCTAGGATTTAGTGGTTTATTGGGCGGTAATTGTGGGCAGAGCACGACAAGAAAGTACGCGCTGGCTGCGTCAGGTAATGACGAGTGCGCTGTAGGTCCAAAACAAATAATTTAACTATTGGGTTGATATATCGTTGCTTTTTGGTGTGACTCGACACCCAGGCCCATGCATGCTGCATCCCTAGGATATTACGGAGCCACAAACCTGTATCAGTCGTCGTCCACACCAAAAGGGAAACGTGCATAATGAACAAGACCGGTGTCACATCCTCAGGTTGCAGAAAATGGTGAATCACAACTTCTCGCAAATGTAGTTAGAACTGTCTTCATTCGACTCGAAGATTTTCAGGAACACTTATGTTTTCAGTACTTGAGGGTTCGACTTGACATCCCCCGGGAATCGAATCATATCATCGACGGAACCAACTTACAGTCACACGCAAAATGGAGCTAAATTCTTTGCATTACCATCTCAACAGAGTCATTTGGCTAAACAGGTACGAAGATATGCTCAACAATCAGTGCCTTACGGTGCCTGCTTGCGGGTCACTGCCTGTTGGGTGGACTACAAGAAAGAACAGTTAGACTGTCTTATCGGAGTGGTTCGTTGATCAGTGTACATTTCAGATGAAAGCAACTTTTTGTGAAGTTGCGTAAATCAGTCGTATACAAACGCGAGATTCACTCGAGACTGGTCTTTGGTTACCTCCAACCAAGTGCCAAGCGCAAAGTCTGCCTACAAAGTCTCTGCCAATAGTGAGGGCACCGAAGTACGTTTTTCCTCATCTGAAATCGTCCAGACTCACTGCATGGATTCCCACAAGCTAACAACTCCTTAAGCCGATTTTATTTTCTCTTCTCCTTAGCACCTCTTCTGGTGCAAGAATACAACCTCTAATCTTAGGTACATTTAAATTTGAAGTTTAGCCAAGTAGAAGGCATTATGATCTAACCCTTGAGTACACTTTGTCCCGTATAATCGACATGCATAGAATTAAACGAATTGTCCATCGGCGAATGCGTGGTAGAGATAGAGTGTTCACACCTCTGGTTTCTGGATTACCTTGATTTCAGAGTAGCCGATTGATTGATTCTCTGCATTGTAAATGCCGTTAGCGTAGTTCTCTAAGAGTTTCATGAATCCGTATCTCAGGATCCCCGTCGTCTGTGAGCAATTCAACATACCCAGTTGTTCTGTATATGTTTGGAAGCTTCTACACAGATGGATTCTATTAAAGCATCCTGTTACTTTTATTCTAGACCCTTGCAGCTTATCCAGCATTCTCAATGTCTGGAACAGGAGAGTAAATAAGGTCGTGCCTTTGTACTTCTGGGGGATAAACAACAAAATAGGCGTGTACTTTCCGTAATTTCAGGACCGGCAGATGGTAGTAGGATTGTTTTAACGCGATGCGTAAGTAAAAGTGCGGTTTTATCAGAACGTTGATACTGGCTTCTAATCAGAATAGTTCATTTGATGAACGGTCTGCTCCATGGAGTGTTAGCGTTTGTTACAATATTTCATTGTTTTTTTCCCCGTAATACTCAGCTGTATAGTTTTCAGCATTACAGGAGTGACCGCTGGAGTTGTGCTTTAACTGACACTAAGATGTGTTTTTGTGGTCGTTGGTTTGTTCACTGAGCTGGGCAATTTGATTGCAAACGTTTCATCACCAATCGAGGTGACATCATCAGTGCGTTGGTAGGGAGCGTGGTGGAGCGTAGCGATGGGTTGGTGGTTGTGCGTTGAGTAGTGTTGCGTGTTAATATGCATGCTATTAGCCGAGGTTGACCTTCGGTCACGATTGGTTGTTCGGTCGGTCGGTTTCATTGGTTGTTCTGTTATCCCGTGTCCTGATTGATCGATGACCACGTGAGTTGTGGGCCTGGCCTCCCGTGCCCTCGTGTTCTGATCGATGCTGGGGTGACCTCTGTCGTTGACCTCTCTGGGTTCCGGCTTGTGACCTTTGTTGATCCGACTCCCAGCAGTTCCTTGCTTCTTGGTTTGTGAATCCGATATTTGGCTCCTCTCGAGTATTCCGGTGGAGAAGTTGGTCCTTTGCACGTAGTGGTGCGTAAATTGGGTCCAGTTCAATGCATCGGTTGATCGAATCAGCCGTGGAGTACCATGCCTCCAGAAATTCCCTTCCGTGCCTTGTGACTCCTTATGCCAAAATTTTCACGCTTTCCATATTGAATTTGTGGCCTTCTTGGTCTTCGTGTATGGATATCAAGGATAGGGGGTCATGTCTCCTGACGGCCGCGTTGTGTTCCTTCAACCGTGTGCATAATTTCCTCCCAGTTTGTCCAACGTAGAATTTGTTGCAGTTGTTGCAGTTGATTTGGTATACGACATTATTCCTCTTGGTTTTGTCTTGGCTGCCCTTCGGTCTGGAGATCAGTTTCCTCAACTTCGCGTTCGGTTTGTGGGCCACGACGATTCCTTTTTGGGCCAACAATCTGGTTGTGAGTTCAGATATATTATGGATGTAAGGTAGAACTACTCGTCTGGTCGCCTGTTCTCGTTGTTGCTGTTGCTGAGTTGTTTTCTTCTTCAAGCTTCTCTTGATAAAATTCCTTGGATATCCATTTTCTAGAACACTCTGAATAGATAGTTTTCTTCCTTCTTCCGTAATTCTGTGGTGCTGCAGTGTGTCTCCGCTCTCTTGAACAGGGTTTGGACGCAGCTCTTCTTGTGCTTCATTGGATGGTTACTGTTGTAGTTGAGTAGTTGATCCGTGTGTGTCTCTTTGTGGTATACGCAGGTTTCCAGATTCCCATCCATCTTCCTGTTCATCTTCTTGTGTTTTCGTGTTAACTTCAAATAACTAACCTTTGGGTTGTTGGCTTTCTTCCGTTTAGCATTAGGGTTCGCCGAATGCTGGCTTGATATCACCTTTGGGAGTTTAAGTTATTTCCCAACACATCCTGCTGGGTGATTCACAGATGAGCATCGCAAGGTCTTTCACAGTTGTTTTGATTAAAACAGCCGGGTTAAAACATTTGCGTAAAATAAACCGTCCCATTTTGTGAATATTTGCCGTTGCAAATTCATGCATCTAGGTAGACGGACATTGTAGCGAGTACATATATATATATATCATTCTGTGCTTGTCGATATATCCTATATGCTTATTACTTCGTCTTGTAATAGGTGCGAGAAAAGCCTGTTTCCCTGGACGACTATAAATCGGATTCGTTTAGAGATAATGAGAACATCTATGGTAATCTGTTCATCACACCTAGACAGAAGGAAAAGGAACGCAGTTCTCAGCTGGACGGATATATTGAGGACCGCTTGATCAGTTATGGACCATCAGTGATCAGTAAACAATACCAACCAGAGTCACGGACAAGAAAACCGGATGAAAGTTCGATGAGACATTATCGAACTGAAAATAATTTGGTTGCCCCAAGGCAAGGATTCGCGGAAGAGAGCGAATCAAGATCTAAATCGGTTAGTTTCCCCATTAACTTCAAATATCGTTTTACAGAAACAGGTGGTTTCCATGTTTCTAGTAACATATCGTGCAACGGGTGATTCGTCTGCAGTAGAGAATCAGCCGATGGGACCGGTCAAAACTGCTCGCTTCATAGGTGTGGACGCTATAGGACGTGTTTCAAAGCTGTATTTGCATATGAATGTAGACGTATTTTAATGTGGCAGTTTTCATCCTAGCTTTTGGTGCCAGAAAGTTAAGAGCTCACTACTCATGGGAACATATAGGTGAACTGTCCGGTACAGAGCACCATTCATTGAAAGTAACATCGGCGGAGAGTATTGTTGTCTCAATGCCTCACAACCTTTTCAGTTTATCTGAATAAAAACTCCACTATAAATAGAGCAAAGATTGGAGTAAAGGTAGCATAGAAAATGACAGCATGAACAAGAGCGACATCAGTAAGCTGCCGAGTATTTCACTGTCTCCAGTCAAGCATAGTGGTTCCATCCTAGAAGGTGGACGGCACCGACAACATCCAGACATTCCGTGCCATCTTCTTTTTTCTTTCTACCAGTTCACCTGTGGGTTTTTCACTTCGGATTGGACACCGTTTCTCTTGGTAGATGGTTGCTCGGTATGCGTAGCTCATGCTCAGGCCGTCGCCCTCTTTGTCTATTATGCATGATACAAAAGTCTATCACTTGCTTTGACAAAATCCCTCACTCTCACTTTCGCTTCATAGCTTTAACTTTTTAACAGCTGTTCATATTGTCGAAAAAAATAATCTAACAACAATGGGTGACTTGGCGTGGATTTGAAAATTGGGTCAGTCTGACACAGTCTGGGAATTCGTACAGTAGAAGCACATGTGTGAAACTCTGCAACCCAAGAATATCGAAATGGATATTGGGCATGAAGGTAAAATGGAGGAGACTACGAATGGTCTACAGGATTACAAAGAGCTCATGAGTACACACTTTCCTTCAGGATTTCGCTTACGAAGCAGACACTGCATTTCGTTTTATTAGGATGTCTCAGCATTTTTATTGGATAAATTTTGCCTGCTCTTTGATGGCAGTTATAATTCGTATCTATAGAGGGACACGGTGTGGAGCTATGCTGTTCCCAACGGATGCTAAACATTTGAAGTGAAACCCGAAGCGCCCCTAAATCATTCGAACCTCTTGATCTAACACAGCGTAATCCATAAAATTCCTGTTCAGGCGGTATAAGAATTTGTCGGGACGTTTTTATACGAAGAAGGAATAGGGCAAGAGACCTAAATTGTTCTAAAAATAGTACCATTCCAGATTCTTACATAGTAAGCTTCATTGGAATACTAAGCTTTGATGGGCGTGATAATTGGCGACAATTGGACGGCCTTGTTCGAACTGGTATTCTTGAGCAGAAGACACTTTATCCATGTAGATCCTTGTGTCTTGTGTAGAACTTGTTTGTAAATCATTGTCAACCGGCGTATACGCGTGAACCATACAACCGGAAACGTCGTCATCCAGATGAACCATACTAATAAGGTAGGTATATACAACTGGAGGAGCGATTTTACCTGTCTGATAGATATTTAATGAGGTCCAATGTACACTGTGGTCGTGTGTTTTTGCATATCCTTGGCTTGCATGTAGTGAGATATCATTAATACGACAGGATATAGGTTTCACATCCCAGAATATTCCCAGTGTCCTGCTGCGACGCGGCTTAAAATGGAACGACGGAAGCTACGCAAAATCGTTTAACTTGCGTTGGAACGGTAGACGAAAGCATATGAATAAAATATTCTGCTATGCCTACCATGGGAGCCCTGGTACCCAGTGCAGCATCAACGGACGGTCAAGCGTGATGCATCATGTGGGCCGTGGTTAAAATTTAGCCTACTCTTTTTCGAAGTATCATCACGTCTCCAGGATTCCAGTGCCACAATCTAAGTGGTCACCAACAGCAAAAATTGAATAAACAGAGTAGGAAAACCTTAAATTGTCCGTGCAATGAGATATTCCACCTCTTTATATGTACTTTGATGCACTAGATCAACTGTAAATAGTAGTATATCACTGAGTTAAGGGCCTCTGTCATTTCACCTTCTTTTAGTCTTAACTCCCAGGATATATGTGTTACAGAATTTTTCTGAAATGTTCCAGCTGAAAGTGAAATAGTCCCCTGTAGTTAGTTAGTTGTGATAGCGTATTTTTCCTGGTACAAATAGTGACGCTGTTTTCATGTTTGTCTTGACATTAAACGTCTTAGAAAACGCCCAATGCAGAACCATTCCGGATGATTGACAGTGGTACAAAATACGAAGTGGAAAATGATGGTGACTCGGCTACGCTGTTTTCGACCGATTCGGAGATTCCTAGCAATTTGTTTCTTCGTGATTTCCCGCTCCAGTCTCCCCCACCGCAGTCCGGGGGAGATTCACACTCGATAGGCCGCACGAAACGGAATGCGAAGAGATTACAATCACCGGACGGAGCTGTGGTTTCAAACTATCTAGTAAGTTTAATCTAAAGGTCATTTTTTGCCTGGGTGCCTGGTTTTCACTGTTGGTGGGTGTTTTATTTTAATGAGAATAAAATATATTACATAATTTAGTAAATTCACAAGACATACCCGGGAACAAACCCTCAGAAAAAGAAATATAAAAGTGTAACTACGACGTTTCTTTGCTTTTTGCATCCACGTTTATAAGTTGGTACAGACTATTTCGAGGCTTTGACCAGAAGCATGTTTCTGTATTGCTAATTAGTTTCTGGTGTGAACACTGAACACGATGGTTGCGAGCAGTGGTTTCAATAACTCGTTGGACAAGTGCACTTTTAAATAGGTTGAGTGGCCCGTGTTTCTCCTAATTTGCTTTATTAGTTCACTTACCTGATATGACCTAATCGAAACCACTACTCACAGCTATTGTTCGTACTCTGGCTAATTGGTTTGCCCGGTTTCTATTGCAGCGTTGGTTGTCTTGTTTTGTCCTACCTCATTTACACCGAACAACGTTCTAGGAATGTCCACTTTCTAAGTTATCGGACAGAGTATACCATGTTTGACCTCTATCGTAACAGCAGCAACCGAGTGGTTACTTCGCCTGGGTAATTCACGGCTATTTTCTGCAGTTCAGGTTGACGCCGGTGAGTCTGTTGGGAATAGAAGTGCGAATGCGAATATCCCACCCTAACCACAGACGCTGTATGCCTTTTTTAAAAAAACTTGTCTTTCCTGCGGTTCTCACCTGTCTCGCGGACGTCGTCAATTGGAGTAATCCTTCCACAGCATTATGGCGAATAAACGCTATTTGGCTTCCTGCGTGGGCGGCACTCTATTGAGTATAGGGGAGCGTGGACAAAGTTATTTTGTCGTAACTTCTCCAGGGATTTGGTCTTGCTTTAGTACAGTCTCCTCAGAAAGGATCACCATTGTAAACTTGTTGACTATGGATACTCAATCATTTAATCGTACCATTTATGGTACGATATGAGAGGCCGATAAACTTTCGAATGCGAAATAAAGTGAAGGCTCACATTTGGAACTTTTTATTCTCAGTTGTTCAGTGTAATTGATAATAGCGCAGTGGAATTAACCTAACGCACGAAGCTCAACTGTAACTATCCTCTGCCATTATTATCGTATCTAAAAAGTGTTAACTTAGTTTGTACAAGAACTCCTGTGAGTTCGGCTGTAAGACCGATTTTGTCTCTTTTATTTTAAGACAATATGGCCTGTTTACGGACTACAAGTTCGATGTACACTTTTTTGTTGTGCATTTAGCTTGTTTACATCGCACGAATATCATGGTAATGTTGAAAAAGGTCACAAAACGTGGTACGTGTTGAACACTAATCGGTTCACTGAAACCCTTCCAACCGTATATATCCTGGACATGGCACTACTTGGAGGGCTACTGAAATCTCTCGGACAACCCACCGTTTTTGGGATCACCGGAGAGGTCTAGTAAACGAATTTCCATCACTCAATTAGTACATGGACACTAAATGGGGCGCACCTAGATATTAACACTTATTTGAAAATGGAGATGTTGGTAACTTTACTACTACCACCATTATCGCAGAAACTAATAATGTGAAGATTCAGCTGGTCCATAATATATAGGTAGGGTGGCGTCGATAGTCGGCCATCCAAGAATTCTCGCCAACCCTATAAGTAATGTTGTATAGGGAAAATCCTTCGATATGTTGAATATCAGACATGAATGGGCCTTTACACAGAGTATTCATTTCAAGAGTGGTATAAACGAGAGATTCAGTGAAGTCCTGCGTTGACATCCTAAGTTAAAAATGTGAGGATTGTCTCAACTTGGTCTTGATGAGTATCCTTCTTTTAATCGTTCCAGCTCGCGTTGGGAGGTGACAGATAAACAGAGGTTAACGAACATTTTTCCTCCCAGACCTATCCATTTGGCCGTTTTCTTCCAAACGTGTAGTGGTTTTTTACCTTTATCGCGCCATACACATCCAATTTTCGCTTATTCGAACGAACTATCCCAAGTTGCACGAAAACTGTGCAGAATTGATATCCCTAAGAAAGGGTCATCATTGTTACTCTATTAAGGTCTACTTACGCGAACTCGAAGGATAGTTTATTTGAACAAGGTCACAATTGTTTCTTATTATAAAGGCAGTTACATGGAGTGGTTTTCTGACTCGCTCCAGATGGGGTATGAATAAAAGTAATGAAAGTTGGTGGCATCCAGGGCTGCTGTGATTTCAGCAGATGATGAGGGCCTTCAAGCCTGTTTGCGTTTCCATGGTCTGTTGGCTGTTTGTGTTTGTCGCCATCTTCTGGACTTTGGGGGCCATAGAACCATCAATAGCTAATTCCATCTAGCTTTTTTGTTCCGCCGGCCTGGCGTTGTTCAATAAGCGCAGATCTTATGCGACTCAACCTTCTCCATGGCCATTTTATGCAAAGCGAAGTGATCAACAATAAGTGATCAACATAATAAACCCACAACATGACAAACCCACAATAAACCCACAACAAACCCACAATCCGGACTGAATAAATGGGTTGGCCGTATACTAGGCCTAACGAAGATGCAAAAACGCTTAACCGGACGGCAAAAGTAATAGTAAAGTGATGAGAGAATGAAACTTGATGTATTTGCGATTTAGCAGAGGCGAGTTCTGCCGCACAGTAAGCCGAAAAGGCAATCTGTCGGCCATACACTTGTCTTCGTATCGGGTCAGGTCTGAATAAGTTACATTGCGTGACAGTTTTCAAACCCTGCCGGCCGTTTTTTGTCAGATAAGCGCTTTTCATCCGTGGTGTAGGCGAGTCTTTTTGTGCAAATTAGCGACACCACAACTTTTCAAAATGTTCCAGTCAATCATCTTAAGCCTTATGCGTATGCGCTGTGTACAACTCCGGAACGATTGCAACTGGAACACAGATAAAACAGTTGTTCAATGTGCGCGTAATACAAAGTTATTTTCACCACATATTGCTTTTTTTACCAGCGTATAATTTCACCGATAGTCTTCAAACAGTGTGCCTTTCATTACGAACACACACGTGCTAGTTATACTTTTGTCCGCGGTAGCAAGTAGGTGCAAAATAAAGGGAAATATAAAAAAACAGCGAGGAGAAGTTTCCAGTGATTCAGCACAGTCACCGAGCTAACGTTCAATATCCGGGTGGCATTTAACGTCATAATCCGGAGCTTCTGTAGTGGTTAACGGCCCTAAGGAGTCTCTAGTGAACATAACAGTGTAAGCCAGATACAAAGTCACAAGGAGAAAAATCCAAGTAAATCTTGACTCACAGTTCAAAATAGGAGATTCCGTAGTTCCGTATTCCGTTGAGCCGCCACACCAAGAGAAGTTCTACCTTCCAGGTATTCCAAATCTCCGGTGATCGCAATGTTCACGCTTAGAGTTAGCAGCAGTTAATTATAGCCAACCGGCAGTCACAACAACAATCACTCAGCAAAAGTCTCAAAGTCACGTTGGACCCAAGAAGCGGGCGGTTGTGGTTGTATTTCAGTAAAACAAACTTTTGTACAGTGATGTGACTGATGTTAATGGGGAAAAGGAAGATGATACTGAGCATGAAAAATAGCAGTTTACAAGTGCTACACTTCTATCTCCCTTGCGTTATCGCCTGTGAACCGCTTAGTTCTTCAGGCGCCAAAGGGCAAACAATAACAATAACATTGCATATTTGGTGCATTCCATCTTACAGAATAGGTCCAGCATTTTTTTTACTCTGTTGCTCGAGTAATTTACCAGAGTTTCAGTGTGCGCATCCTTTACGATAATATCGAAAATGTCAACTTACGGACCGTAAGGATCAGCCATCAATTTTAGATAACAAGATTTCGTGTTCTGCCTACCCCATGAGTATACAGTAAAATGCGAGAGTGCGGTCGACACACTATTAATGAAAATATTTGATTGGCCAAAAGAAGTCTAATTAACAATGGTCTTTCAGGGGAAATCCTTTGGAAGAGGGCTCCTCTTACAGAATTTTTGATTGAGTTTTGCGTGAACCACGAAACAGTACTAGATCCTCTTCAGACAGAAACAACCCTCAAAAGAGGTTAAACACTATCCTGGTCGCGTTTCAGGGATTACTGCATGCCTACTATTTGGCTATTTCAATGAAAACATGCCGTGCTTTTTGATACAACGTGATGAGTTTTTTCGCAGCTGTATGAACATTCGACACTTAGGCACATTACTTGAGTTTAGAATGAGCTATCAGGTGTATTTAAAGAAATTGGGACCCTACTTGTATCCCAAATGTAGTAAGGCGCTCCATACCCAAGGATGTACAATACCCTGCCGAAGCAAATCAGTAAGCTCTGCATAATCTTGCGATACCCAGGGTGCCCTGTTAAGGAAATATACCGCGATATCTCGAAAAACCTGACAACTGAAACATGAGGCAGCCTTTGTGTAGCGCATTCAGTTAACGAATAGCATAAACACGACATCCAGTAAGAACCAATGCAATTTGCAGGTGAGTGTATTTCGCCATTTAGTTACAGTTTGGTGTTCAGATAGAACCAGTTTCACGGAAGCTGCAGGACTACGCCTATATGATTAGCCCCAAGAAGCGCGAAACCGGTAGTGAGCTGTCGAAGAGTTTTCAGTCACCTTATAAGTAATACATTCTACTATGAAAATACCCAGAGCCCTTCAGGGCCAACATCCAAGAAGGGCCAGTAGAAATACGTGTAATTCCATTTCTGACCTTTCGGAGAATGAAGAGTTGTTCCAAACAAATGAGAGCAAGTTTTGGGCAACTAAGCAGGTGCAGACAGTTAGCCACCATGAACCTATTTGCGTGTCATGATGAGGTAATATGACGAGAACAATCTCAATCTCAGTTAGACGTATGACGTGACTAATGCAATGGAATGTTTCTCAACAGACTGTAGGTACGATATTTGTTGTATTTTCAGTGTACGTCGTAATTTTGCGAACAACCTGAGATGCAGTAGGCCTTAGTAGCATGAGGTGTTTTATTCCTGACTATTATACCAAGTTAATAAAGGCATTACGAAAGGTCACGGAGCAATGCGAGCGCTTTGGAATGGGTATTCCATGCCCGAAATAGGTACGGTTTTAGCCATATGCAGTAGAATGGCACTTGAGCCGTGGTTTTTCGACTAAACTTTGGAGCAAACTATGTTCTGTTCACATATTTTCCCGTGGTATGTACAGGGTAAGTCCCAACGGATCATTAAACTCATTCTAATAGCGGTAGGAAGATGTTGTTCCGACATTCCACAGGACGAGTTGAACCCGGCAGAACGGTTAGCTTGAACTTTTCAGACCAAAACATAGCAGGATGTTGAAGAACTATCTTACAAGAAAATGTCTGTCCTCAATACAAGCCTGTTGAAAGAAGACCCGGTTGAAAAACAGGCTGGAAGAATGTGAACGTATCGTTTTCAAGTTACATATATGGTCTCGAATTAGTCTGAGATTCAAGTGCATCACACAGTGCCAGAATATACGGCGGATGCACTGCGGAGAAATTTGCTCGGTTGAAAAGTTCGTTGAACAGCAAGAGAATCAATAATTTTCTGCAAACTACGTACTACAATGTGCAGTGGGCCGTGTTACATGTAAATAACCGGTAAAAGGTATTCCCAATATACAGCAAGCCCCTTAATTTGCTTTCAAGGTTCAGGGCTGCTCCGCAGGTGTTCTGGACTCCTCAGCGTTTATATTTCACATGCTGCATGGACTCAGCTTGGCAGAAGGTTTCGTCCTGTGAAACCATGGTGTGATGTTTAGTGGTGATGAAAGGGCCATATCGACGGTTCAGACACTTGCCCTTCTGCTTTCTTGACCTTGTGCAACCGCTATAGAGCCTTGTAGTTCGTTGGCGCTATAAAATGTCCTTCTAACTTGCAGTGTCGGCACCGATTCGGAAAATACACCAGAGCTATTGTTTCTTTACGGGTGGTGCTAGCTTCATCGTGGTCAGGTGCACGCCTTGCAACAGGAGTCGAATGAAAAACTACTTTTTCCTAGAGATCCTCCGGATAAAGGTTATTTTCGCGGGAAGGAATAGTAGGACAGATCGTGGAAAGAATAGACAAGATGAACTTGCTTATACCTAGCTTATCAGAACCGACCTTGACGTCGCGCTCAAAAGACTTACCAGGCAGCACGGCCAACAGTAAACGGATAAGAGACAGAGAGATAACGTAAAAAACATTTCCGGCTGAACAAATTGGCTTAATGTAGCGCGATCAAGATAAGCCACACTACAAAATCAATAAGCACTTTGGTAAGCATCCTGGTTTCATCTTAGGTGAGATCTGAATATGACCATATGTGATAGCCTTAAACAGAATGGGATCAGACACTTTCGAAGTGCTTACCAACTCACAGGTGTGCAGTACATGAATCTTCACTAATGTGGGCAGGAAGAGAGCTTCGCCTTCCAAACGACGTCAAATCACTCCGTGACGGATAACGTCAGTCATAGAAAATGTGCGTTGTATGCTTGAGCAATTACGGGCCGATCGCCTACTGGCCAGGATGATATTAGAGCTCATAGACAACAGAACGAGTATTACTAGAGAAAAGCCTTTGGTGCACTGGTAAGAGATGGTGATAAGTTCTGGTTACGTAAAGTTGCTCTCGGCCCGGAATTCTTAGCTAAAATCTACAGGTTCCACTCTACTTAGTGGAACGAGTAATCGGTCGCTCCAACTGTGACGTACGCGATTTAGGAGAATTTAGTGAACCATCCACGAAAACACAGTTCAACCATGTGAAAATCTCCATCAAGAAGCCGCTCGTAGAATCAGAGTCGAAGGTTGGAGCGGAGGAAGGTACAGCCCGAGGCGACGCCATCATAGACGAAGAAGACTGTAAGGGGAGTTAGTTGTCAGAGAGGAGCGGAAGCTTTACCAAGAAGACCAATCACTCTCCATGATGACCAAGACGACAATGTTTAGATGATAAATAACCAGAGAGCTACCTTGAACAATCCTTCACTGTTACTACCTTCCTCAATGAATTCTGTGTTGGTAGATTCACTTCTGCCGACGACATAAACTGTGCTTTTTTCTGTTTTTACAGAAGAGTTTGCCCCAATGTCTTCAGTCCTGGAATTTGTCGGAAAATTGCTGCAAGTTTTCCGCTGATGTGCATCTACGTGAAAAATTAAAAAAAGCGCATCGTGTCCTCATCAAGGTTTCTTTTTTCTGAGTTACATACGCAACAATGGTGACCCATATGTTACATATGAGCACTCTCTAGATATTTCATTTGGAATAGTTCGTTTCGGCCGAAGGGAGAGGAGGAGTGATAAAGACTGGAAAAAATGAATGGTGGGAAACTGGTTGGGAGCGATTGCTTCAATAACCAGTGGGAAAAGGTTTATTTATTTGTCCCAGACCGCAACAAAAGTTACGAAATGCATACGAAATACGTATGTTACACACCTTTTAACATGGTCGCCTCTATTACTGGTCAAAATGGACTTTGGCTGTAGCAATTTTAGGTGGAGCTAACGCTGTGCCCACTAACAGTTCCCCTAAATTTGATATTTGTTACAGTATTTTCGGAACATTTCCTGAATTTCCCACAAGATATTCCCTATGGAATCTGAAAACGCCCAATTGTGAGGACGGGGTGTTCCAAGAAATGTGATATTCGGTCCGATGCACAGCACGCATCTCTCTCACGCAATATCTATTCTTGTTGAAACTTTCGATTCTACTTTGGAAATAACTCTCTTGATTTATGGATTGATTATAATCGAATTACAGATAGGCAGACTCCGCTCTGATCGTGGTTTTCGAGATTCACTGAGGAGCGCGGACTGGTTCAAGCATTCAGGCACGCCACACTGGGTTTGTTCGCGTGACCGTTTATAATAATTACTTGCTTTACACCACGGAACCTTCCATTTGACATTACGGACGATCAGTAAAATGATCCCATTAAACTGTCAGAAGTTTTTATCTCAAGGCCTGATTTCGTAGGCGGCAATAGGACACGGCTTAGTAGTTCTTAACGAAGGAGATGACCCTGCTAGGTTTCACGTAATCTGTTTGTGTCCAACTTATGAGGAACGACCCAGCTTTACAATGCGGCAACACTGTGTATCCACTTGAAAATATGTCACAATGCTGTCTGACACAACACGAATGGAAAGTCATCTTCGAATTGAATCGAACTGAATGAGTTGTTGTCAATCCGTGTGGTTCATCATTTATTATCTAACTTTAATAAACTGTTTACCAGTGTTTCTCTCTCTATTGTGTTGTAGGAACCAGAAAACGATGGCTACCCTTTCACAACAGAATCAGTGGAGAGTGTGGTTAGTGATTTTCCATTTTTCAGGGCTTTCAGCTGATTTACTTCTCGTCCAACTCATGCAGTTGAAACTGTCGTTTTCTTATTGCAGATGACACCTTCCCCCCTTAACCAAATGCAACACATGTACATGTGGAGGAAAACGAGATTTTCTAGACGAAATAGGGGTAGCTATGAAACTACTGGCTGGCGTATTCCTTATTTGACCTTGTCATACCCAGGAGCGTGCTTGAAGCAAATTAGTTCCGGGAAGTCTCCGCACTTTTTTGAAAAATCACCAATGTGCGCAACCCAAACAGGCACTTCACGTACCTCCGCCGCATCCGAACACCAACACATCAGATCGCCTTATGCTTCAATTGCGACACGGCGTTGCGCACACGTTCTCAAGAGGCCACGAAAGAGGTTCTCTGAGCGCATCAGACCTATTGTGGCAAGGCCTACTGTGACGCGTCGGTCACGCTCACTGTACGCGGGGGGCACTAGTAACATGATCGTTGTGTCTGTGGATCTCGCAAACCAAGCCGATGTAGCTGAAGTCGCCGCTGTGCCTGATGCCACTGAGAAGAAACACTCGTGACACTCGAATGACTGTGTCCGAGCGCAAGTGGGTGTTTATGAAGTAAATGAAATGGATGTGGCCTGGTAATGCGTCTGCACCTCGGTTCAATGCAACTATCGATATTTTTTGGGCGATAATATAGAGGCATTTGAGTTTTATCGGATCTAGTATCAGCAAAATTCCTCTCTTTCCCTAGAAGCTTCGAAGACAGATGTTTAGCTGTACTGAAATTTACTGTAAATGTATTGTAATTAATTGCGCAGTGGTACGTACCACTGTTTGCCTAATACTCTTAGCAGCGAGAACGGGTCTCCTTTTTTGTTTATCACGACACTTTTCAAAGTAACTATTAGCTCATAACCTAGAAGTGAGAACATCGTAGAATGAGCCATTGCGTCTAGGTAGTGGTTTAGTTTAGTGTGTAACAGAGGCAGTATGTTAAAACCATCAGCACAAAGCAACATCAAGCAAATGCGCAGTCGCGCGTTACCGTGAGCCACATCTTGTAAGTAGATATAATTCAGAAGACGGAATCCTATGAACCAATTGTCACTATGGTGCACAAAACCTTTTGCGAAAATACCACTCTCATCAACTTTTGAAATAACACAGGATCTGTCATGAATAAGGAAACAGTCATTGTTTTCCTAATCCAACTTGGAGTGCGGTTTCAACGTAAATGAACCTGTTGCGGTGCAATTACCACTGTGGTGCTAAAACAAATATCATTTAGAAGTTAACGAAAGCATTTGCTATTCATATATCCGAGAAGAAAACGGTCCGGTGATTTTTGTGCCAAGAATACCACCATAATCCGTAGTTGAGCGCAGAAAGACCTGTAGTGAATTGGGCTGTTTCTGCTCCAGTACGAACGGGAAGAAATTTGTTTTAATTGTTTCTTACAGAACTTAAAGTGTTTGGGTAGTACCGAGGATCTGAGAAACCCGATCGAGAGCGGCCGTCGAAGATTCACCGATGTGGACCTGTTTCAGTATCCTTTCGGTTAAATAATTCTTCTGAAAACAGTGAAACCCTAAAAGTTAAACACTAAACAGCATGTTGGTAGAAATTTTACAGTCACACCGCACAGATGGTTTTTATATTTGGTTGCACCGAACTTCGTCGATCGTAGAATCAACCCCAAACTCAGTTGCTGTTTACTAGGAAACAACAGACGCCAAATTGAATCTAACCGAACTAGCAAACATGCACATTGCTTCAATTATTTTTCCGGTTCGGAGAGAATCTGAAGTATGCCACTGATAAGAGATACAAGGGCAATCCAACCCCTACACCTGGGTTTTTTCCAAACGTTGTTCGTACTACTCATTTGGTATCTCGAGTCTTGCACTCTCACGCTGGACTGCTTCCATTTGTTTTTTTTTGCATTTGTGGCATGACAGCATTGTCAACGTTCCCTTCTTCCATTCTAGTTTGCCCCACCAGAACCAATGGACATCGGTGCGCGGTATGTTCCGTCTCCACCAGCTAGAGAACCGACTGACCCAGAGTATCGGCAGAATAAAGAGAAAAGGCTAAGCGCTTTGCGAGATGTGCTCCTCCGTCAGAGGTGAGCGGTAAGACAAATTCCGCTTGAAAATCGCGCCACATGTACATTTTTTATATGTAT
The DNA here is from genome assembly GCA_003604175.2 of Clonorchis sinensis. Classification (NCBI taxonomy): domain Eukaryota; kingdom Metazoa; phylum Platyhelminthes; class Trematoda; order Opisthorchiida; family Opisthorchiidae; genus Clonorchis; species Clonorchis sinensis. The sequence goes on from CM030370.1 coordinate 135,619,498, forward strand.
GATTAGTGAGATAACCAAGTCAGTTGAGAGAAATCGATACACTGTTTGCGATGCCCACACTAGAAACAATATATAAACCTCGGTCGCTTTTTCTAGGTCACCAAACGAGTTCCAGTAATTCTGTGAGTTTTCACTTCAACTTGATGTATAACCATTTTAGTTCAGTTACCATATTCATGACTTGCAAAAAAAGATGGATGAGGTCTCTGAGATGGCCTGTTATTCGTTTTTCGGGTTAAAAATTTAGGGCATCTGTCCTAATGTGCACGGTCCGACCATGAATCATGGTATAATTTACCACTAGTTAAGTATGACCTAATTAATCACTAAGTATGAGGAAAACCCTCAAGAAATTTTGCTGTTTTCTCACTAAATTGTCGCCGGGGCAAATGAACCCGAAGAACTTCTCCAATGTAACTAGGTCACTATGAGTTCTCACCAACACAAGTCCAAAAACAGGAAAGTAATTTCACTCTCACCTAATCTAGCCATTAAAATTTTAAATTATGAGCTATCCCCTCAATAAGGTACAAAACGTGACAATATTCAAAGTTCCTAGCAGCTTCATGATGGGTTGGCATTTTAACGAATAAGTGGTGTGTTTGATCACCTCTTTGTCATGGTTACTGACTTACCGTTCCAGCAGTCAGTTAAGGCACTCTTTAGTTCGAAACACCCTTTGCGTTGCTGTAAGGCCCCCTGTCAGTCTTGTTTATGATCTATAATCACTAACCATTTGGTTCGTACGGTCAAATGAGTACTGCCGTGACGAACAGGGGAGAAAGGTCAGCTTGTGACAGGTTGGACCCACTTTGTCCACACCACCGATGCGTTCCTTAATCGCACGACCGGTCAGTTAAACAAAAGCATATGGACCAAAAAGTGGACTGCTATTCTTCTGGCAATTTTGGAAATTTGACTGTGACCGGTCGCTTTTGTCAATGCTCTCTTCCAAACTGGTATAGCGAAAAGAGCACAATAGGAAATTCCCAGGATGGGTGACTAGAGACGTGCACACGGATCATATCAGATGTTGATTGCTGAGGTTCCTATGAAAAAAAACTGTGGGAACTGAGAGGATGAAAAGCGAAGAACTTTTTCGCAGCACGAAATAATCGTACCGCAGGTGGCCTGGTTCGAGTGGTCAGCCAGAATAAATTGACCATCAGCTAATCAATCAATGGAATGGTCCATCAGTTCGATTTCAGAAATATCGTGTTAAATAATTGACCAAACCTGCTCAGCTGGTCCCTTGCAACACAGGTCCTGGTATTAACATATGGATAGACGTCGATATCACGTCCCCAACGGAGGGAGTACACTACGCAGCCTAAACTTGACAGGGTGCCTAATAGGGGAGCATTCGTGGCTTTTCAGAGGTGATGACATTTCGGTATTCATTTTGACCGGACTACTGTGAACAGCGTGGAACACAGAAGGAACCTTCTTAGACTGTTACTTCCATCGTCCTAGTCTTTAGTAAGGAAAAACGAATATTGTGAGTGAACTACCGCGAAGTCAACCGAGTTGCTGTAATTTTCAAAGTGCTATATGGATTAGCGCCACTGATCTAGATGACAACTTCTGCCGTGCACAGTCATTGCGTACAATTTCACCACCCTATCAGAAGCGTTCTATCCTAACTCTCTTGGACGAGTTGGGGTCTTGGGCAAAGTTTCACTTGAATTCACCACGCGCACTGATTTCAGATAATGCTGTTGCTTGCAATGCTTCTCCTCTGACATTGTTATGCGCATGCTAATGGAGCGATCTCCACCTGCCTTTGACACCTGCTGGATCGAAATGCTCTCAGAATATCCCCTTGTGGACACCTAGTAAGCCGAACAAACAGCTCCACTTGAACCGGATCGCGCAGAAATTTTAACACTACTGTCACTACTTAACAGATATCCACGCCCTCATGGTTCGACAGTCCGTATCTCTGAATCACTGCTCGAATTTGGTGGGAACATCAGATATGCAATGCTCAACTATGTCGAATGGTTTTTTTTCAGGGGGAATGAACGCACACCGAATAGACACACTAAATTTACGTACCAGACTGCGCTGGGTTGGTCATGCGCGTCGAACACCAGCAGCCTACTGACATTAAAGCCCCATGTTCACATCTTTTCCTACTAGTATATCATAAAATCTGATCATATCGGAAAGGATTTGCACGTTCAGGTTGAACTTAGCACATATTATTCAATTTAGCAAGCCACGATTTGATTTAGTATCTGAAATATCTTCACTTTCAAACTGCCTACATGCCCTTGTAATGCCCACCAATAGCAAGATAAATGATGAACTCATTTTCCTATCGAATGTCATTACGCTAAACGCCTTCTCTTGATTTCTCATCCCTGTTTACTCCGTTCACGATAGTCTAGCGAGTGACTGTGATGTGGATGTCGGAGACCCCGCTACGCAGTTAAGCCCTACTTCTCGCATCAAGCGACACTCACAGCTATTGGATATGCAAGAGCAACTGGCCAGAGAGGCAGCCTCCTCAGTGGCTGCATTTTCGGGTAAGGACTCTAGCTAATACATATACGCGAAAGCTTTAATTCTTTGGATCAGATATGTGATAAGTTAGCAACCACGGGACTGAGTAACGTACTCTCTTTGTTCTGTTGTTAATGCGGACCTAACTCATCAGTTTTATTTTGGTCTCTTTCTGGGACGCTACAAACACTGCAGGAGACGGTGATCGTTGCTATTGGGTCAGCTGAATACATCAGAAGTGTAGCGTCACTTATAAATTACTCACGTTTCCCCATCACGAACCTACGTTGGGCTTTGTTTGCCTCCACTTTTAACACAGCCTCATGTTCTTTGGACTCGTATACTTGAAATTTAGCAAAACTGCACTCATAAAATGTCCAAATGTTACTCAACTCTGTTGGTTTGATTCGTACTAATATTCTAAAACAAATCTACCTCTCTTTCATCTTCTTTGTTCGCCTTAACTGTCAAGTAATCCACGTTGGTTGTGTGTATGGAACACAACGCGGAACTTCACTGTGGTTCACGTAACGATTCGAAACTTCTGTTATTGGTGGCAATAAAGACAGGATTGAAATAAGCTGGAAAATTGCGGACCATAAATGTGATATCCAGTCTAAGGTCGTCAAATTTTCTCACACGCGTTTCGGTTTCTAGCTGAGTGAGGATGTAAGGTGTTTAAGTACCATGATTTTACGACACTATGTGTGGATGCCCCTGCAATTGTTTCTAAACGACTTTCCACTAAACGAACTTCAAACCGACATTGGAGCGCGTGTTAGGCCACCAAGAAACTCAGCACGAAGACCGCCATCAGGGAGGATCATAAGCATGATTCTTATAGCCCTCTGTGCACCATTACCTTAAAAGCTTCGTGTCTACAGTCGACTGCATTTGTGCGCTTTGTCAATTCAATTTGTACTGTGTTACTGCATGTTACTGCATAAGTACTGAATGGTGTGCAGGATGTTCACACTAATGAAATGATTGTATTTACGTTTTTGCTATTTTTCCGGAACGAATCTACAGGTCGATCATACACCAGGCCTCTTTTGAACGCATGACCTCGCTTAACATTTCCCTGCCCGCATGTCACCATGCGTGTTCTGATGTATAGTCACATTTGGTATATCCTTCTTTCTACTGCTCCTCTCTCAAGCGATTTTATCTATCGTACGCACTTTTTCTACATGCTATTCCGCTCTTCTGATAAGTATTGTGTGACCAGAACATATCATTTGTTGTCTGTCAGCTGATTGTTTTTTTTTCTTCATCAAAATGTTCCCTAATTTCTATTCTCAATGAGACTTATTGCTGTTTTTCGGCTTCCTTAGGGTGTACTGCCCGTTGTCTTCCAATGGTTTTTGCTCTGCAATTTGAAAACAATGAAAGGTTTGTCTAATTTTTTAACAAGAACATGTTGAATGCTTTTCTTATGCGTCACAAGCCCGTCTGGCCGGAATATGTACGCTGTGGATGGGGGGAGCCGAGTTCAAAGTGAGGGGAGAATTTACGCCAATCGCTCTAGGAAATGTGAAATGTTCAGTCGCGTCATGAGCTGAGAGGCCTTGTCTCATGCTTATTGGGCGTCATCAGCATTGCTCTTTTCGCAAATCCAGGATGGACCGATATATATGGTTATTTGACCAGTGAACAGTTCCGCTCAACCAGAATCGATCCAGGTTTTAACTTAGCCAAGGTTTGATTATGGGCTCTAAAATCGTGGTTGGAGTTTCTACTTGCAACCGCAATCATATAGTTTATTGAGTTCATGCTTCAACGATCATCAAACGATTAATCTGTGGATTTTAATCACGAAAAGTCTCACACTGTACGTGTTTGCTTCAATCCTTGGGCTGTCTCGCTAAAATCCTCCTAAGGCTCTAATGCGAATCTCAAAGGAACATACCTTGTTTTTTTGCTGAAGGCAATATTGATTCGAGAATATTCCACAGTAGGACATTCAAATCAGTCACTTCCAGCCTCTCCTATAGGGAAGCCTAATAATCCACTGATGGAACGAGATCCGATACTTTTAGGGACTTCGGATCTGCTGAACAGGTTTGTAGTTTGTGAATCTGTTTTACAGATAGGTTTATCAGAGCACCGTCAGTGGTAAAACTGAGTTGGAATTTCGATTTCACAGATCTACCAGCTGCATTCGGAACAAACGAAGAGAACCTTGGGATTCTTCTATTCTTTGTGTGCACGGTTCATTTGTCATTTATTGTTTACAAAAAGGGCCCTGTATTTTTTACATGAATACAAAATAGGATGAGGAATGTAGCCGGATGTTGAAATCTTTCAGGAACACGGTCGAAATGTACATGAACTAAGGTTCAGTCCAATAACAAACTTTCAGCTTCGGTTCTGATTCCCCAGGTACAGCGGTACACGCTTCACATTCCAGCTTACATCGCATAGTCTAAATAAGTGCTGGGTGTTAATACTCACCCAATCCCACTTTGTTTGGTCACGAGAGTTTGTCTTATGAAGTAAGCATCTCTTTTGACAGTTAATCACCGGCGTTTCACATTGTTGATTTCAGCTATAATGATGAAGACAATTATGTTGCTGGTAATGATAAACATACAAGGAACCTGTCAGAATTGGTCAATTCTCACAGGATGCCCCCGGTTGATGGTTCTCCAGGAGAGGGCAATTGTAAGGGCCCAACCTCAGTCGCACTTATCTTTTTTTCCACCGAAGACGGCTTTATTTAAAAATTTCGTGTTTAGGTGGCAGTTAGCAACCCAAGCAATGTTATCTACCTATCTGTCTATCAGTGTCGATCCAAAGGCTTTGCTAGCCTATAGCTGAAGCAAGCGCAATACGACTGGGAAATCCGGTACTACACTGTCAAACCGATCCCTGCAAGCTCTGGGTCTGCATTGATCATGTGACACGAATCCACCAACCCAGTCGCTCAATGGTCTTCTAGACCACCTCACCGTATCCAGTTAGAGGCGTCTTGGGTTTCGCGGATTAACCATCATCTGCGTTTCCGCGTTTTCTAATTTGGCGACCAGTCCTCCATTTTTCACCCCTGACAACGAGATCTTGAGAACGTTAATGTTCTTCACTATTTTCTTGTACTACGGGAATATTCAAGCAGTGAATGATTTCGGTGCTCAGGAAAGTGATTGTAAGTGCCTGTATGATGCTAAAGTGGAAAAGAATTGAAATTAACCATCAAGAACAAAGGACTGGAAATTACTGTTTATTAATTACTCTTACGACAGTCCCTCTTATTAACGCAGTGCAGTTTAGAATGTCGGGTTTGGGACTTACTAGGTATTGTTGGAGGAATATCCAACCTTTGGTTGCTGGATGCAGCCAAACGCGAAAAATGACGCCATTCTCATTTGCATCCCATGAGATTGACAAGTCAATCCGTAAGATTCAGATGATCTAGCATGGTAGATTAGACCACAAGTTACGAGTTCCTGTGAACAAGCTGAACAATTTATTGATTAATCATACCTAAACCATAATAGACGCTACTCGGAAAGTGGTTAGATTGTGTTATACGCGTAAGTAGATTGGGCGTGGAGTTCATGTTCCCAGCTTTATACAAAACAAAACAGAAAACAATGTAATTTAATAATAGCATTTGCGGCACTGAATAAACAACAGTAGAACAGATTTCCTTAAAAATTATCCTATTATTCTTAGGCGAGTGCTCGTGTTGTCCAGTAGCAACAGCAATTCCACCAAATAACTGAAGTATTCCGTGACACGTTCATCAGCTTCGTTTGCCATAAATAAGTTGTTTACCTAGCCGTTTGTTTATTCACTGAGCCGCAAACGTTCTCCTGAGTCGTTGCTTTTCCACGCTGTGACGGTCATATCTTTGTGAAAATAGATTACGAAAAGGATCACTTCATATTGCGAACAATACTATATAAAGAGTTAAAGCTTTCAACAAGCATTGATCAAATGACAGTTATTGTGACAGGTATTGGTTACGAGCACACGTGAAATGAATTCATACTGGAGTAGATGTGATTATGTGCCTGGTGTACGTTCGACTGCTTCACAGATGTCTCCTATTCAAGTGATCATTACGAGTGTTTCAATCACGCAAGCTATCCATTATGAAATACACTCTAGTGTCGCGTTCTCACTCATTTTTACCCTATGTTTGTAACCTTCTGTGCATCAGTTTCTGATGCGGGACAGATGTTTATCAGATGTCTAGCAACTGCTAAAATTTACCGAGCTATTCCAAAAGTCGTCTTTGAAAACGAGTGAACCACTGAGCATCACGAAGTTAGATGTAGAGTCCGAATTTCTACAAGTGCTATATCAACGCATGATGTTGCACACGTTATTTGGATGCAGGACGTACGTAAAATCCGTATAGCAAGATCGTAAGACATAACACTGGATGTTAGTCACAGAAAACTGTCTTGAAGTGTTAGATACGGGTGCTATGGGAGGTGTCGCATGTTGGATGGTCTTTTAATTTTCGCAAATGGTTTATTTGTAGGAATTCTAAGAGTTCCAACATGCCTTTGTTATACTGGGACGGGGATTAAAGTCAACGAGAGTTTAATTTCCATCCGACTTATGTACCAGCTCAAGAGTGGGTGAGCCGGACAACCTCCCATTAAGTCTGGGGAACCAAACTGGGAACCAAAACACCCGACTTGTAAGACTGAACAATGGAGTGAAATTCATAAAGATCCAGACTGGGAAAGAAAGTAACTATGCTAAACACTAAGATGTAGAAAACTCTTCGGACACTTTGACTTTAGGGCACTTTATGGAAATATGGAAATGTATAGACCTGATAATCACCTGTATTTTCATAAGTCAAATATGAACAATCCATTTAAAACCTGGTGCGAGTACTCCTGCTACTCTACTACTAGGGTGATGGCATAGTGATTCATCATTGCTTGTCAGAGATTTGAGTACAGGGCTTTTGAAGTTCGAGATCACGTGTTGCAACCAGTCTAAAGGCGATTTATGGACTCTTATGGTAGGTGCGTTTGAAGTAGCAAACGTGTTTACACCTGAGTGATCTGCTGTGTTTTCAGGATTTAAAACAATGCACATTTACCGGGTCATAGACGGATAAACGTATATACACACTGGCTGATCATACAACGAAATCAACGACACCCTTTTGAAGTTGAGGGGAAATTGTGGACTGCAATACGGTTGATTAATAAGTAAGCTGAAATCCTCCCGCTCTGAATCGCTATATTACACACTTTGAACCACAGTAGTAGGCCTTATGCAGTACCGACTGTATCCTTACCGGAGACTTGCATCGGGTGCTTTTCTTCGGTGAGGAGAAGCCATATGTCTGCGTCAATATTCAGTAAAAGTCTACATCGTAAATAAAGGGAGCGAATAAGGAGGGAACACCAATGGGGAACGCGAGCAAGGACCCGGTTTGCAGCTAATCAACGACCTCCGGTTGAATCTGATGCCAGAAACATACTTCACTGAGTTACAGGCGGCAAAACGGTCTCGATTTGGATACCACGCGAGCATCCAGTGAAAAACTTTCCACACCAACGCAAGTATATCTATCAGTCCAAAAATAGTGTGAAAAAAATCCATAAGTGAAGTTGTGCTAATAGGGAATTTGCTCAAAAAAGATAAAGAAAACTTGGGATTACATAAAGTATGTAGTTAAGATGGGGTCGGAGAGTGGACAGTCATGCGGCTTGCAGGTTTGCAGCCAAATATCCTTCTATGTGTGCTTTTGTCACAAACCCGCCCGAACACGTCCATCCTTCAATCAGGAAATTTTAGGAAGAGAATAGAACGTTTCAATAGTGGGCACAAAGATTGTAATAATACAAACGGAGAATCAATGCATGTCAGTGGTGAAAATATCATTAAGTCAGGAATTAAACACACTTGGAAAATAGATGATTTGATGAAGACCAGAAAAATAGATCAGAAGTGTGCAATTGGTCAACGCCGACTAAAGTGGCGCATAAAGAATGGCCGAGAAGAAAAAATCGAATGGCTGGGGAGAGAACGTCTAGGTGAAGCACGAATACTGGCTAATAAGGTGAAGCGGAATGCGGTTATGATCCATTTGTCGCTTAGAAAATCAACTGAATGAACGTCGCACCGCCCACATGAATTGTTGATAATGTTGGCGTTCAGCCATGCAAATATGTAAATTCGGTTCGATTGATGATAGAGGGCTTTACAGGTTGTTTCGCCCCATACAGGTTATGTCCAATAACGTAGAATTACGGTAACAGTATTTCAGTGATACAATCGCCTTCATTTGCTGAGTCCAAGACGGCAGACCACTTTCGAATTCCTGCCGATTACTAAATGAAGCTAATGCACAGCAAAAACGACAGATTCCTGTGCATAGCGAGACTATTGCTGAGCGAACTTGAGTCCACTCCTTCCGTCCTTTTGTTGTGGGTTTACCAAAATAATCATGTCGGGATAGCAATAATACTGCTGATGATTGCATGATGCAGATACAAAAACATCGCTTCTGGTGAAGCAAGATGGTATTAGTGCGCCGCTGGTATCCACTATAGGAAATCGAACGTTGGTCAAAATATTGGATTGTAGGCATGGAGCAAACTATTTTTTTTCCCAAGGATTTTCGTCGGAGTGTGTAGAAATTTAAATCCTGTGAACTTGAATAAAGGTGCTGTGGTTCTTCATGACTAATATTTTCTCGAGCAATGTGTCAGACAGTACGCTTGCACTTTGACATTTTGTATAACCCTCTCCGGATTACCACGAATCGCTCGGCCATCCGTACAGATGGATGCGCGCAAGATTTGTAAATAAAGCTCAAAATTGGGGCAGCACTAGCCAATGTGTAAGCGTCACCCGCTATCATGGTAGTGACCTCAAAAAGGCAATGTACTGCTGGTACGACATCCACGTGGTTAGGCCCTGCATCAAATGGCTGAACGGGCTTGCCCAGGCCCGTGCAGCACGCCTGAAGGTGTGTGTTCTCTCCCCGTCTTGTACTAGCCAGTAGGCGCACAGTCTTACCTGACGACTGAGGGGCCTGACCTCTGATCAGTCATGCAGCCAAATACGCGCACTTGAACCTGTCGATGGTGATGCAAAGTAAGTTGAATTTTTTCAATTGATTTGTTTTTAGCCGACTGTATTGGAATTTTTTTGTTCAGAATATTATGAATTTTCGGAAAAATTCTGATGAGTTTGGAACGAATCGTGAAAAACGACAAACGCAACGGCAGTTCTATCCAGTAAAGCCCCTATGCTTGCCAAGTCACTTGCAGCTGCGGCGAAACCACAAATTGGCTGATTGGTATACCAGACTACAGTGCAGGTTGTATTGTTGTACAGCTGGGAGCTTAGGCACTTCGTGCGGATGGTTTGAGACGCCTTCAGGTCTTCCAACACAGATGCCTCAGAACTAAAACTGGAGTCGGATGGAGCCAGTAAATATGAAATGAGGTGAGCAGAAGATGGATGTTACTTCACTCAAGAACTGCATATGCGGCACTGTAAGCTTAGGTGGTCGGACGACTGTTTACGCATGTCGAGTTACCGTTACAAAAGAGCGTTGTTTTCCTTGGCTATGTCGGAGTGGTGGAAATCTAGGTGAAATGACAGAAGCGATTGAGGGATTCTAAGAAAGCTTTGGGATCCGTTGGTTCTATTTAACTTCCAGGAGCAGTTCCATTTGACCCACTCTGTGCCTGACTGGAGACACTGAAGGATATGTCGGTTAACCGATGTCAGTGGCTTTCATGCTATTCGGTTCTATCCATATTGTTTGACTGAGGGTAGTCACTTTAGATGATTTGTGTAGACTAGCTCTACATCCCTTTTTCCGCTTCACCTTTTCTTTCAAGATTTTATTCAAAAAAATTGGGTGGAGTGTGCAGCAGTGAAGCACCAATATTTGATACACGTTGAGATATTGAAATATAGCCCACCTGGGCTAGTGACGCTGAGTGTCGGGAACGTTATGCCCGGTTGAACAATGGTGAGGACCAGTTTTGTCATCTAGGCTGTAATAAGATGTACTGTAATCTCTCCAATAAATACTGTATGGTTGTTAGAACCTTTTGATTTTATTTTTCATCCGCCTCTTCAGACGGTCAAGTGGCGTTAGCAACGTCCATCCAACTAAGCATGAAAGCCAGACAGACTGAAGAAACCTCATAACCGGTTTCTACACACGGCAACCTGCAGATTGCGTTAAACTAAGCGTCATTTTGTGTATCACGACTGTATACTCTCTTAAGTACACCAAGCTAACCTTAGTTACGCACCGTCTGGTGCGTTACAAAGATGTTTGGTTACAACCGCAACACGAAGCGAATAACGCTTCGTCCTAATCCTCAGATTTGCACTTAAACGGGGAGCGCTCAGATAATTACGGGTCATTATCGTGTTTACTACAATGATGAGGACACCGATTCGAAGAAAAATCGTTTGGGGGTGAGATAGAACGTGTTTATATCCAACAACAGAAGAAAGTTACAAGATAAAAGGCACTAATGAAGAAAACACCCAAAATATCCATCAGCGTTTTGTCTACTCGAATCGATTCCTTTCACGCAATCAGATAAAACGCTGAATTAACCATCTTAAGTAATATCACATCATACGACCAAAATGTTGCTGTACGAGTGTTCTGGGCCATAGGTTCTAGGTATTTTTACAGGAAAAAGCTCAGCAGATTGAGGTCTTGCGATCCAGCTTGTTAGTCAAATGGCTCACTTTGCTAGTTCACGGATTTCCAAATAGCCTGCCCGGATATTAACAAACAACTCTGGTGCAATGAGGTGGTGCACCATCTTGTTGACACCACGTTGAACCAATTACGCCAACAGTCCCCAGTTATGAAACTAGGTGGTTTTGAAGAATTTATTTGCATGACGGAGATGAAAATAGTGGGATTGAGACGAACACTTTTACCTAAACACCTACCAGTCACGTTACTTGAAAAAAGAAAGGCCCAGGAATTTATACTGTGCTGAGTCTCACCGAACTAATGGGTTTTGTACTGTGTTGGATGCCAGAAGTCATGTAGTGGCGTAGATTAGATGTAATCCAAAAGTGTGATTAGGATAATTTGGCTCTATCTATAGCCACGGCAACAGCATTCACAAATCATGTCAAAAACGCAAGTTACTCCTAATATTCAAGTCAATCCATAGATAATGCAACTCGAGTTCAGAGAAACGGTGCCAACCTCAGCAAAGAAACCAACCACCAACCTCCCTTGGAGTCCATTCAGGCTGGGGACAATCGAAGAGCTTATTCTAATTTCACCTGATCAGGTATCCGTGTTAGCCTCGGTGGCTGTCCGTCACTCATGGTCATCGGACCAAGTCGTGATCACTTGACCACGCATGCGGACAAGAGCGGCGACTGGTAGTAGCCATTTCGCACCAAAGGGGCGGAGTCACCTGTGGTCAGAGCAGCGGGCTGATTGGGTGGTCATCTTACCGACCGAGTGCTCCGGTTTTGCAGGGGTGCGGCAGGGGGGTCTGGAGAGGGGCTTGAGAAACAGGGCTGAGTTGGTCATAGGGGTCGCTCTAATGCAGTTCAGAGCAAGGCCGTAGTTTACATCACAGGTGGGCTTGGACAAGTCCGCTCTGAACCCACTGAATCGGCCTACGCTACAGTCAGTCAGGCGAATCACCGTATTTTTGTTCTAGAGAATCACTGATAAGCGCAACACAAACGCCATACCGTAGAGCAATAGAGAGCCTGGTGCAAAACACCGTGTGTGCATTAATACATGACTTAATGCTCACACATGAGATTATCAAGCTGCAACTACCTTTGTGTGGCAAGGTCTGTTGAATTTCCTTTGGGCGATAGCGCACGCTCGCTTGATCGCACGCCAGTTGCGCATCGCCATGTCAAACCCAAAATCAGCCGAATTGATCTGATACTTGATAGCCGGGTGGAGACCGTGGATCTGTATGGGATGCGTGGTTGCGATGGCGTTATAGATGCTCGTTGGTTCAATACGATTGTGCATGAAGTGGGGCCAGCTTGGAGGAATCTCATTTTGGAACTTTTGAAGAAATATAGAAGCACTGTAAGCGTAGACGACACAGAACGAGCGTTCCTCCGGAAAAACGTTTTGCATAACGTTTCATAGAGCTGCATTATCTGCCCAGTTAAGCAATAAAGTCATTCGAGGTTTACGCTACTGGGCTTCAGACCGGATGCAGGCGGGTTGTTACGTGCCTTCTTGCGTTGACCACATGGTTACGCTCATTAGTTAATGAGGTATTCCGGCACTAAAATTAGTGGATCTTTCTTCTCCTGTCGCGTAATGCAGGTTCTGTAGCTTAAGTCCAACTGATATTCTTAGTGGTCATATCATGATGCATATGCTACAACGCAAAGTACGTCCTTAGCAGGTATAAAGGAAACTAACTCATGACTTTCGGTTTCAGGAGGCCCTACCACAGTGGGCCAGAAATGCCCACATAGTGAAAAGTAATATTCGAAATTTGGTGGATCGACAGAAGAAAATCTTTTTTAAGGTCACATTCAAGTTCCATGGTCTGGTTTCTTTTTTGGAAGCAGGCTACCTGCAGTAATGAGTGAAGAAAAATTTGAGACTTATCACCGAACATCTTGATTGAGCTTGAATAAATGACCTTTATAGATACTTACTCTGGATGTATGCTTTTTTCTAGCAGAACACCAGACGGGGTTCCGAATATGTAAGTCAGTGAGACTGAATATATACCGTAGTGTATCTCATGCCAGTGAAACACGTGTTTTTTCTACGGAAACAGACTTGTAAAAGAACTATTCTGTGAGGTGCTAACCTGGTGTTACAGTCTGGTCAAATTGAGATGGCCGGACGATTTGGAGAACCAGACGCGTTAAATGCAATATTCACAGTGAAATTCAATGTTCCAGCCAGTTATAGGCTTAGTAAAAGAAGAATCTTAGTAAAACTTTTATGTCCACCTAGCGGAGTGGCCATAAACTATACAACTTCCCTCCTAATTCGTCCCTTAGCCATGCGAAATCTCCGGCATCCTAACCTGTAACTGCGGCCAATCAAATTGTTCATTGCTTTCCATCGCCCTGACGACTGCAGCGTGCGAAGCACCGACCCAATGGATTTAAATTTCCAGACATCCCGCAAGGGCTACTTTGTCCACTGCATTTACGAACAGTGTCGATTTGCCAGAGTAACCCCATTCTACATGCATTCGGTAGGAGCGATCCATAATTGTCATGATCGCAGAGTTTTGGTGCTTGAGTGTTCATTATCAACAAAGTGTGCTTCAGATAGGAGCGAAATATTAGTTCGTTTGAGGAGGTTATGTTGTAGTGTTCTCATCCTTGTTGCAGTTGCGACTGGACAAGTCGCTTGTGTCTATGGAGCTGTCGGAATAAGCCACAGATGTCATAAACGAGAGATTCAATCGAGTCTCCCGTGAAAAGCAAATAGATATGAAAGAGTGTATCTGTCAAAATTAATCCAATTTGAATTCAAGGACATAAGGTGGACGAAGACTCAGGGCCTGCGCCTACCGAATGAGCCCCAAAAAGGGTGAAACCAGTAATGGACTGTCGAAGAGTCTTCAGCAACCTTGTGAGTAGTTTCCTCTATGAAAATATGCTGTGGTGTCTCGAATATCGTACCAACATGAGGTGGCCTTTGTGAAGTATGTTCAGTTCAAGAATACCATAAACAAGAGATTCAGTTGAGATGGTTTATTGTGCATGCTACCGTTTTGAATGCTTTTACTGACCGCAGCAGACATTACGTAACTAAATAATAGTCGAACGAATAAACACAAACGAGAAATTCACAATGTAAATTCTGACAGAAATGAAAGCAACATGCGATGGCGTCACTTTGACCAGAGTAAATGCAACTTCTGGCTCAGGTCTTTTAATGTGAGGATGCGTATTTACAATGTATCGACGACATTTTCAGGTGAGCCAGTTTAAGACAGTTGCTTGTGGTCATAGTTGGTCGTTGTGTCCGTAAGAGAATAGAACATTTCTTATTGGTGATAGAGTTCAAGCTGAAACAATCTGAGCAGGAGTAGTCCGGGTGAAAATTTGCTCCCTTAACCAACCCACTAGAAATGGCGCGAGTGTATTTGATGGTAAGAACGCCTGAGTGAAGCTTCACATCTGAAAGGGTAGTGGTTGCCGTCAGACCCTCGTGGTGAACTTTTCAATATAGACTCTAGGTATGACCATTGAATAATCGTAACTGGATTCTGCTGGATGCATGCTTGGACCTAGTCGAATAGAATTTGAGACATACAATGGATATTGAGGGTAAGGTCAAAACCTTTCTGAAAATTATTCCACAATAATGGTTAAAATATACATGAAGCACACAAAGTATGGCTTGAGTTTTAGTCAATAAACAAAGTTACCAGGAGAGCTTGAAGATTGCCTTAAAGCGGGACAGGACGGAGGATAAGAATGGCATTTCATTTCACAGCATTAGAAACGAGAATGAAGACAGAAATTCTCTGCAACCTGAGATTAATAAGTCAGTAATCCACAAAGATCGAATTGAATGTGGAATTTCGAGATAGAGTCATAATGCCGGTCGTTCTACTGTATGATCAGCAATTTCCAGGTCTCTATAACCATCAATTATTTCGTTGCTCATGGATGGATACATTTGATAAAATTACGAATTCGCTCTGGGGATCGAAACAGAAAACCATTTCCACATAATGAAAGAAAGTCAGGGAGACAAAGTTTGAAATCCTCTCACTGCATTTCTTTCATGGACGTGAAACATGCAAGTTATATGAAGGAAGAATGGAAGCACTGTTGAGCAGACACTTGCTGGCTGGCTTCGATTTGTCTGACCAATGTCAGCTTGCCAATAGACTAGGCTGTTTTTTTCTGATCAGCAATGCTTCGCTCATCGGTAAAATCTTGGAGCTTGCGTGTTGCGCAGTGGTATTCAGAGAGAGTTGACGATGTCAATCTGATGGCTAACATCTAACAGAGGCCTAGGCATTGACGACACAGGCTTGCGATTTGGCCTTTGACCCAGCGGTTCTCCAGACAGCATTTAGACCACGTACTTTGGAATGCGTTTTGTCACACGTTTTGGTTTTGGTAGGTATTTCTGTCCTATGGATGTAAGCGCCCTCACATATGTAAGATACTGATCGTTTACGAGAGAAACACGTAGATTAGACAGGCGAACCTTACACTTATGCAGGAAATCCTCTGGTATGATAGATAGCTCAGCTGAAAGTATAAAGAGCCTTACGTCTCCTCACAGTTTTGGGAAGATATTTTGACGTTTGAGTTGTTGGTACTTTTTGAGTGATTCTGAATATGGCCTGACTTCCCTAATTGATAATTGTAGCAATATTCTGCCTGATTAATGCTCACAGGCTTAGATTTTTACCAAATTGAGGCCGATGCGTTTACGTCAGGTGGTTTGTAGATTATGTTACCCACTGGAAACATCCACCATCATTTTGAAGCGTCAATTTATCCCGCAGAATTACCAACGCGATGAATTTAAGGCTCAGTGGTGTGCACCGGTCTCATTAAGAGCCAGCAAGCGGGGTCACTAGCAGATACTGTCGATCGAATGGCACGGAGTTTCCTGTTGCTTCCAGAACAGGTTCTCTAAGTTAGCAAACAGATGAACTAACTGCACGTCGAACCCACAAGTAGGGTTCGGCTTGGAACATTCATTCACCTCAGCTGTCACTGTACTATTCGATGTCTGATTTCCATAACCGACAAAAGTAGTAGTAAGTTACAGTAAACAACAACTTTGGAGCAGACAGTAAAATACTTGTTTACATTCTATTGTTAGGAAAACAGTTTTAATTGTGTTATGGCTGCGAATATCACGGCAACAAGCAGCAAATTGGTTTTGTGATTGTGTTATTTAGAAAGGAAAATATGCGTCGTTTAACGAGACATAAACAAAAAAGTGCTTTGATATCGTATCCTACCCTGATTGCTCAAGCCTTCAAGAGGGGATATGGAAAATAAAAACATTCCGTCTGAGAGAATGCGAAGAATTGATACGGTACCGGCAAAGCACTTCTGCGTTATACCTGCGTTGATTTTAAAACCATTATAGTTTTGCATTCTTGTTGTTGTCTTTAGGTCTCAGACAGAACTCAGATGTTTTGGAGGACAGCGATGTCCGAGAAGAATCTTCCAAACCTCCTTTTGCTAACCAGACTCGGAATCCGTTATGAATTATTTGACGAAAAGATGATGATCACGTAACTTTCTTCGGAACTGTTTTGGAGAAAACACTGAGTTCATCGTGTTGGTATCACCACAGGATCGATAGTGGCCCTTTGGGAGGTACGTTTCGATTACCGCAGAATTAACGTGCGCCAGAAGTTTGCCTATGTAACTATGACTTATGAGCCAATAGTTGTCGAGTAAAGGTTTGTCAACTTTTTCTCTCTATATATAGCGAGCGATTCGAGCATTTCCGATTTCCGATGAAGTATGCCTTTTCCCTCAGATGACATTAGGGATTGCGCTATCCGGGGTTTGGAGGTTATACTTGAAGAACTTTGTCGCAAGCATATATTTCCCGGTTGTTTTGCCTTTCGGCAATTACTTGCTTGTATGCTCGTATTCAGTAGCCAGAAATTTCCATTATCCGTCCTATTCTGTCTTTAAAAGGCTGTCCAGCACCACTCAGTTTGAACCCATGAGCATCCTTAGGAGTTTGCAGAAATGGTTGCATCAAGTGTTTCTGCTGTAGACATCTATATAAGTCTCATATCAGCGTCCAGAAGTGACCCTTTTGGCTTGGGACCTGACTCATGAATGACTTTCGGAAGATTCTAAGTAGTTGATGCTGCCGCCGGGAACGTATGACATGCTGATGCAAACACCTATCGGTGTAATGGTCTGAATATTTGAGGAGTCTACAGAATTTCTATCCACATTATCATTTATCATAAAGCTCTTCTTCTTGTAGGGCCAGTCTTACTAAGCAGCACCAAAAGGACAATCGCCGGACCGGTGCTGTGCTCAAATCAAGGCTTTTCAGTATCTCATTGGCTACACCGTAATTGGAACCTGGACATCTGCAAAGTGATTAATTCACATCTACACAACCAGCGCAGGTCCAACAAACCTGAGCTGGCAAACCTGAACACGTGGGATGATGAACTGTATGGATACAACTATTGGTTACTTCTGAAAGGTTGCCAGGAATAAAATTGAAACACATAGAAAACGATACTCTTCCTTTCGTTGCTTCCTTTCGTTCCTTTCGTTGGCTGCACAAATATGAAGGAATTCACGGGCGATTTTGAAGTCATTTTCTTCGACACCATTTCGGTCTATTCTCCATCGCAGTAGCTAAACCATTAGGCGTTAGGATACGTCAGAGCATTTACACGAAAACCATACTTATGGATTAACCTGGATATTAAGAATACTACTGGCCATATTATGAGGGCACAAATAACATTCAAAAAAATTCCGCACTTAATTCTGACTATGAAATGTACAGCGGCATCACTCCTAATAATTACTTGTGTAAGCAGCTGTCGACCGTTACATCGACCAAACGTGTGACTGAGTGCGAAAGGTAAGATTTTCTGCAACCTGAGTGGCGCACCATGCTTTTGTTGAACAATAGTAGATATTCAGATTCTCTCAGGGCATGTAATGCAGTTTCTAGGCTGTAATCTATATCTTTTCTTATGGTAAAATATCTTGGCAGTTCACATACGACGCCTCAATGAGAATTACAAGATATCTGGATAAAAAATTCCAAAGCTCCCTTTTAGAAAGCCAAAGGTGCTTCGATGTTTTTTGAGTATTTATGCTCTGACATTAAACTCGAAAGGCTATCTCAGGATATCTTAATTGGGCATGGAGCCATCATCATATTTCCATCGATACTGATCACTTTAACAATTCTCTCAAGATACCTTTCAAAATGTTTGATTTTCATGACGTGTTTTATTGACCACGACGGACTCCATCGTGTTACCAGCTCCCACAATTTCTTTTTACATATATGCTTAAAGATGTAAAAAAACTGCTCTTTAAGTCATAGATTGCGTACCTCAGCTTCCGAAGGCTAAGTCTAGTTAATGAGCTCCGAAAAAGGTAGTGGGCTATTTGTGGATTTGGAGCGCTCACCCCAGGCTACTTAATTCATCGAACGCGGTTGTTTTCCAGTGGTACCGTAATCCTGAAATGGCGATAATTTTTCGTGTGGGCTTTATAGCTTAAATGCCGCATGGATATTAGTCACTGGTAAGGGCTGAAATTTCTTTTCAAACTTCAAGTTCCTGTATTTATTCCGATTTCCCCTGACTTTCAAAGGCTTCAAATGATAACCAGCGATATATCGCTCTTCTTGGATTGGTTGTATTCCCTTCCAAAGTGACATTTGGACAAAATGGTCATGTTTTTACTGTCGTGCACGTACAACACCCAAATAATGGAGGAGGTGCATGTGCTGGGGATAATACTGACAATAACGTTCAACGTCCAAACAATACCTATGTGCAGATGGACGGGGTGATATTCAATTTGCTGCAGAGGAGTTTTGCTGCTCATACAGTGGTATTCTGACCCGTTACAAAAGGGTTCCTTTATGTGGGAATATCACAATGAGCCTTTATGGATATCCATGCGCGTGACACAAATGATCATATGTTAATGCATTTGAAAGACTAAAAATCGCTGCCCTAAGGATTCGTATTGAATATCCGATCCCTCCGAAATGAAAAAGTAACATAGTAAATCGTAAAGTACAATAATGCAGCGCGTATTTTTCTAAAAAACTGAAGGGCTGGACGGACAATAGCGAACGTGGGGAAAGCAACAGATGAAAATGGGTAAAAGCTGTCGGGGAACCCTTTAGTGGTTTTTCAGTAAATAAGTGGAATACGGTGTATCAAAGTCAGGTACACTATTGTTCCCTAGTTTCTGGTTACGACTAGAGATGTCACCGATAAACAGATCATTTCATGTACCAGTCTTTTTTTCCAGAGCAAATGTACACGGGTTTCAATGTACCAGCCTTTTTTCCAGAGCAAATGTACACGGGTTTCGATACAGAAATTGAAATGTTACACAGGCGGCGAATATACAAAGCGACCAAAGATTGGCCGAAATCTGGAGGGTTACACCGAATATAAAGACGTCAGAAAAATCAGAGACATGAACTCTTATGTTGGATGGATGAGTGGATTTTCTAGGGTCAGGTTGAGAACCAGTCACTAGGGCTGATCCATTTGCCCTGTGTTGTCCCTTAATCAAGGACAGCAGGATCCAACTGGCTAGCTTGCCAGCAATGAACTTGGATCAGACGCTTTGTCATACAATATTCAGTCCGTGGTAAATTCAGTCCAACCTAGTGTGTGAAAGTAAATATCACCCACAAACATCCTTGCGTTTCTTGTCCATCGTCTGATATCTAGACCACTCAAATAAAATTCCAATCTTGGAATAATCGCATTTTCAGAAATCTCAAAATTGTCCTTGTCTCAGTGGCCACTTTTTCAGCCAGCAAATTATTCTTACCCTGCATTGTTTGTTTGCCTGGCGCACTTTTTTCGCCTGCGATTGCCAGCAAACACAGCAAACAGTTTGACCATAAGCAAACTGAACACTATTGATTAGCCATTCATGTTTGGACGGCTACTGTCCAAAAAGTCGATTTGAGCGCTTACTATTTTTGATCGAGATTTTTCGACACTTTGTTCATATATTATTAAATTGAATTTGTATAATGGTGCATCTTCTCAAGACACTGGGTAAATGCAGCAAAACTTTAAGGAATACAAACCAATATCTCTAGAACCAACCACCACTGCACGCTTTTGGGATGATGTTTGTTTAATAATGCTTTTCTCACCCTTCACGAACTATGAGCCACCATGGAATGCACCGCCAAACAGTGACGTTTTGAGTCTATCGGGACTTTGTCTCTGTTCAGGAAAATTTGATTTGTGACGCTTGCTTGTGGTGTCTGGCTGCTGTTTATGCCTCATCGTTGAAAACAAAAGCTGATTCCTGGTTAAACTGAATGCATGAATTAATAAGGTTGACGGGCTGTCAAGTGCAATTTTCTATCATCGATGCAAATTTTAGCACATCATCCATAAGGATATGGACATGAGACTTTGCTGAAATATTGTGAGAATGTTTTGCACCTAAAAGAATTTGTGAAAAGTTGCTCAGCTGAAGTTAACTGTTCACTTTTAATTTAAAAAAAACAATCTAGATAGAAAATATACCACATTGTGAATGTCTTCATATTTCTAGCTGCTCCGAAGGAAAACGCTTAGAAACAGGACGTTACATTGCTCTCCCGCCCCTATATTGAGTGCCATCTGAATATCATTCATCCGTGTTTCAATGGCAGCCATTTCATTCTGTGTAATACAGTGTCAGAAAAAGAATGGTTTAAGCGGCAGTCTTTCAGAATCCACCCGGAAATCTTTTAGCTGATAACAGAACTATAAACCAATCGGCCTACCTGAAGTGTGTCTACCAAAATTTCCCTGTGGTTCTGATGTGTACGGTAAAAACGTTTTGGGGGAGTGCGACGTGTGTTTAGAGTCTAATGCGATTGGTATACAGGAACAAACACGACGAAAATGAGTGTTTTGGCGACCTCGTCCGGCAGTTAAAGTATTGCTCATTTTGAAAGTGGGTAGTTCATTTTGCTTCGGGTGTTAAGAGAAAGTTGAGGCAAGATAGAACGACCGAATGGATCGAATAGATAAAATTTCCCCCAACTGGACAGAAGCTCGTCTAAAGGTCTATTGAATGAGTAAGCCTGGCATCTTGTCACATGACCAAGGAAAGTCAATAGTCTGTAAGAATCGATGTTGAATAAAAGGGCCCGACTGTTTCAGCTTTGGTCAAGCCACGTATTCGGATCGATACGAGAAACCTATGGGGCACTCTGCAGATGATTTGAAACGAGTCGCTTGGGTAGATGGTGCCACCGGTCTAAAGGACATGTGACTCAATCGGCCTGTGCTCGTAAAAATGGGTTTACAATTATTCTAGCATGAGGTGCTCGTGTATTATATCGCCAGGTTGCCTTGTCGTGCCCCCAACATACTTCACAAAAGAAAGAACAGCCGCACACTACCATACTTTGGGTTTGGACCAGCATCCTGCCGCTGAGGTCACTGTTGCTAGCTCTTTGTAAATAGAGAAAATTCCAGCGACCGATCGCGTCTGCCAAACAGTCGACTTTTTATGATTGATGGTGACGAGATTTGATAATTCTACATAAGGGTTCCCTCCTGTTAGTGCAGTCAGTTTGTGCTGAAAATCCAAAAAGTATTGTAAGCTGCCTCGTCGTTGTTGGGAGTAAACAACGGTGCGCATCTGACCGAACTCAGAGGGTTTCCAATCCTCGACCTTTTGCCCTGTGTTTGAAAACAAACGTGTGGCCACTAGCGGCTGCTCACCAGAGTTATTGGATCTCGTGGTCACTTGTTGACTGGCACCTCAAGTGATGCCCTCTCAGAAGGACGTTTCATACACCTGGTGAAATTATTCTTCGTCGGAGCTACTCAAACACTGATAGTGTTGTGAGGAGTTTCGGTAATTTTCAATAAGGATTTCTTCCGGGTATGAAGCCAATCTATACTGACTGATGGATGAGTAGGTATGTCTTATCTAAGCGAGAGCTAATCACACTGTTTACCGACTGCCAGTAGCAAAGGGTCAAATGTCGAGCCACTTGTTTGAAGGTCGCGGGTGTTTTGGCTTCCTTGCAACGGCCGCTTTCGTCGGCAGCAGTTTGGATGGGGGCGCACAATCAGTAATTTGGGTGGCGCGTCTACACATGACGTGGCGCCATTGACAACTGGCCTCCCCCCTCTCGGCGACCGCTGTCCTGTTTACTGCTCCCGATGGCTACTAGTTTGTGCGAGTATTGAGAAGGTACGGAAATAACGTTCGCACATGCCCGTCGTCCCGTGATTCTTGAGCTGTACAGTGCTGATAATTTCAAAACTGAGATATGTGGGTATATCTAACATGCGCAGGCCTAACAACAGTCTTATTCCTGCTTATCCAAATTTATCCTCTTCACTATTAACTAATTAAGCTTCGTCAATCAGCGCAGATGAGGTAATCAATACTGGTAGGCACTTACATGATGAAACTATCCAAAGTTAGATACCTCCTGTCCTGTTTCTCGGTACACATGGTTATTGCTTCGAGGTTTTTTATTCCTTAATGTGGAAACTTAAATTCGCATAAAACCATAAAATACCATCCGAGATTGCCGGAGCTCAAAATGTCACCTTGGTTTATTAATCGGGCTTCATCGTTGCAGTGATTCTGCTGGTTACGGTTGATGAAACTCGGTTTCTTAAGTTTCCAAGAGGCCAAAATGTCAATGAAAGCATTCGAGTGAAGTGAAGCGAGTCCACAGATCCCGGGTGTGGTGTTAGAGTCGTAATGTTCCCTGCGACGAGATTAGTAGAATAGTGGAGTGTTTCCTAAAGTTTGCCAGTCCATCATTACCTATAGAAGCAGCAATGTTGCGTTCCCCAGAAGAAAGGCGGGTAATAGGCTATCGGCGCTGAACACTGCACACTCCCACCTCCCAACTTTTGCCCATCAGCACCAGCGTATTATCGAAAAGTTTGCATGAGGTCTTAAAATTTGAATAACTGTTGCTTTGTTGGCATGTACTATGTGCAACAACGTGGAAAGTCATTATCTCCACGCCTTTGGGTAACGTTATCGTATACTGCCTGGTGTCAGGCTTTGAGGCCGAGAGATTCTGATGAGGTGCCCAGAATTAATATTATATTTAGAGACCCAGCAGTGAAAGGACTTCATCTCGTGACAAATGCACAGAATGTAAAGAGAAAAAAGTGTCTCCTGTCTTAGGGAATATGGAACTTGTGGGGTTTACAGAGCAGGAATCAGTAAGCCAGGTCTGAAGTGCCAACAGCACATTTTGTGAAGGAACTCAAACACTACTGCTCTAAGTGGAGTCAGGTTGTTTGGTCATTTATGGTTATACAGTCTACTGAATTGGAACAAACCAAGACAGAGATTCGTTCCCACAAGTCGTATGAACCAAAGAACATCAGACGAGCCAAGCCTCGTCCATTCGGATTTACTGGCTGTCCGAGTAAGGCTGTCGAGAGAAATGTTCGCCACATTGAAGTGCACTAATCGCTTGCAGCGCTACACTGAGATGAAAAATACGTATTTTAAAATCAGCTATCGAACCTTATCACGTAGTTACCTTTAAGTAAATGCCATCTCTTGATTGACGATTTCAATAATCAGATAAATGAGGATGCGAAATCTGGAAGAAGACTCTGGTTCATTGTAAGTCGGATCAATTAACCATAAGAATGAATGATTACTGACGAAACCGGATCCAAGAAACTTGGAAACTAGTAGGCTACGATATGAGCAAACATGCATCCAACCGCTTTAGATACAGCTGAAAGAAAGCAAAAATCGACACCAGGTCATTTCGCTGAAAATCACTCACCAGTATTCACTTTGGTTCAAGAGAAATAGCTGGCATTTAAAAAAATCCAGTTTTCAACGGATTCAAATCAGACTAGGCTCTAAAACCTTGCGGAAAGTAGGGAATTAATGGTGAAATAAATGAGGCGAAGATCTAAAACCATTGGCGATTGCCGATGCAACAAGGAATTTTCGCCAGACTGAGAGAAACATTAACCTAAAACCAACGTGGCTAAAAAACTGATACGTCTGATGGAATTTTGGCAGCTTGAAAACGTCATATTTTGGTCAGCCGAGGTTGAGTTGGCCCATAATATACAACTGCCCCAACAAACAGTGAATACCCCCTGGATAATCTATGTAAGGTCGCGAAAATACGGACAACCAGTAATCATATGCAAGACAAATAGCAGCCAAACAGTTAAGTGGATATCCAACTAGCCATGGAGTTAGCTTGTAGAACTATTGAAGCTGGAAGGGCCGACATTGTAGAACGAGGTCCTTCACCTTCTACGAACAGGTTCTTTGTGAAAAAAGGTTATAAAATAAGAAGTTGAAGTCTTTTTCCTGCACAAAACAGACGAGTATTTTCGCTTGTATTGCGTTCCGGAGGGCAGTATTGGAGTTCGGAGCCGACAATTTACGGTCGATTAATATTATATGTTATGTAAATGTTATACGTAAGCAACCTAGGATTAAAAATTTTCGGAACAGAGCCATTTTGCTGAATTCCATTATGGATTTTGACTCATGAAACAGCAAAACACTCTAGGTCATCAAAAGCAGGCTGTTCCACATCATGGCTTTCTACACTGATAACATAGATGGGAGGCGGATTTGTTTGAAATCGTTAGGGAAGTGAAAAAACACCAACTATTCCCCTAACCCCGTTTAGCGTACATCTAACAACCTCTTGCACATTGGCATTTTGTTTTTATGAAGGTGGCAAACCACTCTGATGGGGTTCATATGCCCAAATTGGTGTGCTCTTTGTTTCAACGTCAGTAAGTCGCTGTTTTTGGACTATTGTAATTTACTTTTGCATCATGAAGCGGATTAGTAACGGCCGACAGTTGCTTTTAGCCCAGTGACATCTCACTGTAGTCGCTCGAAAGAATATTTCCAAACCAGCCGGTTTCGCTTATCTTCAAAGGGAGTTAGACTGCAATTTGTAAGTTGTTAGGTAGCATGCTATACTGACATTTGCCACATTGGCAGCGCCCTGTCCACGGAAGTGACGGTTAGTGTTTCGGAAGATTCACCAAGATCTATATAAATTAGGGAACAAATCCAGGTCAAGGATTCGTCAGTGCCAGGAAATATTATTAGCTTGTTAATTTGGGGATTTTAAGAAGTCTAATACCACGCGTAGGACTAGAACATTTTCAGTTAATAGGATGATTACCTGAACTATCCACTGAATGTCTTTCTGTCGTTCCTCACTTGTTCATGCAACTTTTCATTGAAAGCCGAAGCCTCACAGGGCTTCATTGTCTCCCACTATTTTGACCATTTTTCAATAACCTCTTAATACCACCATGATGTTCTCTTCAATTTGAAGCTTTAAAAATCCAGACTTTTAACTTTGTTGTTGTTATATTCCCCTGAATTACATAAATTAGCGACAGGCACCAGCAGTATGATTGATCAGATACCGAATTAGAAACCACAGAATTGTCTATCTTAGGCCACTTCCACAGCAAATTTACGATAAACACAGCATTGTTTGAACAAAGTTAGAGACCACACAGTGAAGTATGGGAATAGTGCAATGTAATTTGGTGCATCTCTTTGCCTACTGGATTAGGGAATTCCTGTTGGCCTTTTGTGTCACTCTCAATATACCTCTCTCCGAAAACGAAGAACAACCATCGCAGTGATTAGATCTCATTTGCATATAAATCGTTTCGCTTAGTTTATTCGTCGTTTTTTTTTTGGAAAAAGACACCCAGGGGACGGAAAACTGATTCCGGTTTTTGTGAACGCATGGGAGGAAGCATTGGACAGAAAAAGTCAAGTTCGAAACAGAGCGAAAATCTCTGCAGTTTTTATTAATAAAAATTAGCTTACTGATCTAATCTGACTTCTCATTCAGAAAGTGTATTGGTAATGACTGGTTTAATGCTGACAAATGATTGTTGGTGTTTTTTGTTTTAAATAGTGCCCGTTTGGTGTTGAGTGACCTCAGTTTTAGAGTTTTTGTGATGGAAAACACAGTGATAGACAAAATAATGGTCACAAAATACGTCTGTGTTTCTGCATATATCTTCGTTTTTACCGCGTTCTTTTAGTGGTTCGACAGAAATTCCACTCTCAATTCAGTAATAAAACAACCATGTGACGACGACTACTCCCAGAATGATGATTGTGCAGTCGGATCTCAGCCATTACTGCAATCGACAATAATCTAGGTCATTCCAAAGGTGATCGGTTCAGAGTTGGTCATATATAACTTCAAAAACTTGCTCTTTGTCTATGACTTGACTAGTTCCGGCCATATATGGCACAGTCACACTGCATCATTACTCCTGATTCTCAGTATGACTGAAAAACATCCTGTCGTAAAACTAACTTAGGATGCTCGGCACCAGCACATACGAAGCACGCGGAAGTTGGCGGTAAAGTTTTTCGAAAGATTATTTATCTGTGATGTTCATATAAGCTTCGCTCATGATCCCTGTTACCATATACATTTGTGATGCATTCGTCAATCACGGAAAATAAGCCCTATTCGATAACTTGTTGCTTCCCAAGCCTACCACAGATAAATTTAATTGCTTCCATCTTAATACTTTCTGCCGTACTTCGCTTCTCAGTTATGTTTGCGTTTTTGCCGTAAGTACTTCCGGCAAGTGCGTTTCAGTTAAGTTATCTACAAGATCCATTGTTCAGCCGATTGTCCGGTTATGCGTTGTTAGTTGACTTCTACATGAAGATAAGTCAACGATATGTCACTTGCTGTAACAGTAAAATATCAGTAAAATATCATAAGGATTTTCATCATTTTCTGTGAGCCATTAGGGTATCTAATATATTTTTTGAGGTGGAGAAATTCAAAACAAGCCTCCACATTGAATTTGGTCTCTATCCTCTAGGATGAAGTGATCCGTGCACCCCAAGTGAGCTCCAATTTCTATAATACGAAACTAACAACGACATTTTATAAGGATAGAGTGATAATCCATCTGGACCTAATTTCCAACCCTTTACAGATTCCATTATTTCCGTAGTTGTCGTACGTGCATTGCGTAGTATGCACCTTGTTCTTGTAGCTTGTCCCACACTTTCCAGCGATCGAAGCTGTAGCATCTGGAATCAATGTACCCATGGTACAAGACTTATAGCTGATTACCCGATAGACTGAATGATAAAAGCGTACGTGTCATACATTGTTCTAATAAGAAAAGATAAGAAAATTATCGTCTGGCGATGACTGACCTTTTTTTTCCTTCAGAAGGGACAGCAACATTAGTTTTGCAAAAGACCATCGATTTTGCCACTAGTGGTCAACATTTTACTTTTAACGGGCACAGTGCTGTTACTCTTACGTGAATAAAACCAAACCCTGTCGACTTATGTGAGGGAATAACATGGCACAGATTATAGACACTTGAGAAGGAGAGCAGTGATCTTATATTCCTCAGACAGTCATCCATCATATTCTCCAGTAACCCTGGATATTTTATGGCATATTCCACAAGAAAGAATGTGTTTGATGACATTTCTGTATTTTGGCGGGAATCTATCATAGGCCGATGGGATAATTATCTTCAGTTTTATTTGTTGTGACCAATAAAACATCCATTTCAACTTTGTCTCACAGCCATGAGAGAAGATTAGAGAAAATTCACTAGAATCAACGTTCAACACCGCGACGATTTGACTGCGCGCTTTATCTGGTGGCGAGTAAAAGAAAGTAAGATTGAGATTTTTAAAGGTGAAAAAAGGGATACGCCATTTCTGAAGCCAGTAAGACGTGGGTAACTAAACAGATCTTATCAGAGTGTGCAGATATTAATAAGATACGGAGATCACTAAGATGTCATGCTCTCGGGTCCTCTGTTTGAACGACTGGTTGCCAAGTAAATAACTTGGTGCCTTAATTTGATTCGAATGCGCTACGAAATTCGGATGTCACACATTGTGCCCCCAGTTGTGTTTGCCACCTATGGGTCACCTCCAGCCAAAATTAACATAACGCGGTAGAATTCCATGTGAACAACCAAACAACTAGTCACTCAGAGAAAATGAGATCCGGAGAAATGATGGATGAAGGATAGTTCTCGTGTAAGTTACTGACATCAGCGTGCATGTCGCGAAGGATGCGTATCGGAAAACAAACTGATATGGGTGGTTCGGTAAGTGACCACGTCCGACTTCACTGGATAACCAGGTACGAATCAAACCTTGTTTTCTGTTCATCGAACGCCTGGGTGATGTGTGTGCACTCAAAGTAAAAAAAAACAAGAAATAACTGTGTCACATGTCCTCACAGTGAAAAACAAGAGCAACGTAATCAACTATCTATATACGTTTGCACAGTGTCGTGAAATATGCGTGATCCGACAGCTTTAACGGAAACTGTATACCCGCTTCGACGAAAAGTCGGGAAATTGCGAATCTTTGAACATCCATTTAAGAGACTATTAGGGAACTCTTATTCAACACTAAAGCACAAGCACACAAGCAAAAGGGGAAAAGATGAAACAATGAGACCCACCTTCCACAAGTGTACGAATATGTTTAAGGTTAGCATGCACCAAGTTAGCCCGTTTTTATTCTCCTGCAGTTCTGACAAAAGGGATTTTAAAGCTAGAAAGCGGATCCAAAGAACAATCAGAACGATCATGCTGTGGCTCTGGTGAATGAATTTTAATATCCGCGTCACCCGAGCACAAATTGTCTGTATGAAATTTCGAATCTGTGAATTTGCAGCTAACTGCTTGGTGGAGAATAATATGAAGATAAAGAGATATGGCTCTCTGTCACCGTGTTGATGCTTATATCTAAGGCAAATTTCTGACTAGCAGTCTGTAGAAAAATTTGTTCCAACATACAAAAGCGCAAACATAGTCAACATCCATATTGCGTTGTTGCAGAACGTCATGCGAAACGATGATTACCAATCGTAAACTTTAAGCCCATATCGCGTTCCTAGTTTCATCCGAATCGTTCTTGTCACAACTAGATAGTTCAGTTCACTTCATCAACCGCCAACCTATTTGACTGCCTCCCCTTCGGCCAACAATCCTCGAGAAATTTATCCCTTTTGCATTTAATTGGCAATATTAGTAGCACACAATAGCAGTAAAATAATGTTCCACTATTTGTACAGAACTATTTTAAAAAAACCGACATTTATTTGACATTATATAGCCTTGTATAGATAGGTTGAGGATCAGGACGGTTATTTGTTACTAACTTGGGGCATAAAATTTAATCGCAACTGATGACTTTTATGGAATAATGTGTGAGGTGCATGTTTGCGTCACCGACCTACCATTCTTCTCTTACGTGTTGGAACCGATACAAATCGGGAACATTTGTGACATAGACAACAGAACCGTAATTTTGGCGTTGTCGTTCAGTGTTACGGGTGAAAAAGGTAGGAGCTACAGTCGGTTTTGCAAAGTTGTTGTTATAGAGTACGATTAGTGGTAAGCTGATAAATCAGCTGGCTGTTTACTCGACCAGCACTGTAAAGATAGTTGGCCGGTCTCTCTGGCCTAACTTAGCGCATCTTGCGTGGGAGAGTTCCGGGAATTGTTACACGGAAGGCGCCCTACCAGGCAAAAGACGGGCATGAGACGCTCAGTTTGCCAATGTGCTGCGAAGGGTGTTCCTTTCCTTTGAAAAAGGAAGTCGATAAAATGTGTCACAGTATTGTCTGCTTGATGTAAATTAAACATGCTGAAATATGGTAAACCATAGAGATCAAGCAAAAATCAAAGAGCAAGGATTCAGATTTTACACAAGGAATTACGCAAAGTTTAACTGAACTTCCATGCTTTTTCGGAAAATTTCGAAGGCGACTTTGATGAGGTCAACGCACAACCGAAATTTCATCAAGCGATTGCAAGCTGAAAAGCGATGGCCGCATTTTCAGCTTTATTCTCTGAGGCATTCCATTCGGCTCCAAACTTCCGGAAAAAGCGTTGATTTAACGAGGCCGACCTTCGTTTCCGTTCGCTATTGCTTACAAGGTCTTCCCTGGTTAGTTTGCCTGACTAAGCGAACAGTGTTCAAGGACTGCCTGTTTCTTAAATCACAAAGCAGCTGCGGGAACTATTTTATGTTATTGATGAGTAATTACAATCATTTGCTTGTGTATTGTAAGTGATCACGGACTTACTAGTGTATGAGTCGTTACTGCATTACATATATATCATCTATGTAACTCAAATAATTTCGCATCTGTTTGTTTTTTCTGTACTTCTAATGGACTTACTTTTGTCTCACTTTGATATGTTCGGGATTGGTTAGCGAATTTCAGCTACATAGCGCATCATTACCTTTGTGGTGTCGGTCACTTTCAACGACAAGCCTTATTTCAGTGTTTAGTTTTTGGAAGTACCAAACTGGAACAATGATACGCCGTAACGTTTCATTGTGAATATTTAGGAAAAGTTTAAAAAATTAATTCGTATCCCTTTCGCATATAGATACTGGAGCACATCGAATACTTTCGATGCAGTTATAACCAAACTGCGACTAATACTAGTCCACCACTGCTAAGTCAGAAAGCCTTGGACCGTTTTTGTAATTTAACCAAGGATAAGTTAGAAAACTGTCTGGAAATAGTTGAAAGCACTACTGAATCTAACTTGAACTCATGATAATTCCTCCATTCATTTGCTTACTCCGTCCGTGTACTTTGGATCTCCACTTGGTTTGCTCATTTGTATGCGAAATTTTTCCTCGCCGCAAAGGCCGTCCCGTCTGACACTGGTGTACTAGCATGTGTGCTTGTGCGCGCGAATGTGCGCAGCTCACTTTCTTATCCATGCATGTTCGTTCTAGTTTTGCTGAGCCCGCCGTCTCTTGTTCTCTCATGAGTTGCGTGTGATCGCCCCGCCAACCAGAATCACGAGACGCGGAAGGTACAACCACAGCCCACGCTACTGAGCCAACATTCCGCTCTCCGTTGTTCGGTCTGCGGCCCTGTACCGGTTATTGCAGGCTTGTGAACCTGTTAGTTCCACGACCAATTGAGGTTCATTTTATAATTTTACTTAGCTTTGAGTAAGTAGTACCGTAGACTTTGGAACCCAGTCCTTTCGTTTGATTGTCGGGATCGTCTCATCTATGCGTGATTCAAAGTTCCGTGTCGGGAATCTCAACAGTCATAAACAGTGTGTGACAAACTACTGATTCACATTCACTGAAATGCAAGACCCTTGTTGTCACTTCAGGACTTCTCACACAGCCTTCGCACCCATCTATTTAAGTCATTAATGCGTCGAACGTTCTGCAAATTGGCGCAAATTGACTGACTTCTAGGTTTATACATCCTGAATAGCGTTCAACGCAAATAGCAAGAGGAACGTTTTTTGAAAGTAGTGAAAACGACCGGTTTGGTAAATTCTGTTGCTCAAGTGAACCACCATTTTTTTGCAAAGACCAAATCTCAACCCTTACTTTCAAGGAAGATTACCTGTCACGATGTCCCTTACGTTGGTGAGGCGAGCTCTTGTTCCACTAAATGCTGGTTTTAAAATGCTTGGTATAGTAATCGGTAGGGCTCGGAGTTCACTAATAAGTTAATTCATGTTTTCAAGGTCCAAATACATCCAAGGCGTCACCAGGTGGACATCTAATTTACAAATGAGTTGTTAAAGTTTTGTGGTACTATCCACTATATTTGAGGACACTACAGTGTTTCACGTCAGTCTGAAACCAACTAACTAAACTTTCACCAGACAGTCCTCCAAATCGTGTTCGGAGGTAAAAGGACATATTTCGAATGGAGTAAGTCCATGAATCAGGTATATGGTTTTATGTATGAGATTTTAATACTCTTAGTAATCAATGTCAGACTCGGTCTCAGCGGTCACCAATACTTCGAGGACGGCCAGATTTTGATAGCCTGATCAGAGGGAATTGGGGGCCTGTGAAGGGCTTCATCTACCAATCAAACTTGACTATCAAGGGTATACTGACCTCGCCCAGCGTTACTCTTTAGATTCCACGCGAAATTTAACTGAATCAGTAACGTTACTTCTGATTTCTTTAACAAAAAATAAACTTATTCGGTAGAATGGTAGCATGTGCATTCGTGAACAAAGCGCAGACGCACAAACCGATGAAGCCGGGTGAATGACACTTAGTACTTCTCAGCAGAAAATAGTTGGAATATCAAATTATGGTATTCTGTTGATACTGGTGTGTGCTCAGGAGACCTTTGTATGAACAATAAACTTGTCTTGGGAACAGGAAATCCACTTGACTGGTTTACACATACACTGACTGCGTCTCATTCAAATTGCAAAACCTAATATTAGCTGCTATGCAAAAGACGACGAAATACTAAAATTTTGCATCCATCTTTTTGTTTGAATTTGAAATAGAACCCAAGTATTTCCTAAAAAATCAGGTTCACAACTACATTCACTTAGGGAGATTACTGGGTTGGGTAACCGTTTGTTTCGTGATAGCAACCATGACATCTACTTTACAGACGATGCTTCGTTTAATCAGAAAAGTTCGCCACTATCATTAAGCAAAATGTTTGCCTTCGGAATTTTCTTATTTTTGAAAAAAAAATTGCAAGACGTTCAGTCAGCCGCAAAACTGAGCTGCGTGCTTGGTGAATTGAGTTGAAAGGGCACAAAAGACATCGAACTTGGTAACGTACCCTCCTTATGAGTAAGGTTGGATGATAGCAGAACGAAGATAGTTTTGTTTTTTCCGAGTTCGATTGAGCCTAACCAAAAAAATCCACCTCTTCACTTATCCGAATCTCTCCACCGTTTTGTAAGCCTAACAAAGTGTTGTGAATCTAAATGATGAGTTTTTTAAGGGCACGTCATTTGCGTAATTAGCCCTGCTTCTGCGCTCATCCATCATGAGATTTGTATTAAACTAGACAATAAATCGGATCGCGCTTTTTGGCCCGCAAATTAATGCGTCTGTTTTGATTTTTTCTGGCGTACAGAGCAGCCATTCATCAAAGGGATGTCAAGCAGGACAGCCTACACAAATGATGCTTGCATACTCTGCGTACATACCTTCAGAACAGTCGTAAAATTGGAATATTATCCATTTTCTGGCTGAATTATGACCGCTTTTTGTCGAGAAACTCTGTCCGGTGTCTGAAGGGTAAAGGGTGGTTACTGAATAAATTCACTCAAAACACAAGGCAATCATCATCTTCTAGTCAAGTTTGTGCCACCGGAAGGTGCTCATTCTAAAGGTATGTTGACACTGCGGCGGCAAAACCAAGTTCACGTTGACATCACTTTCGATTAAGCAGTCCTGCTCCCGTGGTAGCGCAATCATTCTGATGAATTTGCACTAACAGAGGAAGCACTGAACTTGACCTTCGCTATTTTTGGAGCCCAACAGGAGTGCATATCTTTAGCCGTGCCTTGGTTTGAACCCTGTACATCTGACATGGGAGGGATTGTGGTAACATCACTCCACATGTGCAGGCTGGACGCACCTGAATGGCCACATCTGAACAGCACATATTATTCACTTTTGAGCGATGAAATTGGTTTGCCCAACAGCTCGAACGACGATCCAATAACTTTTCCGATTATATCTCTCAACTGGACCGACTGTCAGGACTTTCCAAGAGGCTTCAAACGTCCTTGGTATCAATTTGACTGAGAAGTCTCTCGCTAACAATATGTCCTGTCCCGATGTGACAATTCAGGTGGATCCAGCGTGCTCATTTGGAGTAATGTTAACAAAAATTCCTGCCATGTCAGGTTTCCTTGGTTCAAACCCCGGCACGGCCAAGGATATGCACGGCTATTGGGCTCTAGTAAGAACAAAAGTTGAGTTCAATGCTTCCTCTTTTGAAGCGGATTCATCAGAATAATCTTTCTATGATAAGAGCAGTGTTGTTCAAACAAAAGTGTTCTGAACGCGACTTTTAGAATTTCCATCACCGCCTACAGCGACACTAAAGTGTTTTTCAATGTTTACGGTATAAAGCAAAGGAAAATCGAACTTTCTATCGTCTGTTCTGTACGCAGCTGTTGCTCTTGGCCCTCGACCCTTTTGGGAAATCAGGATATTCGTCAGTTTGAAGATTTAATTATGCCTTCTTTGTGGGCATTTTTTTCAAGGTGAACATTCTACAGGAGTCGGTAATTTCAAGCAGTATGAAATTATCAGTAGTGGTGCAATATAAGCACAAGTGAGCACCAAGATTTTTACCCACTAAACAAGTTCTAACTGATCGACTTATTCACATTCGACACATTCACATTCGCACGCCAACCGTAAGTGCTCCACTGTGATATACAAGTAGCATACAAGACGTATCTACCGTAGTAATTTTAGCTCTATCGGTGCGTAGGCGTGCGGAGCATTAACAAACTTTATCCTTATTCCTAGGATTATGCCGATTGCTCGTGGTGTTTCTTGCAGGGAGCTGCATTGAAACTATTTCCACCGTGATAAAACACATCAGTTACCTACACCCACTACAATGCTAAAGAGTCTACCCTGATTACACATGCGATTTAAGCCAGCCAATAGGCTTTCCACCAGGTAACCAATCAGCGATGATCATTTTGCTTTAACCAAGGTCTAAGGGTCAGACAGCGTTTGTCAGACCGGACCTTTGGGAAATTCAACGGATGTATCACAGATGGCTGGAACTTTGACCAAATGAACACTACTGTTTTCAACAATTCGTCATTAACTCTAAGCCCAGATGACTCATGGATTTATTTGCGGCGTGTGTTGATCGGAACAGTCCTTACATCCACAGTTGTACTAACAATCTTGGGAAATTCGCTGGTAGTTCTGGCAGTCTTACGGGAAAGTCACATGCGATCAAATTTGACCAATCGATTTTTAGTCTCCCTTGCAGTGGCTGACCTGTTTATGGGCAGCGTAGTTATGCCCTTTGCGGTCTTCCACACTGTATCCAGTGGGGCCTGGGTATTTGGTCGTGTTTGGTGTGACCTGTGGCATGCCTTTGACGTTTTGAGTTCCACTGCGTCGATACTGAATTTGTGTGCCATCGCAGTGGAAAGATTTTGGGCCACTGAAAGCCCAATCAGCCATGCATCTCGTCAAACCCGACAAAAATGTACAGCCATGATGGTAATTGTATGGATATGTTCTATTCTAATTTCTTTTCCGGCTATCGCTTGGTGGAAACAGACAAGCGACTATATTTGGGATGATTCCCCCGCCTGCAGGTTCACTACGGATAGAATATATCTAATTGTTTCGTCGATGGTATCATTCTACATCCCTTTTGTAGTAATGATATCAGTGTATACAAAAATTTACCGCACAGCGACCAATCTGGTTCGAAGTCTGCGTGCTGGAGAAAAGGTTGTTTCATACTCCACGGGGAAAAATAACCAATCTCAGATAGGAGCGTGCTTTGAAAGGAAGCGCGGCTTCTCAAACCCACTCACTGATCGTGTTGGCTCGCAAGGAAAAATGATAGTTCTGAGGATGCATCGTGGGGGGATTCGGGAGCAGAATCTGACAATGTGCGTACCACAACTCACAGTGTACGACGGGGTATCGTGCACACAGGTCTCCTCCCGCCATAGTATGGAGTTTGAATGGATGAACACAAACGCTGGAGCGCGCGAGAAGAGTTGCGATATATGTAGCAGGGTTTTTTGTCTACAAAATTCCAGTAGACATACACAAACAATGGTACCTCAGCGGTCGGCCTGTCCATTGACACAACATGTGGAAAGTGGAATGTGTGGTTGCATTCAGGAAATCATGAGCAACCGGATTAAATCAAGTACTATGTGTCCTTGCCTACAAAATGAACATGGATCAAACCTGGCTTACCACAACTTTGTTTCTGAGATAAAGAAAAAATCAAAGCCAACTGTTGCTCGCCTTGTAATGAACGACACAAGCAATGTTCATATTAATCAACCCAAAGCAAAACAGTGGATGAGTAAACTACGTCACTTTGCGGCATCGAGTAGACTGAGCAAATTTGTCCGGGAACAAAAGGCAGCCCAGACCCTCGGACTTGTCATGGGATTATTTGTCATTTGTTGGCTTCCTTTCTTTATCTGTAATCTTATTGTGGCATTTTTTCCTGACTGGACCCATTCGAATGAAACGTTTCAGATTGTTTTGGTGATCGTTACCTGGCTTGGCTACATCAATTCGAGCATTAATCCAATAATTTATGCTCATTCGATTCGGGAATTCCGCCGAGCTTTCAAACGTTTGTTATGCCCTTGGCGGCTCAAGTGGACAAGGTGTCAGCGTCACAAACCAGTTCAGACAAAGAGAGGCGATGATGGATTTTTGAAATCCAGAAGAAATGTACAAATTCATGTAATGGATGGTGCTTCAATCATTCAGGGATGTGATGCTGAATGGAGGGCCGATTCATCAATTGCACTCTCGCAAGAATTTAATGTACCTTCTGTATGTCATTTCCATGACAATCAACACGTGCTCCCCATTCACAAATCAAGGCCATTCCTCTCAGTGTGCGATATATCTCCAAACCGCAAATCAACCAATCTGCACAGCACAGTCAGTGGCCCACCTGGTTTGTCACGCTCCGACAAAAGGCCAGATGGAGGTTGCGAATCGGTTAGAGCTCAGGTGACGCATAAAGTACCACTGTTTCATAGTGGATATTCATGGTCTCATTTGCTAAGTTGCCACAGCAACAATCTGGGTGAAATACGACCTAAGCATAATTCTGCGGGCACCACATAGTGACCGTGCTTTATATCATTTAATGCCGCTAAGAAATCGTTTAGAACATGTACCTCTTCAGAGCTTTTACTCAAACAAATTTGTTATGTTGATTATATTGTGAATAATGTGCATTTTCCCCTTTAAGAAATCACCAAGCCTATGTCAAGTTGTTTAGGAATCTTGGTGTCGGTGGTTTTTTGCTGCAAGTCTTCATACAATGGCTGATTTCATGCGTTTCATAAGTCATTCCAGTCCAAGATGCATTACAACGGCTTAACGCTTTCAGGGATGTAGGAACTGAGTATGGACGCTCGCGCTGCATATGTAACATAAAGGGGATCAACTGCTTTGGTTATGTTGTGTTTTCATAATTTCATGTTATCCTATGTCTCATGCAGGTACAAACAAGATGACAACTGAGTGCTGTTATTTCACAGGTTTCGCCGTAAGTTAAATAGAGTGTAGAATACTTCGACGTATTCAGGAAAGCCCAATAGAGTGACGCGCAAAATCACAAGCCAGCAATTGTGGATTATTGAGATTTATCAATGAAATGCGGTACTACATGTATAAAATGCGTAATAAAAGGGGGTACGAACCTCAAATTATGGGGGTTTCCGTCTAAATTGTTGCACGAAGTAGTGCAAGTCCAAAGAAAGCCCGGAGAAGACGGCAAATCGATCTTAGCGACACACGCCTGTGCACAACACGCGGTAATGCAAAATGGTCAAAAAGTGCGCGTAAAAATGATCGACCTGGTAAAAATGAATTTTTTTCCACCAGGTGGTCATTTGACTGAATACGGGAAGAGCAATTTGCCTCTTCATGCCAGAGCTGAAACTTTTCATTCGATTTGAGTTGTTTATTCTGAATTGGAGATGACATTGCTTAAATTTTTTGATGCACGTTCAAGATGAGTGTCATCTGGAGAGTGGATCCAGTTAAGAGCGGCAACTGAGCAGCTGTGCGGGAATTCATCATGGACCGCAAATCCACTGCAAACGTTAATAATTTAAATGGTGGCTCAATTAGCACAATCGTTCACCCGGTTGTCTTCGACTAAAAAGCTTTCTGTTTTGAAACTCTCCTATTTATTTCGTGATTATACAAACAGTCAGAAGAGGATTTCAACTGCAGATATCTTTGCTTACGTAAAAATATTTAAGTCACATCCTGCATGAATGCAGAATATTTTGCATTTTATTATGTAGCGGAAATTTACCAATTGTGAATTTCATTTCATCAAGTATTAGAGAATGGAAATTTCGTATGTTCTTTCCTGTGAATTGTCACAAATTGCATTTAGATAATATCCTTGCATGTTTCGTTGCGTTCACTGGTTTGTATGGTTTTGGTCCGATCACCCTATGCGATCTAATCCCGATACACACAAATTCTGAGTCAAAATGACAGATCGTTTATCCGTAACCGACCACTTGTGTAATAAGCACTGAGTTTATAGCCGGGTAATTTGTTCATAGTATGGAAGATTTGCAAATTTTCAATCATGGTTTAGTCCTCTAAGTGAAGGTAGTCCATGCGGAAAACTTAAGAAGCACTGTACAGCAATTTCGTCCTCACTGGGAATCATCAACATTTCTCAGTTCACAAATTTCCTTGTACAGCAATTTCGTCCTCACTGGGACTCATCAACATTTCTCAGTTCACAAATTTCCATGGATAATCCAGCCTCTCAAATTCAGGGTATGAGTGGAAGGCGTGGAAATTTGCGGATCAATTTCGAAAGTGAATAATCTGGGAACGACCATGTTGCAATAAACGTGTAGTCAGTATCCGAGAGTACCTGGTACGTGAGCTAAAACAGTTATGCACAAGCTAAAGCTGAGTTCATGTGCGTGATGTGAATAAGTAGATGCCGGCTGTCTGAAATTTGAAACTGAACTATCATGTGTCTGAATCTTGGTATACTCACCTAATGTGACCCGCTAAAACAAAAGCCATAGTAGGTTGCACTTCTATAAGGGATGCTTTGTGTGGTTATCCTTTGTATTGCTGCATCTGATGTGCTTCAAAAAGAGACGTCGTATTTCGAACATCAGGCCATTCCTAATTGTGATAGGCTGAAATTTAAGAGAATTACTTAACATTTTATTGCATTTTACTTTCCCGATGTATAACGACAGGATTTTGTACAGTTGCACGTAAAGTGTAAGAAAGTATGTGGGGGCATTTTTAACTGACCTGCAATTTGTTAATCTAAACGAATGATTTATTGGATTTTATGACGATCTAAAGCGCGCCAGAACCCAAATATTTCTGAGTAGTTCTGAGTTATTTCTGAGTAAACTATCTCGGTCTGATGCTTGTTTCAATTATAACAAACAGAACCGTAGGAATTTAACTTATAGCTTAAGATTGCCTCCTCGATTATCCCAATATCCGACAATTGGGAATGCGATTATTGTGTTGCGGAGACTTTTGAGTACACGGAGAACGAATTGGGTAATTATTTTTACTTTTTAACTAAGCGTGTTTTCCTGCCGATTTGTACACATTTGTTTGAGCCAACATATCTAATAGTTTATTGTCATATTAAAAGTAAGGTAAGTTCCTAAAATGGTCAGGCTTATGAGTCCGCTTACTTCGATTAGGTCGCATCAAATAAGCGTGAACTGGATTGGTCAAAAGACTGTTCGGTTAAAATTTGAAGCTACGGATCTGAGGGTGGTGCGCCCAGTAAGCGTAAATTTATTATAAGCAAACTTGATGCGGTAAATCTGTTTCGATGTAGCCCAGATTTGGCTTACCTAAAAGGACTCGATCTCTTCATCCTTTTGGAGGCGGACCTTTAATGTTTTAGCATTACCCGTTCAACGTTTAAGCACATGAATTGGTAGTTATCGGGTGTTTCATCGGCATAGATTACCAGATCATTGGTTGCCTGTTTGATTCAACAGCTACTTGAGCCAAGCACATAAACTAAACAATGCAGTGTTTGGAAGAGAAAACATTAACTTATTGCGGGTGCAGTACACGATTCTCAGTGTGTATTGTTGCACTGTCTAAAGTGGATTGGGGCGTTTGGCAACACTGCGAAGCCTCCATAACTAGAAAGACTCACTACTTCAGTGGTCTAAATTTAGTTTCACGAGTATTGTAGAGCTTACTGTAAATCACTGAACATGTAGGACGACTTGAGCAGCAACAATTCGATCGTAGCTTAACCGTTGCTCCTGTGTACTTGAGCAGCAACAGTTCGATCGTAGCTTAACCGTTGCTCCTGTGATGTTGTATGTTTTATCCAGAATGGGCACATTTGCAAATGTTTGAAAGGTCATATCATGTGTATGAGGAAGCTTAGTAACGTGGCCCGACCACGATCTGGGCTGCGTTGATGACTGAGTATTGTGATCCAAGGGTGAAATATTTCAACCTCCTCTCAGTTATTTTGACTGGTTGTAAGTTGAAGTCCCCGGGAGTGCTAGGACTGGTCAAATTGGTGTTATCTCATTGTGTAGTTTCGGGAGTCCGTAGAAGCCAGAAATAGCCGAGTCCTGAGCTCTCATTTTCCATTAATCTCTTGTGATCCTTTTAAGCTCATGGAGTTTCTTTAGGTTTCTATTGATTTTGTCCGCAACTTTTTTCCTTTGGTTGTTCCCGATGGGGTGATACGTAGACACCAGTATTATGCCCTGCCAAAATTGTCACGGACAAAAACTCTTTGTTGTTGACACTTCTTGGTGCGTAAAACCAAATAGTACTCCGATCCAAAGAGGAATATTTGACTTCCAGCGAAATGAAATTGAGAGTTTGGCAGATATGCACATGACCTCCACACATGGAGCCAGCGACCAAAAACTTAAAGGTACGGGCCACAGAGTAGACTTGGTTCAGATGCCCTCTATTCATAAACTCCAAGGAGTCCGAAAAACCTGCGGATCAGGGAGGGGAGTCACGTCTGTGAAACCCAACCTGCTATTTCGACGAAATGTATATCCAACCCGGTAAAAGAGAGGATACAAAGCCGTATTACACGAAATTGCTTTTGGACTGACAAGAATGCTGTTGCTAAATTCCAAAAGTCTGCTCGAGATCAAGGAAAAGACCTGAAGAGTCTGGATACTCGTCCCCAGAACGACCTAGTGAGATTGACTGGAGGGCGCAAAAGTTCAGTACTTGGAGTGCGACAGAAATTGGACCTACACGTTCCGGATCGGTACCTGGTTCCAATAAAGCACTCAGCTAAGGTAATGAAATACTAACTGTAAGTGTAGCCAATCTAAGCTGAAAAGCCGAGAAGCACTGTACAGCTGTTTCATCCTTGTTGGCAATCATCAGTAGTGCGCATCTCACAAATTCCGGAGAGTCTCGAACCCGCGGCCTTTCGGCCACGAGTGGCCGAACGGTTAAGTCTTCAAACTACTAGCCAGGAGGTCGCGGGTTCTAGACTTTCCGGAGTTTCGTGAGATGCGCACTGCTCATGATTGCTAACAAGGATGAAACAGCTGTACAGTGCTTTTCGGCTTTTTAGCATAGATTGGCTTCACTTACAGGACGAAACCTTCACAAAAAACCCAAATCTCCTCATGCTACCAATAACATTATCCTCATTAACTACACACTGAGGTGTCAAGCTAACCAGATGAAAAATACCCTTATTCCGTCTATTGCTTCTGCACTGTAAGATGCCGGCGATTTGGCATTAATCAAACTACTGTGGCGTAGGGATCACTCACTGAGTTACCTCTATCAAATGAGAAAGTCAACCGCACTCCGCTGCATTCCTGAAGGGAGACCATGTTGTCTCAGTGACTTGTGACTCGGCTTATGAGAGCCGAGGATCAATTCACATCCTGCGAGATACCCTAGAGGTAGAATGAAAACCGGTGAGACCACAACTTAATAGAAACGGCCAATAAAGAACGGTTGCTGAGTGAAACATTCCAAAGGTTCTGGATTTAGAACTGCGCTGGTTACTAAACCACTGACATTAAAGCATGATCACTTTAAGTGGACGCACTTTGGTAGTAACTGCGCAATGTAGAAGATTTAAGAAATCACTGTTAGATGCTTTAAATTAGGGTTGCTGAACTACTTAAAAGGTGATCGTAGCAGAATTCGAAATGCGCACCGGATAATTGATTTCATGCATTTGGAAGCCAACAGAATTATTATAGAACCTAACACATTACCATCAATTAAGATGACAACTGAAAGAAAACAGCCGATTGCTACCAACGGTACCGGGAAGTTCAGATCAGAGAAGACAGTATATCCCAATGTTTGAGCTGACCGCTCATCATCACAAAGGTGGGCGAATATAACGTTTTCTTTAAAGGAACCACCGCCGGGTCCAAATGAACTAAATCCGTCACCCTTAAAATCATTTACCCGGTACAACAAGATAGTTTTCTCAAACGTTTCGAACGCCTAAAAGACGTCTGTTTACACTAATGCAAAACTCTGATAGTTAGCCTCATGTGTAAGACGGGAGACAAATCTAACTCCTTTTTTACCTGGCTTCACAAAGCGGAGCTAGTAACTGTATTGTGAGTCTATCAAAAACCGTACCGCCTGTCTATGTTTTGTCTTATTATTTGTTTGAAATTTTGTGCAGAACTTTGTGGATTCAGTAGATGCACACAAGTTTTTCACGGTGTCAGATTGTAAAATAGGTGGCTTTTCTTAATATTTGTAAATGTTGGTCCAGCCAGTCTTCACATGTTCAGACACATGGCGGTTATTTTAAAATATAATCGTTCTTTCAAAAATGGAGGATTAAACTAAGGACTGTAAGGAACAATTTGAATTCTTCTGCTCCGAAACACAAACCGGACAAAAGTTCTCACTAGCCATGATTATGGATTTTATATCTAAATCACTACGGGTTCCTATTTGCATTATCACGTTTGAAGCATGAATTGTGGCGGTTGCCCAATCCGATTAGTGCATCCCCGTCCACTGTCTCCCTCGTGCTTTGTTTTGTTCCGCATCCCACAACGTGCATCACGTGACAACACGTGACTTGTCTGCAGCCTTGACTGATGACAGCGCCTATGTTATCCCTCTCGCAGGTTAACACCTAATTTTCTCCTTCGATAGAGGGAGAGTATTTGTAGAGGCCACTCACTACATCATGTCCACTGCATAAGCTACTTAAAATTCACACAATTTTCGATCTCAGGGGACTCCAGGTTTGATTGCAGGCTGTGGATAAACATAACCACCGTCGATATGTCTGAATGGAATATTATATTCTAATATACAGGGCTCGGACGATGGGTGAACACGTTTTCGCATCCTGCTAGGAAACCATTCTATGATTCCCCTTCTGAGGTGACAGGTAGAGGCCTGATCAAAGTGGTGATCCCCGTTGGTGTTCTAAGGGGGTTTAGCCTTGCTAAGTGAAAATGCGTCTCAACTACACCAATGTCCGGGGTAGTCTATTCCAAAGCACATTCAGTTTCAACTTCATCAACACTGTTTTACATCATTCAAGAAGACGCATTTCGGTAGAGAGAACTGGTTATGGAGACTGACACTAATGAAGAAGCAGA
The DNA here is from genome assembly GCA_003604175.2 of Clonorchis sinensis. Classification (NCBI taxonomy): domain Eukaryota; kingdom Metazoa; phylum Platyhelminthes; class Trematoda; order Opisthorchiida; family Opisthorchiidae; genus Clonorchis; species Clonorchis sinensis. The sequence goes on from CM030370.1 coordinate 135,662,838, forward strand.
AGTTGCCTCTGGCATGGTACATTTGCTGAGTTTTTCGACGCATCCTTTGTCTTCCAGGCTAAATGGTGTCTATAGAACCTTGAATCAAGCAACAATGATGACATTTTCTCTTTGTTGTAGAGTTCTTTATCCTTTTGTACATCTGTCCCTGAATGATTCGTCGTTGGCTCAATAATCGATACCGAATACACAGATAATGCGGCTTGTGACGGTGAGTAAGGCTCACTACAACTGAACATGTTTAAAGTTGACAGTTGCTATCCGTGCTGCGATATCCGATTTACGTAAAATCCCAGTTTACTCCATTCCTCATGCATTAGTTTGAAGAACATAGTGGGTTGTTTTTGACAGCACAGCTCTGCTTGCAAATAATCCTGTTTTTGGACTGTATGGATTGACGTGGTTCGATAAAACTAAGTCATTTTCTGATGTCTATTTTATCTACTGCCTTCCAAGAGCACTAAAAGTGGCTCAAAATTGGAGACCAATTTGCGGCACGTCCCAGGAGAAATGCTTATACTAGAGCAGCGTCCACTCATGAGTAGTTGATAAATTGGTGCGTCTTTTTATGCAACACAACATATAAGGTTAATGAAAAGTGTTTCAAATGTTTTAATCAGCTCAACACAGCATCATACAAAAGGGGAATATCCACGCCATTGGACTGCTCAATTCACAAATACTGTAAACGAATATTCCTATGAATCTTGGTTTTAAATGCACCAAATTCATTTGTTTTTGATAGTTTCGGTCGAATACAATCACCATACACTTTTGTTTTCACGGTGACTAGTATAAAGATAAAAACAATCACTTTTTCTCGTAAACACTCCCACGAACAAATATTTCACGCGATTTGTTTGCCACAATGAAATTTGGCTCCGATTATCTTTTTCCTGCTAGACAGTCAATTTTCTAACGCCCCCGCAGTGCTATTCAATTACCAACAAGCCTGGTATTAAAAAGCTCTGTCTTATCAGCAGTGAAACGTAGGGAATGATAGGAAACACGTGTTTACTGCAGATTTTGGGCTCGATTGGGTTGGCATTATGGCGTTTTTTCGATTGATTAGTGCGTTTGTGTCTTGCGAACAAAAAACGATTTGCGAGGTGGAAGGCTACGGAAGTGCAGTAGGTAGAATATCAATCCCGTTATCTCCTAATCGATGGTGACTATGATGGGGAAATTCAGGAAAGTTGCATAAGTTCAGCGGCTAACAAGAAAACCGCTGACGGTGTTCATCCGTTGGACCCAGAAGCATTGAGAAATTTTGGCTTGAAGTGTATGTGTAACGGGCCACGATTTTTACGAATAAGCTCACTTATGTTGGATTGGTTGAGTTTCGACAAAAGTGAACGTGATTTCAATCACAAAAATGGTTGTTGAAAGTATGCAACACTGCAGAATTTTGTCGCCTTTTTTATGCCATCGGACAGAGGCATTCAACATTTGTTCTTGGATTGTGCCCTTGCATAGCTCTGCACTCCTAGATTTCTAATCTAAAAAGATTAACTTGAGTATTGAAATAAAAAACTCTGGAATAGTCAATGGGGCAGACACTTTGACTTGTGGAATGTCCAGAAAACGGCGGACAGCTCACCAGGTAGTCAGTTGAACTTATGAAATTTCTTTCGATGCATAGCGCAAGTCGTACAGGTGCGTAAAGGATTTTTCCTCCTTAAAAAAGTAGCGCCAACCTAAGCTCGACTATCTTGAAGCGACCACATGAGAAACTGTCCCCATAACGCCTCTTAGACCCGAACATCTGACCATATCAAGCAAAATCCTCAAATAACCCATAGTCATATTACCGGCGTTAGGTATTTAGCGTAAAGCTGGACCCTCAAGGTTCTCAAGTGTTGCCCAGCATCACCATTGTGGTATTTAGATTTTTGCCAAAGTTGTAGTTTCCCGGAGGAGAAAAATGCAGTCGTTACACGTTCAGGATATTTGTATTGTAGGTTCTTGTCACCTAACGAGTTTCGGGATTAGTTGCACGGTGTTTCTGAAACACTGATGCCGCTAAATAGTTTACTTGTGACAGTCCGCCACCATTATGATTACTGTAACTGCCATGTCTGCATCTCAGGCTACCCGAATCCGATCAGAAATAAGTTACCACTTAGCAGTAAAAACAATTTATATATATGGTTCACTACTGTTCACTACTCTTTTTCAGCATCTTTCGGCCTTATTTTATTGGTACTGACGATAGGACACTAACTATAATATTGTCTATATATATAAACTATAATATATAATATATATAATATATATAATATATAATATATGTAATAATCTAAACTATAATATTGTCTTCTTGGACTCCTTAGTTTAGGTTAACAAGACCATTGGTCAACCATACTTCATAAAACCACCGGTTCTGCTGCTAACACGTCATATCGATGTATTGAGAGCAAGTGCCTTACTTCTATGCAGTTCTGTGCAGCAAATCTGCCTAGAATAACACCCGTAAAGCAGTAGTATGACAAAATCTGCGCTCGTGGTTTGCACTGACACTGGCCACGTCAGAATCAACAAACGTGTACTAACACCTGCTTAATTTTACTTCAGAATTTTGATAATTCGATGCCTATTCCATCTGCGTCTTCCCTAGTAAGGTAGTCAGAGACATATGACGATGAGTGTGCCAAGGAGTTAAACAACTTTCGCCCATCTATCCACAAGCCACTGCGTGCTGACTGGTGCAGTCGGAATTGAACAAGGTTGAGATGAATAAAGCTAACGATTTACATGCAAATGACATCAAACTTTAGATCATTTGGTTGAACCTGTTTTTCACTATCGGCGTGATCAATTATGAGTAGAACTCAATGTCCATCGCTGCTATGTTGTCGTGGCCCGATAACAGTAGGTCACCTGTGGGCGACCGAGTTATTAAGAGATTGTTACCTCTTGGAAAGCATCGTAAGCCATGGAGCCTTCCTCATGTCAGAGTGGCCCGTTTAACACAATTGTAACAGTATGTTTACACAATGTTGTCTATGGGTTGGCAGTCTGAGTAACAAAAGTACTTTATGTTGACTCGAAAGTTTATTTGTGGGTTCGGGGCATGTTTCTACTCAGAGTAATTTGGTGGTGCTCATGTCTCCGCTGCCTTAACTCATAATCTACAAAAAACGTTCAACTTCAAAGAGCTTTTGAGAACAATTGTAGTTTCTGAGTAGCTGGAAGAATGAACAAACATTACGCGACAAGAGAGAAATGCAAGAGAAGCTATCATGGTGGAACAAGCGCAGAGCGAAATGACCGTTTCAGTAGTATGTAAAGCTCCCTTCACTGACCATCACTGACATCGTTTAAGGGTCTCTAGGGCGCTACCAAAGGTTTTTCACCATTACTATGTGATTTTTGCCTATTATTTCTGGATTGTGTGAAAGGTGCCATAACCGTCACATATTCTTTCTGGCATTGTCCCCGGATGTTCCCAGTGAATATGAAGTCCAGAATATAGGCAGGCGGGTCCACTGATATTTTTTGTTAGGCAGTTCATGGAGACGCATTGTATCGCTGAAAACCATTATCCCTCTTTAAGTTGTTAATGATTACCAAAAATAATACTATTATTTGAATCCCTGATGCCTGCCCTCTATTCACAAATGATTTTTGTCCCCGGTAATACTGTCTTTTCTCGGTGGATTTATTTCCTGAAAACTCTCTTTCTGAGCTCATGGCACCATTACTTTCAGAAAAGTAAGAGGGCTGGATAAAACTAATCTCACATACCTAGTGTCATTTTCCGATTCATTTATTCGAGTGGGTTTCACGCAGTTCGGTCTTCCTTGCGTGTCAGCTGCTTTCAAACAAATTATTCTTGCCTGCCTTCAAAATGTGGAATGGAACTTTCGTAACCGTTGATGCGGGTGGTTAGCGCCACGATGGTCGTGATTCATCATTCATGCACACAATATCCTGATGGGCTGGCAGGAAAGTTTCACAAATCATCTAATTGATTTTTTCGTGTTACTTCTTTTTTTGCATTTTAATACCTTTGTACGCCACTACCTTTCCCCTTTTAGACCTCACAACGTGCACATCATGTGTACCAATGAGAAATTTATCTAGTGGATATCTCTGACAACACTCAAATTTAGGACTTACTATGTAAGTCGGGTCTATCTCTGACGGTTGCCAAATAGCAGAGGTTGTCTCAGCCGTACTGCCGTGTCAAAGTACTGTGACTGTAATGTCAATTTGCAACCGCACATCAAGTTCGATGAACCCCTACTAGTTTTTGAACTGATTCTCAATAATTAGGATTTATTCAGTCATTATTCAGGTCCTTATGGACTGTCTATCTTGGAGTGACAAAAGGGGTAAATACCGGACTGTCCTAATAACAGTGGATGCAACATACCATCCATGGTGGTATATACAAATGTATCCGATGATTGATTAAGGTTGAAAATGAAGTTGTTGTATGAAGTTGCAGGTCACGTACTTTCACAGTGCACTGATGCACGGCACCAACACGTAGCTGTATTTTAATGGGTCAAAAACATAAAGCTAGCTGGACTACTTGACAGAAAATCGAAGACTGTCTTACAATGATCACTGAAAAAATGCACAAATCGCGGTACACGTTTTGTCAAGTTACATGAGTGGGAGAGAACAGTGCATCAGATGATGCTAACTGACATCCACCCACGAAGCCAAGTGGAAGAAAGAAGGTACCGGAAATAGTAACTCTAATTTGACATCCACCCAAGAAGCCAAGTGGAAAAAAGAAGGTACCGGAAATAGTAACTCTAATCACGATGATGAACAGCCATGCAGAATGAACAGGTGCTTCTGGAATGATGAATTCATCTTTGAAAGGACACACAATAGGCTTTTGCAGAGAAAATGGTAATGCGCATAGTTGTCCTGAACAAATTCTTGACTTGTAGTCACAAATATATGCACCCAAGTAGAATGGTTATTTTACACTAGGATGGAAATAAGGTTACTTTTAATGGTAAACTGTACGTCAATACTGACATCTTCAGAACCCTATGACTTGGCTCAATGTTAACGCCTGTCTTTCCATCCTAATTTGTCTAAAACAAGGATACGGGATTTTGTCCTTATCCACTGGAATTGGAAAACGCATTGGCGCCCCGAGGAAATTAGTACTAATTCGACTAACTGCAACCAGTTTATTCTAACTACAAAACACTTCACTGTCCACCGACATTGCATAAGTTCTATCCATCAATGAACAGAAAGCTCTATGCTTTTCTGAAACAGTATGAACGAGTTCGACTAAATTTGGTTCAACTTAGTCAAAGCTTAAATTCTTTGACCCAGATATTTCGAGTTAGTGATTGATTTTTACTGACTGATAAAGAGGTTTATCGAACAGAACTGGATAGAGGGGAATCCAAGTTCTGCAGGGTTTTCAGCCATTCGTCTGCGACCGGCCACTACCTGGGTTTTCATACCATCATCAAGTGGAGAACATGGACCGGACTCCGGAGCGAAATGCAGTGATACAGACCTGCACAAATGATGCACAAAAACACACGAATGTCGTTTGTTGCTAACTTGCCTTGGTGGCTGCTTCGGAAGCCTAAATCACGGACTCCAGAACAGTTAAAATTAATGTATTCGTTTACCCAATGACAGATATACCGACACCAAAGGAAGTTTACCAACACAAACAGTTCAAGGGCACTCTAATGGGCTATTTACACGAGCATACGAAGCTCCTTCCGCCAGGATGGTAAAACTAGAAATTAATGAGTATATGAATACCTTAGGATAAGCAGGTATCTCGAAGCTTTCCTAAGGAGATACCCTGTAACAAGATGCAACTGACACACTCAGAGGTAAACACTTCGACAATCGAATCTTTCGTTGTCCTCGGACTGCGGTGTATTTTTCAAAAGTGGCTCTACCGGCGCTTCTGTCTGTCCAACTTCACCCACCTCATACTGTATAAAATATAGTTGCGCGCAGCGGTTACGTAGGTCCGTGCGCTTAGAGGAGCATCTTTAATAAAGGCTATTCAGATCAACTAACATAACTACCAGGTTGTCAATTACAGAGCAGATTTCGCACATGTACTGTATGGGCATACTGGGCTAACCCTGGCCAATCGTCACTCGCTCTTATGCTGGACAGAGACTACTTCGATTAAACGCCTAAAAACAAATCTGTGTGCACAGGAAGAAATACATTTGGAATTGTATCTGCTTTTAGAGGGCTCTCTTGAATAGATGAAATATTCACTCGCCCTTTCCCTACAATTTATCCGCATTTTGCGCCTCGAATTTTCTACCTCTGTCCTGTCCTTGACCTGATTCACTGGTGACCACAAAGCCTAATTCCTACATCCAATTGGTACCCATCCTGCATCCGGATACTCCGCTGGCCAGCTGCTACATACGGATTTTTCTATCTTCCCCTCATAGCAACATGGGAGTACCCAGTTGAATTAGATGTTCCGAAATTAGACCAGCTGATACGGTTCCTCCAGAAAGTTGTTTATTCGTCGCGTATCCGAGGTGTCTAGCTTTTGGCTATGGTTGGGGTTTTTTGGAGCGGATTAAGCTTATCGTTCGTTTGCCTTGACAACTAACTCAAGTTATACAACAGTTTACAGTGTGCGTCACAACAAGCACCAGACCAAGCGCCAATGTTTCGAATTGTGGGAACAAACCCCCACATTCTCAATACGTTGTGTCGCTTTTCGTCGCTGTTCCCTTTACTTTGGGACCGAATGCAACACATAGGCCAACTGACCGTGTTTACTCTTGGGTGGCACCAAGGTACGTACAACGACCGAACAACTACCTTTGGTCGTCCAAAATTGCATGTGAAATAAGTCTTCGCCTTCTGGGCCAAAAGGATGTGTTCGCTCTTCTAAGTTTGTGGAATACTTTACGAGTAACCTATCAAAGCCGCTAACGTGCAATGGCTACACCTAATATGTCCTGGGTAGGCGGAACCGATATTCGTCCTCATACAAGGGGATTTGTTTGGCAACAGAAACAACTTACCAGTGCTTCATAGATCTTCGCATTTGTCATCCCACTGTCTAAGCAAAGAGTAAGTTCCTGCTTAAACGAGGCTTAACGGTAAGTGCTGACCGAAACCGCAGACTAATGGTATACGGTTAACCGCATTTGATCTCATCTCTCATTCAGATCCAGCCATTTGGGTTCACCAGCTAAACGGTCATTGTCTTTTACTGACCGGTAGACAGACGATTGTGGTTCTTTTTAGGAGTTGTATCTGCAAGTTTTGCGTTCACGCGTTGAATGTGGGGATAGCGAATCGCTTGCACAGACATGGACTGGAAAAGTGCGCACAAGCAATGCGTAGTTCAGATCTCCCCCCATTCTAAACTTGGTATAGAAACACTTCTTATATTGAGACGCTATAAATGATACCAAGACAAAGTTTATAGGGCGGAATCACTTTTACTGAAAGGTGTTGTTGTCACAAAATCACGTTATGCCCCGGGAAGGGGGATAAAGTGCGCTCCCCATTGAAGTAAACCAGATATTTCCCTTACCTGGAAATTCGGAAAAAGGTAAAGCTCCCCTGTCTTATTGGGTTTCCTGTGTGCCTGGTCCACTTACGCAGCGTGCTGATCTCTCTGATGATAAACAACGAGCGCAAAAGGGACGTCTTATTTAAACATGTGATATACCGACTAGTCGTTTGAACACTAACTCGTTCGGTCACAAGCGGCTGATCAGCAGTGTGATTCACTCGGATTCAGACAGAATATGGCGCCAATTATCCCTCAAGCATGGAATCCAAATAAGTGGTAAAGTGCATGCTGTCAACATGGAGCCAGAAACGAATTCAGTGGGTTGTCGAAGACAAGTAGTGTTGGTAAAAACACTCAAATTCTTGGCGTAGCATTTGCCTGGAGACTGCTTCAGATCGGTGCTTTAGCAGAAAAGGAACTTGTGACGTATGTGGCGTTTAAAAAGAGCTTGTCGTCCAATATTGAAGGTTGTTTGCATGCAGTGTCAATTTTTTGCCAAAATGTCAAGATTCGGTGGTCATTTTTGTCATTCACATAATGTCAATGGATGGTGAATAAGTAGCCAGTACGGTCACTCAAGCAGTATTTTAAAGGAGAATGGTTGGTTCCAGTGTTTTAGGTAACGCTTTTTGACTCAAGATGCGTTAGGTTGTCGGATGATGATTACATACGATTCTTGAGATGTCGTTTCTAGCTACATTGGTACGATCTGTGAACGCGCGATACGTCTGGCCAAATGACTCACCTAAATCGATCTAGCAATCTGTATCGACCAAATGAGGTACCGTATGGCTCGTTCAGATCCGTAGCTTGATGGTAGGTGCCCAGTGATTTTTGAGGTAGCTATCGACTCGTCCGACAGAAGTAACCCACAGACTATTCACAGATGAATGAGTGTATTAACGCAGAAGATTCGTGGGTCGGTATACTGTCCCTGATGTTTGTGTTGACCTACTGACCATCTCTGAAGTGGGCCGTTAATTCAGCGGCGTTGATAGTTCATTATTCTCCGCTTGACTGTTTCAGAAGCCTCGTTACTTACGAGTCGCAACTTGATGTACGTATGTATATGTGGGACTAGCGGCTGCCTGGAGGTTGCAAGTTTATCAGACGGGTGAGGGGGCTCGGAATAAAAGTCTGTTGCTCACCTCTTGTGTTATTTCGCAAACAATGAGCCATGCCTATTTTTCTTAACAACAGAGCTGTGTAGATGTTTGCATTTACAAACTACTAATGAGATACCAGGAAATTGTAGGGTATCGTCGACGTCTTACTACGATGCGAAGTGAGTTGCCGAATGCACAGGATTAAAGGTTTTCAGAATCGCATTGTTGGAGTTTGATAACCATGGGTGATGAATATATCATCGATACTATTTCTGTAAAATTGCATCTGTTCGCTGACTGGTTTCAGAATGATGTGTTCAATTTTACTCAAAAATACTGACCAAGAGGCAAGAAAACGTGTTTACTCCACCCCTCTATCCCTAACTTGAATGGAAATCACTTTAAAGGTACATCGCAACACGTGTTCGACTGTATAACAAAACTACAAATAAGGTTAGTTGTTTGGCCTGGCAAGACATTGGGGAAAGCAGATGAAAACTCCACTGCTGGTCTTTGCATTCTGGATGGAGTTAATGAATTGGAAAGTGTCACGAAGACTTGTAACAGTTTTTTTCACGATACTCCCTGACAATCCCTTCAGTCGGCGTACAGTAACATGACACAGTTAGCCACTTTTGTAAAGGATATGACGTACTGGATAACCATTTTTGTGCATCTATGGAGGACTGCACACTCGAAAGATAAAAATAGCTTTTAGAGTCAGTATTCCCTAGTGCGCAGCAACCAGTTTTGTGCATCTATGGAAGACTGCACACTCGACAGATAAAAATATCTTTTAGAGTCAGTATTCCCTAGTGCGCAGTTTTGCTACAACCTTTGTTGTTGAGGTCAGCTGTGCCTCTTTATTCTAGTCAAAGAAACTTCTGTTAATTCTGATAAATGTGTGTTCGTCGGACTGTACGACAGTCGTAGTAGTAGTCAATGATTAGTCAATAACTATGGCTAAAATGATATCAGTTTTAGACGTAATGCCCAACAGGTTGCTGAAAAATCTTTGACAACCAGCGACCGGTGTCGCTCTGCTTATGGCTCATCAGATTGGCGGAGTCTCCCAGTTTCTGTCACCTTTATGTTCTACTTGAACCTCATTTGGGCAGCTTTGCATATTAATTTGATTTTGACACGAGACTCATCTGGAATACAGTTGGATTTACCGTTCAGGATGTTCCTAAGCAACTGATTTTGCTGCCCCAATCCGCCTTATGTTTCAGTTGGTACGATCTTTGAGATATCGCGATACATTGTATAGACGCAAGAGACTACTAGTAAGGTTGCTGAAAGCTCTTTAACCGCATCATAATCAAGAGATTCAGTTGGGTTCCAAATGGGTCACTGGTGAAAACCAAACTGATATGCAAATTAGTGTAGATGTAATATCAGCTTTGTTATGCATGTCTCGTGCTCTGATGTAATAAAGCATCGATGGAATTTCAGGTCCTAGGGTATTGACGACAAAAGTTAACTACCTCAACCTCAGAATGATATGAACTTTCTGTTAAAGTAGACAACTAGGACTGAGAGTGTATCTTATGCGGCTTATTTGTAGGTTTTTGCTCAGGCTTTGGGAAACGCAGGTACATGTACAACCCTTGGTAAAATCTACTTCACTGCTCGGAATCTCAAGGCCGGCCATACAGTTTAGGCCGCCACTGAGTTTCACTGACCAAGGCCTCCAGGCACACTTTGTTTGTAGAGTATTCGCATGCCTTTGCGTAGCACTGGGTGTTGCGAAAAATTATTTCCGATAAACTAACAAATGGTGAATGAAGTTATTTATGTAATGACTGACTTAAATGTATGAATAAGGCGGTTTATGGGGAGAATGCATCAAAAGGAAACAGGCCAGGGACATCCAAGTTCCGACTTTGGTGGGTCAGGACAGAGTCAACACTTTCAAGTGACGTTACTGTTGGTTGATGCAATCGACTGGGGTTCGTTTCCGCAGTTCTGGGTTCCTTTTTCTAATGAAGTTGAGACAACCTGATGGCATGATAAACGACGCGGACAACATACTAAATCACGCGGCGGTACTGGTCCGGTGATTTGTACAGATCAGGTGAACTGTGGTCAAACTCGTCATTTGTTTCACTTGTCCGTTCCCCCAGGCGATGACAGGTGCCGTCATCCTTTGGGTCAGTTATCGAATCGTCCGACCAGCTTAGCATGCAAAACACTCACAAAAGAATGAATCTCTTATCATACAAAGACATCTTACCTTTGACACCTCTGATGAACAAGGGATGGCTACTGAAGTGAGCGGTATTGAGCGTATCTCAGATTGAAGTCATTAGTTTTGCTTTGGTCTTTAGGACCCGAGAATCCTCCCTTCTCCTATGGAGAATTGCCTCAAGTTGTTTGACGCGAACGTATCACGAGGTTCACCTCCACCAGGGGTTCCATATATGTACGTGAGTTTTGTATCTAAGGTGTCATATGCGTGGATATTTGGAATTATATCTTCTGGAAAGTTGGCAAGAACTAATTGTCCACATAAAAAATGTGTACCAAATAGCTTGTGCTTTTCTTCAATATTCGCGTTGCTGAAGCGGATCAGATTATTTTCGAATGAATGAAAAGTCAGAAAACTGACTGATATTGGAAATGAGTATCATGTGTGCCGAGTTAAGAATTTCCAAAATTGTCCGGTGTGTGTGGCTTTAGGCATGAAAAATTGGGTTGTCTTTCCCAAACTGTTGACACAATTTTTTGCGGTTTACATATTAGTTGCATTTGATTTTGCCGTCGGAAGCATTCTCTGACAGCTGGACAAGCGAAGATCCGACGCCCTGCAGTATTTCTCTAGTTAGAACACTGAAACAGAATTTTTTGTTAAGGAAATTTCGTAAAAGCGATCCTCTAGGGTTACTGCAGTAACAGGCCAACCAATGTTCGGCCACCAGCGGGAATACAAACAGAACCGGTCCTTTCGCGCAGCAGCAACATGGTAAGAGTTGATGAAAAACCTAACTGCAGCATGAGTAGAACTCATCAAAGATGACTCTTTCTTCAGTTTGATCCGCACGACGTCTCAGTTTTGCACTAGGCAACGTTGCTTATATTTTGTAATCTGTGTGTTTGTTAGAAAACACCGGATGCTAATGCTTTTACTCAGTCATTTTTGGAATGAGAACTCAAGAAAAGCATAATGGTAGACGCAACACTTCATCCTGCAAACGAAGGCACTAAACACATATTACGGAAACCGTTTTCGCAAATGCGGCTTGTATGGTCCAACTAGTGTTCGTGCAATTTTATATCCGGTGTGACAAATGTGGTCTCTGAACATTGTACAAGAAAAGAGGCTTGATTATTCCTGTATGTTTCTTACTTCTATGCAGAGTGAATTATTAAAGGCCGATTTTTTTCACCAAACAAAAACCGAACAACTGAAAAATAAATTAGATGCTCTTCCAAATAATGACCAAAGTATGCATATATCCAAGAGCAACAGTGAACTCGTATTAGGATACTGTCGTTTTCTCCTTGTGTGTAAACAAAATCCAAAACCCCAGGAGGATTAGCAGGATTTGAACATCTCTTAGGAGATCTTTTGAACATGCTGGTGGCGTTTTTGGTAAGCAGCTTGATATGTTTGTATCTGTTTATTGCGTGTCTTTAGGCTAAGAGATGATGCCTAATTCTCGCAATAATTAGTCTAGTTCATCAGATATCGATGCTGAATTTCATGTTCTCAACCAATGCCAAATAATATTCCTTTGTTTTATTGTGTTATTTTTGTGTTTTTTTTATTGCGGCGCCATTTTAGTTCAATAGAATGAGGTTTTTGGATAGTGAGTCCCTTAGTTTAAAAACTTTCAACTCGCTTGTACACAGAAACTGAACGGTTAGAGCTACAATACAAAAAGTATCTAAACTAAGTGAAGTGAATTGTCATCACAGAATAACAATGGAAAGTTATCCAACGAAGTTCATTGCACGTCGTAGTAAACCATAAATCACGCATCTCTGTCGCAATAACAGAAACGAGTGCCGTACCCACCAAAGTATGGGACAACTTTTATGCAACGCATTCACTTGAACACTATCCTAAATGAAGAATCCAGCTGGGATTCAGTGGAGTCTTCCATTAAAATCAAGGTAATACACAAATGAGTGTACTTCTGCGATTGCGCACAATGTGTTGTTCATTGAAACCGGTGGACTATGCCTACCCGATGAGAAGTCAGGACGAACTAAGCAGTAGGTTCTCGGATGGTATCCAGTAGTATGATGGATTGGCACGTATATTACTTGTGAGTAGTTTCGGAGATTTGTTTACGGTTATCCGGCAGAACGGGCATGTGTGATATTCATTCCAAACGCTTGATTTCCGGCATCTGGGAAGGACGAATAGCTGGACAATTTGAGCCAAGCACTTCCATACTCGTGTAACTTTGTATACTGCCGATGAAGCATACAAAACCTATGGTCTGATATCCAAGATCCTCGTCCTCCTCATCCAATAGAAGGTGAAGGTTAATGCGGAAATTATGAACAACAGATACCTACCGCTCATCTGTCAGGGATCGTGGAATGGTCGACTTTGTGTGATTCTTCGATCGGTTATATTTACGTTTTTTGACCACACACACTATGGCGTGTCCGATCGACCTGGTAGGTAGACGCCGAAGATGTCCGAGCAGCTTTGTGTGTTTATGTTTGTTACAGTGACGTCACCGACATGTTTGCATGCAAATAGTTGAGGTTTGGTGCATAAATAGTCGCAGCCTGCCATAGAAATGACTGGATTTTCTGTGTTAGATGACCACATATTTTGACCTTTTGTGAATATTGAATAGTCGCGGAAAAAAGGAGGAATGGAAAAAAAACATCGGATGAAGAGCAGTGATGTTTTGTCCGTCATGGAAACCAACCAAATGTTGAGCTTATTGGTGGTTTTTTAGTATAACCGTTTAAGCGAAGGCTAACAGATCTAGTACATATGCGCATTAGTTTCGGTGGATCTACTAATCGCGCCGCAGTTTATGGATTATAATTCCACTCATTTTCTGGTCGATTTACACTTATTCTCCGGCCAAAGTAGATTCCACCATATGATCTCCGTTTATTTGTACGCAGTAATGATCGTTACTCTGCTAGCTATTCGATCCAAACCGCGACAGTTCGAGCCACGTCAATGGTATCAGATTTGCCATTAACGGATTTGGCAAAGCAGTAGCAAAAACAGCAAAAGCATGTTCAGCGAAGGGCTTTTCAGAATATACTCAGAGATCAGCGATGATTTCCGTCATGAACAACCTGCAGAACCAAAAAGTGGGCACACAAACAGGCGCTGGCTGATAGCCCGCCAGTTACCGATAAGATGTGTGGATGTACAGATCCCGGGAGTAAGAACCAGAGTCAGCTTGAGGCAACTCTATCCGATGTTATGTGACAGCGTGAACCCACCAGGTCGTTCGTCAACAAGTATGCCAACTAGCATACAGTACGAGAGCGGGTAAACAAAGCAGACAGTTCACAAAAAGCGGGCTAGATTGTTTTTGTTCTCTTGGGATACAAAACCACCTAATTGCTAGAATTCTTCAGAGATATAAGGCATCATATTCTGTATTATGAAACAAAATAGCCTCGAGAACTTCCTATATTGAATCTAACTTTGGATTATTGAATCCCCGTCAGATGAAATGTGGTTTCTGGATGGTTGAAAGCTTTACATTACATTAGGGTCATTTACTACATTTTTTTGGAATGTGCTCGCCTCGCCGTGACTAGTTTATTCAAGATAGGCTGGTGAGAGAGTTATTACAGCTGCCTAGAATAATATCATTCTGCTCGGATGATTGTCTATCGTCCATTTCGTTATTGTGACGGTTATATTGAGAATCAACTGAAATTAACACCAGACACATTGGCCTTATGCATCGGTAAACAAGTTTGCCATGAAGAATGACGGAGCATGGATATCGTAAGCTTCCTTGACCAGGTTGCAGATGTACATGCTAAACGAATCCGGTTTTACAGTTTGATTAATATAGTGTTTATAGGTTCGTCTGAAATACCTCGGTACATTCTCAGCATTGCCGATAATACGGCAAATTCAGGCTGTGATGCCATCAGGTCTCATGGAATCCACGAGAATTCACAAAATGTGCCAAAGTGTAGTCATGAGTACATACCAGACCAAAAATATAGATGACACGGATCTCCAAATGTATGTTACTCGTTTGATATCCGGTCGATTTGCGGTTGGTTTTACATGGAAACTAATCATCTTTGTTCCACTTATCCTGTCGTTATCACAAACGGTCAAGTTATACCTTTCCTGTGCTGCTGTTCAGTTTTTCTTCGGTTACAAGCTTGTGGAGTATTGTTGTGAGCTACAGATTTTCAGGCAGTTTTAGTTTTTATGAGCTCACATAAAGTGGAGATTCCGATTTTTAGGGCATAAAACTCGGCACCCGCGCTTGAAAAAACAAGCTAATCATATAATCGTGTCGCATTGTGTCAGTAGGGTAACGGAGTACTGTTCGGATCTAAATATAGGCACCTAAAACAGCCCAGCTCTGCGAACAAACCAACAACGATCTATACTACCTGAACTACCCACATTCTCCTCTATAGCAAACCTAAAACACTATGGGAATCATAGAAAACTGTGTTGTTTAAGTAGCTGTTTGATCGCTAGTCAAAGCGATTTTCAAAAACGAGTATCATGAGTGAAAATTCGCGGATTGTTGATAGCCCTGGTCCGTTAATTGGCTTTAGGTCGGGTGGGTCTGTTCGCCAAACTTGGCAGTTTGCTTGCAGAATTTTCGTCATTAGTCGTAGAAACTTCATCAGTGCGCGGATGACGAAGACGACTCTTCTGAGCTTCAAGGTCTTGGGCCAATAAACTGTTTTCGTTGGAAAGGTCGTAGGGTATTACTTGAACCATTTGGCTATACAGAAGTTGTATAATCCTCGAAATGTTGAGCAACAACTTCGATAAAATGTCACGCTGTATCACGCACGGAACTGTTGTTTTGTCCATAGCCGAAGTAACGAAAGACCCAATCAGACGTTCCGCATCAATAACGACTGCTAACTGGTACACGAAAACCTGTGCTGTACACGAAATTGTGAAAATAAAAGGGGTGAACTTTCCCTAACGGTTAGAGTGAGGGTGCTCCTGTTCCATCGAATAGGTACATGTGACCACCGAAAACGCAAACGATCATCATCAGCATCGACAGCACAATATCAGTGTTTAGCAATGGTATCTCTCTGGCGTAGAGCAGACAGTATATATAGACTAAACAAACAACGGTTAATTGTGACAAACTTATCAAAAATACATATTTTATCTTGACTACATACTAATTTATCATCAGCGTGCTAAAATAATCCAACCTTCCGTTATAATTCGTCCTGCTGATATCCTTTATTGCCAGTACTCCTCTGGTGGGAGGAAAATTCTGGTTGTGCACTGGATATAAATTAGTGATTATCAAAAACGAATACCATAGATTGACAAGAGTTACTTTATTCTTGTGCTGGAGTGGACGCCATGTTTTGCCTTATTGTATTATGTTCAGTGGTCACCCGAAGAGAAGAAATTCACGCTGACTTCTCCACAATATAAAGATGATTTTTATTTTTTCAGTTTTAAATTAACTAGGGCTACTCCTTCTTCAACGCTTTTTTAGATGTTCTGATACACACTCGAATTGGGAGAACATCAGCTTCTCTAATACAATAATTCCTGGGAAAATAGAAGTAAAAAAATAGGGAATGTTACGTACCGTTGGTCAGACGGGTCAAGAATAATGTAGTCTTATTGAATGGTTGCCCAATTTGGCTTGTTTCTACCTAGGGATTCATATAATCGATTTAGCCTAAGTAAACTATCATTGAATGGTGAACACGATAAGTAGCCACTTGCACCCGAAATTTGTGTTTATGATGATCCCACGCTTTATTTGGACAATCAACCCGACGCAGCTTTGCCTGACAGAGAGCTCTAGATGGCTTAGTGGTTAAGAGCAAAATTTAGGACCGGAAGGTTCCTGCTTCGAAACCGATCTCCGCATCTCGACTGCTTCTGTCTAAGCTAGGGCAACCTTGTAGCATCTCGGTCTTCATCTTTCCTTCTGGTGGCTTAACAGGTAGGCACTTAAATCGTGCTACAGCTAAACCGTTGATATCTGGTCACCTTATAACATATCGCCGAAAAATGACGCAACTGAGCGCTGTTGAGTGATACTCGGTTGGAGGATCGACTGTAGCACAACCAGCAAGGCAACCCTTCACTAGCATAACATGGAAATATCATAAACGAGGAATTCAGGTGGGTTCCAGGTGAGTCTCCCGCATAACCAAATTTATTTGCAAATGAGTGTTTTTGAGGTACACGATTTTGTGTTTCCAGTTTGTCCGCGAACACTGCTTTCTTAGCCGTGAGTTCGACCGAAGGCAATCAAGTTTACCGGTATTATCCAGTACCTTCGATCCTTTATCTGTGGACGTTCATGTTCTGTCTGCCTCCAATCCGGCGGTTGAGACACTACATTGAAAATAAGAACAGCATTTTATAGGGTTTCAATTACGGGACACAAACTTTAATCGCAGTTACTATGCTGTTTTCTTGTCTTTGAAGAACCAGATTCGAATGAGAGAAAGCGGGCCAAATTTGTGTTGCACAATTTGTAACTCAAATTATATGCACGACACAGTCCATACATAAATTTACCTCGGATATTACTACATATACACCGGCAACATTAGATGTTCTCCTGTAATGTATGTGGTCACCGTAGAACACAGGGCACAGGTCAGCATGTAGTTAAAAAAATTCAGCTAGTTTAAGTAAAATCCGCCAGTCCGGGATCATTCTCTGTAATTTTGCATAAACTAAACATGTTTGGGTCAGACCGACCATCACTTTACAGAAGAGGGGCTGAGTATCGAAGAAGACCACTTTTCGGGCCTGAAAAATCTTGCTGGCAGATATTTTAACCACAGCTTTACAATTCATCTTACGATATTAAGGTATGCAGTTACGCAAAAGCCGGCGAACTCGAGGAGATTCACACGATTGTGTGACGTCGGAGGTTTAACTCGATTAGCTGGGTTCGTCAGGATAGTCAAGTCACAACATGGACGAATAAAGTTGGTTGGTAATGGTGGAAGAGGAAGCTATGATGGTGATAGAATGCAGAGAATAGTCGTCAGTATAACAGAAGTAAAGGAAAAGGTTCAACCGATAAGATATGAATGAATGTCAACAAAATAAACGTACGGTACTACGTCTGTAAGCAGCTATTTGTGCGCAAATCAGCAAGGTCGAAAAGATATATCACAACTGTCAGAAATGCACTCAGTTGCAAATCAATTTGGTTTTCACGGGAGACTCAAGTGAATCTCTCGTTTATGATGTTCTTCACAGGCTGCCTCATGTTTCAGTTGGTACGATCAGTAGAACATAAAGTTGACGGAAACTCGGGGACTGAGTATACCTGATGGACCCAAAGAAGTGCGAAGCCGGTCGTGGACTGTCGAAGAGTTTTCAGCAACCTTGTGAGTAGTTTCCTTCATGAAAGTATGTCATAACTGTTTCATCAATGCCAATTTTCCTCCATTGGCTGAACGTGGAACCTGCTTTGCAGTATAGCCACAGTCTGAAAGATGGCGACCGAGGGCCGGCTTTAGATACTGCAACTCTGTTGTGGACAGTCATCTTGATGTTTGCACACTCTTTCATGTCCACAAGTGCTTTGTGGTTTTGTCATTATATCTGACGTGAACAACAAGTTTTGGAACGCATGTCGGTGTTCGAAGGAAGCCTTAATCGCTTTAGTTAGACATCACTTGATTAGAGACATGTCACTGGTCCCAAACAGTAATGACATATTGGGTGGCTAATAGGAAAGTTTTAAAATTTGCGTTCTGACGTTTTTGTCCGACGTAAATCGTTCATTTTGCCGTGGTAATTGGAGTTAGCAACGCAGCCTCCACTGGCTAACTTTTCTGGCACTTTTCATCGATTTTGCGTTCCAGGGTTCGCATAAATTTGTCTACTGGTATCGGTCACAAAGAGAGTTCTATTGTGACGTCATCTATTCTGTTTTCGTATGCATCACTGGACAAAATTTGCATCTTGGCTAAATACATATACTAACAGATTAGAGGTATCGTTTAATGGAAGTCAGAAATGTTGATTGTTATGACTAGAACAATAATAAAGACGTAGGCAATAGTATTGCCCACAAACTCTGCTCAGTAATCAGACAATAAAGAAAGTCACTATAACAATGGTAGGATGAATGGCAATAATCAGTATAATTAACAACCACCTAACATCGGACGATGAAATTCTGCTACATGCACCGAGGAGTGCCAGTCAAGGCAACACTTCACAGAACTTTTGTCTTTTCGTTTGCGTGGTGCACACTCGGGTTCAAGGTTATACGAATTCTCATACCTAATAATTTGAAAAATGCCACCTATTTACGGCTTACATGGTCGTAAGAAAACCATGCTGGACGGTTGACAGTGTCACGGAGCACCTGTTAAATTCATTTGACAGAGGTGCGGCGAACCGGTGTTCGACTTAAGCAGACAGGTGCGATGTGGGACAGCATGCACGTTCATTCAGCTGCTCGAATGCTTGTACTGCACGCTGGAGGTTGTGGGCAATCGGCTTTGTTTTATAGATGCCTATATGAGTTTGTGCAGTTTTCAATATCATCTACACCGATAAGACCATTTTGATTTTTTGCTGCCCTTAGTCATTGCTCGCTTCGGAAAAAGACTGTCAATATGTCAGTAGTACTAACTGTTTTGTGCTTTGTCGTCGGAGTTTCCTTTTCTGTCAAGTTACCATAAAAGTGCAACATAAACTAGCAGCTTCCTTGTAAAGTCGATTAGAGATCATTCACATTCCTCGTAAAGGGAGGTAGCTGGCCGTAGCCCGCGTTGATGTACCTGGGATATCTTGGAACTGGAACGGACCTATGCTAGTCAAGCCTATTATGTGAGTGGTCCATTGTAGCCTCCATCTTTCTGGAGCGCAACTGACCGAACGAAAACTCCCATCACCCAGTGAGACTAAAGAAACGGACAAGCAGGCATGTTTCATTTGAGTTGCGGGAGGAAGAGTGAGAGAACTACATTCACGAATGATTCGCCAGTTTCACTGTCCAGGCGAGTGGTAAAGGACGTCGCACGCAGTGTTTCATTATTCCTAATCATATCGATTTTACATACGTTGTACGCATGAACGATAGTCTTGGTGAATAAAACTCAACTCATAAATCACTTAATCATTTATTTTACAGCCTAGAGATGTAAAATACTGCAGTGCTAACTTGCTAGTTGGGAAAAATCTTAATGCAAAAACCTATACTTGCTACAGTTCAAGGTTCAAAAGCACAACTGCCCTAAGAATTTTGCATTTTCCAAGAAACTTTCAATACCATTATTGGTGAACTACATGTCTATTGGTAACAAAATGATGTTCTCGAGAATTTCAACGGTTGATATAGTGTGATGGTCCGTTTGGACAATACTTGCTTAAATAGACAACTTTTTGGTGAATACTCTGGTTTGCACGAGTTTTGTTTTGACAGAAGACTGAACTAAATACAGCCGAACCCCCGGTTATGATGGTCCGCATCAACTGAATGTGCTGCAACAGACAGCTGTATGTTTGAGTTGGTACGATATTCGGTATATCGCACTCGTTGTATTGTATTGATTTAATATGCTACTCATACGGTTGCTCAAAACCCGAGTAGACAAAGATGCAAGTTATGCTCATAGTTTCGCTTCTCCTTGGAAAACCTGAATCTAAATTTATTATCATGCATTATTAAGCAAATTGCTCTTTGCCTCTGGCGTTCCTTATAACCTCCAGGATGTGTACCATGAGCTGATGAATGTGGTAGTGGTGTCAGCATGAGGGTAGTGAATAATTGCTGAGAATTTGTTCGGCCCCATCAATTTCCGGTTCGGTTTGTGTGAAACTATCTAGAAACAAGAAAGGCGCATTGACGCAAGCGCGTGATTCAGACGGAGTTTGCGTTCTTTGCGGTGAGAACACTATTCTTCCGGCCACTTACAGTCTTCTTGCAATGCGGAAGTAAAATGCATTTGTTATGTGGCTTTGTCCAGCAGTCAAAACGGAATGTTTTACCTTCGTTAAAAAATCGTCAAGCAGGGGATTTGATGTCACAGGTTAGGAAGTTGAGGCAACCGGACCAAATTTCACCCATTATGGATTAGGGAGGAAGTTTCACCTAAGCTGTTAAAATGCACTTTAAACCTTAGCTTATGGGGCAACTGTATAGCTACCAGGTATCTAGTTTACTCAAATAAAATGCGAAAATGAACCAACTGTGTATCGTCCCCTCGACAAAGTGAGACTGTCACTTACAGCTTTTCTTCATCTGCTTTGTGTACAGCCCACTCGAACTAGTATTGCAAGGCTAAATGGAACACGCTTCTGGAAATAGTGGCAAATGTCAAAATCAGATTTGGTGTATTTATTTCCTGCACGTGATGTTTTGGGTTTCAATCGCGTGTTCTGTTTGGCACAAATTAGCAGCAAACAGGATCCTATTAACATCGTTTCTATTCTGCCCAGATACTGTCCACTTGCAATTACTGACTTCGCGATTCCTACTACGAAGCTAAAACGCACACTTGTATTTATTGTGATGCTAGTGGTAAAGTGTTCATTTAAAATACCTTCTCAATTTCAGGAATTCTATCTCGTAAGCAAAAAAAGCAACGTTTATGAATAGCGTCAGTCCACCAAGGCATGAAGTATGTCACTATTACCTTAGACAATAAAGCCAATGGTAAAGTACGCATGACTTTCCTGTGCCACCGCTTAAGTACGAAAGCAGTATCAAGCGGCCGTCTAGACACGACCAAAGGGATGCCGAATGCACGCTAGCCACTTGTTTGATGCACCATTACTCAAGAGCGTCAGTATTCACTTGCGTACAACTTCAAATGTATTATGCGGATCAGATGAAGAGCGGCTGATCTGCATGGAACACCCCACATTTCAAACAACGATGTAGGCCAGTTTAACAGATTTACCTTGTTATATTGAAATGGCGAATATGGGAACAACGGCCTAATTCAGCACCATAAAGGGACTAACCCTGGTCATATTTAGGCGTTTCTAGGAATACACATGAAATATTACGCATGAAGCATCGTAATTCGAGAGAGAGAATTTTGGGCTCATTGAGAAGAGAACAGACAAATTTAGTTGCGGATGGGTGTTTGTAACGATCTTTGCTTTTACTAGTCCATTCTCAAACTATTACATAAGAATTGTACGGGAATTTTATTTGTATTCACTGGAATAACGAAAGACCTTGACACAATCTGTAAACTTGCTTTGGACTTAAGTCTTGCGGACGATACTACTACATTATCAATACATCATTGATTTGCTTTTAATTTCCCTACGTGATGTAAAATTTCCGGTAGCTAGCGCTGTGGCTAAAGAGACAAACTACGCTTATTTATTCGTCCACTGTCTGTAGAGGTCTTGCATCTTGCAAGCGAACAACTCCAAGGAAAAGCAGTTAGGGTGGAATTTCCGCAACTATCAAGAAGATCAGCAGCTACAGCATTACGTATGCACGTTGAAAGTCAACCCATATTTGTCAGTGATACAAGGATACCTTGAAAATTACTAAGGCATAAGTCGTACACTGTTGCGGTAATTCTTCAGCATCCACCCTGCGCACTGGAGTTGTACGATATCTAGCCTGGGAAGAGGACATGGATATCATGGTCGTTTCATGCCAGATCTACGCACAGAATCTCTTACACCGAATACTTACAAGCTCATACGAGTGCCTTCAGCAATCAGCCGCAGTCTCACCTGAAGAATTTCTGTCTCATGTTTTAGACTTTATGGTGGAATGGATACCGAACTACCGAACGTATGCAGAAATAATTGGCCAAAATTTTGATACGTTTGGATTTTGCTTATTTTAATTTGCCATGTCTGTCCTTGGGAGGATCGCGATCAAGATACCAATAGCCTGGTAAAATTAGGTTGAAAAATTTACGTGTTGTCTAAGTTCAGAATTGCTAGATGGTCCGGAGGATTTGCCAACTTCAAATTTGGTTCCTCAACGCAAACCAGCTTGACTTTCTCCACTTAGCAGAGCAGTACCTCCTGCATTTCCAAGTTAGTTGTAGAAGACTTTTTCGGTCATAATTTACCTCACCTAGGAATTCCTGATTTTACATTCCTCGGCACAGACACATTTTGTCACGAGATAGTTGCGGAGATAATTATCATTTTGGCTGTCTTTTGTTTCCATATTCCCTGCTTATTGTCTATTGGAATGTGAGGCTGTTTTTTTCTCTAAAAATGTTGGATTTTTAAGCATAGAATGAAACGAAATTGGACAAATGAGTATCACGCGAACTTGTGCTACGATTATTCTGCGTTGTCTGAGATATTATCAACAAAAGAGGAACTTACAATTATGTGTCACGTGGTATTGTCCCTGAAGTATTAGGTAATTGCCCCAGGATGAAAATATTGTATGAAGCGTTTCAGCAAGAAAAGATTCGGCAGATCAAAGGAGCACTAGTAGCCACATGGGACGCGAAATTTCATGCGCTGAGTTCAGTCGGTTTTTGTGGAGGCCAGCCATTGTTTTCTATAATTCACTGCGTGCCGCTTTACCTCCAGAGAATTTCGTTCCAATTAGGGCAGAGAAAGGGAAGTTCGTGCCTTCGGGTGTTTAGTTAACATCAAACTTGAAATAACTCGCTGTGATGAGGTGGTTGTCAAATGCACAAACATGGGTAGCAAAACAACAAGCAACAAAAGTTGGATCGAATCAGGTGACTCTGGCTTGGCGAGCTGTTGATGAAAATATCCATCAGATCGGGCGGATGGTATGTATTCGGTATAGTTAAAAGGAGGACACCCCTCATGCAATGTGAGCGCCAGCTTTCTTGTTGAGAGGTCCGTTGTATGATTTTTGTCGTGGCGTTAACTCAAGTGATTTTTGATCCAGATCACTCTGCTGTCTTCTCGTCTGGGAAATTCAAATTCGTATAATCCTTCGGAATGCAGAGTAAGCTAATAAGTATGAAGGCATAGAGAGAGATGCTTGAAGATGTTTTCTTCCACGAGAGAAACGTCACTTCCGTTCGATTCCACTTCGATTCGTCAAGAGGTTTTCTTACTTTCAGGTGTTTCCTTGATAAAAGTTTCTTACTCTATTAGTAACATGTGAATATGGTTGTTTATGACGTGAACGGAACAGATGTCCGGCTTTAGTGAGTGCACGAAACAACTGCAAGTTGCTACGTCAGGTCTTTGGATGAGAATGTCTACATCGAACGGTACTGGCAAGGGGGTAACGTCCCTGTGCGGCAGCTTAAATTAACCTGGCTGGTAATCTAGCCATGAAGTGCCCAGACGTAAATGTCCCATCTATATTTATGGGATAGAGAATCGATGAGTGGTAATTGCATTTTACGAAGTAGGTTCGTTCTAACAAGGCAGGGAATGCTGTTGATGTACATAATAAACTTGCTTCGTTGTTAGCTGGAGACCATAATATAAAGGTACAATGACTAGCGCTGCAGGATCAAAAGAGGCATTCGTAGGATCCTCTGGAAGGTGCGTGTTGCAAGTCCTGCTTCACAAATGTCTTCAGGATAGTGCTCATACTATTTAATAAACACCCACGTACGGTTTGTTTTTACCTGAAGCCTGCGAGTCGGAAGATTATACCGAATTTTGGCGTGGATGGATTAACCGCAAGACAAGGTGTATCTAAATCTGCAGACCGGAAAACAACAGCCTCTTCGGCAAACGATGGTTCGGCATGGCCTGACAAACGTAGCTTCTGGTAAAGGGGAACCTTCTTTAATGGAAGTCCCCGTCGTACCACCAAAAGCTCACTTACTAATTGCCTGGTTACGGATTCGCCGACCTCAGTCCACATGGGCTATGGTTCTGGGACCGCGGTTGTCGAACACCTGAGTAAAACTTAGTTGCGCTGTTCGAACAGGCCAAGTTTCACAGCCATAAAACAAAACAGCCCGCACTGTAGCCTGATACACACATCCATTGGGATTCATGGGTATAACGCCTTGGGGCCTTAGGTCTTAAATCAGCAAACGCGAATGCAAATTGCATACCAAATGACGGGATGACTTTGGTCAGTTCATCTAAAAAGACCTGCGCCTTCTCCTATTCGAAGACAAGACCTATATCGTCTGTATATTCCGGATCAATAAGGCTCGGTCAGAAGCTATTTGAATACCAGGATTTTGAAGACCTTTTAGCGTTGTTCTCATTATTTTATGGATTACGAGATTGAATAAGAATGGCGAGAGTGGGCATCCCTGACGGAGACCGTATAGTGTACGGAATCTTTCGGAGAGCTCACCATACACGCTGAGAATACAGAGAACGTAGTATGTTCACAAACGTTCGGGGTACTCCTTGATGGACAAGCGTGTCAGGGAGAACAGACCGGTACACCAAGTCGAATGCGTCCTGGAAATCCAAGAATACTAAAGTTGTGGGTTGTTCGTACGTATGCCATTGGTCTAGCACCTGACGGAGTGTAGAAAATTGTTCATGGCAACCCTTACCAGGCCAGAACTCTGCTTGCTGCCCTCGAGTTATTGTCTCACGAGCCACCATAAGGCGACAAAGCACAAGTGACACAAGCAGACACGTTACAACCGGGGTCAAGATGATCTCCCTGTGTTTGCCACTCACTACGAGCGCATTTTTTGAAAATGGGCACTATAATTGACTTTCTCCAATTGTCTGGGACAGTCTCCTTTTTCCAAATGCAGGCAAACAGAACGGTAAAGCGTTGACTGAGGATTTCGCCCACATCTTTGAACAATGCGGTTGGGAGGTCATCCAGACCAGAAGCTCGGTATCGCTTGAGAGAACATGTGCAGTCATAAACCTCCAAGGCCGTAGGGGGTTCCACGTCCACCAGAGGTGCGCAGCTGGAAGCGAGTGGAGAGTGATGGGGCTGTCAGCTCAACCACTGTACTTGCATCTTGAATTATTGTTTCCGAGACACAGCAGGCATCAATGCCAAGCGAGTCTGGTGTGAGATCAAAAGCAGCCTGTTGTCCTGCTTGCTTCAGAGTGCGGACATTAAAGGTGGCCATATAGGGCGTCGGAGCTTGAAGTTTGATTTAGAGGTGCCCGAGGATGTATGCGCCGGATGACGCGCAGATGTTGTCTGCGAAGCTGATACATGACAAACGGAGTCATTAGTCCTAAGTGCTGGACCCACAAGGATAGAGTTATTATTAGGGTGGGGAGAAAAAGTGTGTGAAAGAGAAAGAAGAGAGGCGTCAGCAGTAGCATGTTTTCGCTTACCCGCCTTTCTGTATGCAGCAAGACGACCCGGCTGATGGCACCACCCGACGGCCGATGTGGCATAAAAGTATTGTTATTTGTGAATTTCATGGTTGTGCCAGGGCTGGGATACTTCCAGGGCACCCACGCTTAGACAGGGGGACGATTAGGGTTCTCAACCAAAGCCTTTGGCTCAAAAGCCTAACCGCAAGGCAGCGGTGTTGGGCTGGAAATGCAAGTACATTACCATTTTTACGGGACACGTCGCTACACATGCTCCAACCCCCAACCTGGGGGGTCAGGAGAGTGTGTTCGTCAGACCTCCAAACATTGACCAACCTGGTATGACAGACTTTGCGCGTGTCGCGCGGAGAAACCCCAGTATAGCTCAGTTGGTTGCCAAGGTACACAACTCACCACACTGCGGTAAGATCCGGTCTCCTTTTGACGGTGATTTCTTGTTAAATTAGCTTATCTCACAAAACGGTAGAGTTCAGTCTACTATCCTCATAGGCTGTTAAAATAACCGGTCAGACAGATTACTTTGCATACCAAACGAGTTTGGGGTACCTGAGGTCATGGTATGCATTCCAGCATTCACCCAGCTCTTTCCTCCTATAAGCTTTATAACGATTGTGACCATTTCAAAGTTTTTTGTGTGGCCCCGGAAGGCCACTGCAGGTCACAGGAAGACTAGCTATTCTTGTACGCCTCTAATTCTGCCACTTAGTTCGTTGTCCTCTAATCTGCACATCTCCCAAAGCTAGCGAATCAACACTAGGGCTTCGGTGCAAAAATCCTACCAATAATTCTCATCTGGTCAATTTGATCAGAAGCGGGATATCCGGGCACATGATGAGCTGAAACGAGCTACATGCGAATTTTTCAAAATGCTCGATAAGGCCCTCTCTTGAACCCAATCACCTTAACTGAGGTCATTCATTTAAAATGAGACTTTCTAGCGTAGCACCTGAAATGTTGGGAGAACACGACTTGGTGACGCTATTGTCCGGTTGCTTGCACTATCACCATCAACTTTTCGATTTCTGACGAGAAAACGTTAAGAATCAAAACATCTCTAACACGGCCATATTCCATGTGGACATTCTGAATTTTGCAAGTCTGTCACAATAGGACAGTAGGAAACTACAACCGAACATGAAACGACTAGTTGCCGGTTAAAATGACCAAAATAATTCCGAAGTATGAAACGTAAAACTATTCGTGGTGGAGAAAGCGAGGTTTAGGAATATACGACTACTACTGGAAACAACCCATTTGGTTTCTCGACAAAATTGATCAGCCCGTGATCGAGTTTGATTGAACTTCAAGTAACTTTGATTTGTCAGACATTGTGAACTTATTACGAAAGTTCGAAACATTGTCAATATGCCATATTCATCCGGTATTGGGGGGGATAAAGGTGATTACTGAAGCGCGAATTCAAAGGCCTGATTTGATCATCACTAGTCACAGGAAAACGCTTCGCGAAATAAAAACGTATTCGTAGTGTTCACTTGAATGGGTTTTTACCAGGATAGATGGACCTCCTGGGACCAGCTTGCGAAGAATTTGTGTACCGAAATCTTTACTTCACAAAAAAACGAACAACGACGTCTTTAAAAGAATCGTATCAATCTGCCACCAAACTACCTGCTATCCGGTATCACTGCATCACAAAACACTGCGTAAAATGTTGTCACAGACGAGCGGTCTGTATGGATTCGAGCGAACGTCTATTCCAGTTGCATGATATTCCTCATTCAGGAGCAAATTGAGACCATTCTTCTAAGGCGTCTGACGAATCGTTGTGTACGAGTTTCCGTCCATCAGGCGCAACCACTAAAACATCTGCGCTGTATTTTAAACTTTATCACCTGCTAATAACAAGAAAGCATGCGTTAGTCTGCTGCAGCCTGATGCATGAAAAGACGCTCAGGAAACCAGCACCTCACAATGAAGATGTGCAATCAAGTCTATGGCACCTGATATCACAAACCCAATATTGACAGTTCACCGTAATAGACCACGTAGGCGAGTGAGCGAACCGTCGTAACGGTCAATCGATAAGGTCATATCCGCAGGACGAAAGTAAAACGCCACCGGGCACTATTGAATAGGCTACGATCAAGATTTGACAGGTCACCCAATCCTCCTGACGCTGGTTTTTCGGCTTCCACTATTGGTTCTCCCAAGGACCCAGTTAGGAATTGCACGACGTAACGATGAAGCTGCGTAAGACGAAGCCCAAACCGTTTAACTGAATGAGATGAAACTTGGTGTGCGTGTGTGTAGCTGGGTTTCGTGCAAAGCGATGGAAAGCAAGCAGCCGGATTCAGAAAGACAAAATGACGGAGGAGTAAGCTCGGCACGATGCCCCCCCAAAATCTGCGTTTTAATAAACAAATCGCGCAAACATCTACCGGGGCTGATTGTATCCGTTATAACTGGAGTGGCTAGTTTATCACCGCAATGTTGGACGAATCGATTGCTTCCATCTATCATTATCATCACCATAGTTATACTAGATCAGTAGTGGAAACTAGCGCTTAATTGTCATACTACCATGGAGAACGAATGCCTGACTAAAGGGAAACTGGAAGCTAAAATGTTTTAGGTCTGTAGAGGAAACGCCCAAGGGCGAGATACCTAGAACTTCCAAAACAATTCAGATAAACACATCAACGAGATTGCATGTATTTTTCGAAGGACACCCTACAGAAGTCCAGCGCACAAAAGCTCTAGCTGCATTCATCGCTGATTCCGGTTTGACACTGGAATGGCTGTGGTGGGACTGGTGCTTCGATGCTCAAAACTCTACTTCTCCAAGAAGTTTTTTTAACTCCGTGTGAAGGAACTCGGGGCCATCGCTCGTGTGGAATCCCATACCATGCAGAATGAGACCTCAGGCGGTCTATCGCCGATTCAGCCGTGCTGGTGGTCAACTGGTTGACTTAAAAATCGGTATACTAGTCAGCCACTCTAATGCAATGCGTTGAGTACATTCGAAGAGGTCCGCTTTCACTAGCGTAGCAACGCTGGATCTTTCTTTTGTCTCATGTCGGTTGTCCAACAGACGATGAAACAATCCGGGCAAGAACTATAGTTGACGGGATTATGAACGTTCGGCTTCATTTTTGAATGAAAGTTCACAATCGTGCAGTTGTGTTCTTAGGACCCTCTGCAAAATTTTTGACATTTCACCTAGTATTTCCCAAGATGGTCCAAAATCACCACCGTCTTTCTGTCCAAATTGTAACTGTTAGAACGTTTCAGGGTGAATACCAATATCACCACGACCTCCACTGTTTATTCGCCTCACTTTTTGGTGGGAGGCAGTTTCCGAACCGGACTGGCTGCTCTCACACTGAATGAGTACATGCAGCTTAGATCACTGCAATTCGAAACAGGCGATTTAGTGATGGCTTGCTTTATCTACTCAAATGACCTTTGCTGCTGTTGCTCCAATTTCTGCCGCACACTCTTGTACGCCTGACGGCGAATCAGCTGCATCGGATCCGAGCACTTTGGTATAAGAGCGAACGAGGCGGCTCACCATGCTGCCTAGTTTGAAGACTGCGCTGGTATCGTTTAGAATGGAGATATTATGAATTGCACGGATTTTCTCCTGATCTGCATGCAACTCGTCTGATGTTGGCTGGTATCCATGTAAGGCAATACGCTCATTTCCTTATTCCACTTTATCTGGAGACAAGTGGGTACCTTGTTCGAAATAATGAATGAAAGCGTCGCGTTCCTTAATTGTTCACCCAAATGTAAGTGCATCGTCAGAACAAAGATCCCTCTGGAAATTTGTATAACACTGGGATCAAACAGTCTGGAATATCTCGCTTGATATCATCAATCCAAATGATAGGCGTAGCTATCTAAAACTACTGGAGGAGGTACCGGACTTAATGACGTTACTTCAATCAGTCTCAGCTGCCGGAAAACCAGGTATATATCAGACTGTGCGAATCGCTTTGCCCAACATAGGTCTGAGAGTATATCGCTTAAGGTAGAAAGTCTGGTGTTCGCGACTCAGTACGGAATTCAAAGGGTTAGGACCAATGCAGAGTCGCAATTTACCAATTTTCTTCTGCTATCTGACTGATCAGTTTATGAACCAAAGCCATGACACTCAACTTTATCAGGCGATTCAATCCGACGTAAAACATTTCCCTTAGGGCTACTGGAAACCGTTTTACTGGCAGTACTACATGATTGACAACATCTGCGACGGACAGCATGACTCGTCCTGGTGGGCAAACTAATTTTTCAGGAAAAATAAGGTATTATTTACAAAAGTAGTAGATTACTTCTCACAAATCCGCATGCCGTTGAGTTCATCATCATGACTGGAGTTAGTTCTGTTGGGTCAGGAGCAGATTTCAGGAACCCCAGATGACTTCCAGCATTGGCTCCAATGTCGCATACATTGATTCCCTGACGTGACGACAGCGGATGGCATTTAGGATGTTTTTTCATATCCCTCCTTTCAGGAAGCTCAGGATGATATATTTGCGATTTAAGCGTCTTTTCAAGAGGTCTTGAGTTTACAGGACTTAGCCAGGACCTTCAACACAAGGAAAACTGGAATCGTTTCCTTTTCCGATTGTCAGCAAACCGTCCCGGAAACAATGACTACTCAATCGGTTTTTAGGCGTTTCTAAGCAACTGAAAAAACTCAAATAGTTTTGGTCGTTTCGCTGAACTGACCCGGGAAAAACTTCACGAATTTGGAGATTACGGTTGCTGGGAGCCTGGGGTCTTCGTTTATTCAAATGTGCGTGCATTGATGATGGACCAAGGGCCAGAATACTGCCAACTGGCATTGGTTTGTTCTCTTATCGAAAACGCTCGGAAGTAAGAAATGATCATATTTCTACCTCCAGAATTCCCAGTTTTCCTGAAGTTTCTTCTAGCCAGCTAAGTTCGGCGGTGTTAGTGGCAAAGGAGTCATTGGATGCTTTCCAGTGACTGACGAATTCACCTCGCACTTTGCAATGAAAAGTCGCTTCAGACCCAGAAAAGCTTCCGGTCACTCAACGTCCAGGCAATCGAAACTCAATGTTATAATCCTATTTCATTCCTTATGACGGTGTTTGGCAGAAGAGAAGCTGTGGAAACGGTATTTTGGCAATCCTTTGTGTTTCTAGTTAAAGTAACCTTGTGTTGGTTAAATTAGTTAGTTTAATTGGGTTAATTGGTTTCCTTTTTTAAAGATATGTATTATTTGCTTGTCCTCCAACAGGTTCTGTCCAAACGAGAGCATAGTTGTAATATGCTGCCGCATCAGTACGCAAACGTTGTGGTGTGGTTTGAGGTCTTTGAACACTGCATCCAACATGGTAACTAAGGGAGCATGATGTGGCCCCGGAGTCTGCCTCTTCATCGCTTCATCCGCGGGTCACATCTATTTGAACAACATTGGTATGATTACTAAATGTGCTTCGGTGCGGCAGTTGTCCAAAACCTACATCAAGCAAAGAGGTAACACTTGCCTGTCTTTGGTAGCCGCTGTATATTATTGACTATACAACGGAAGACCACTCTACGTGTAGTTGTCGCCGAAGTTGAACGGCAATCTGTTTTTGGTGTTCTCTTTATTTTCAAGGACCCTTGCGTGGGCCAGTACACACATCTGAAGTATATGTTGGGTGCTCGTACACTGAGAAGTTATATGTACATATCTCTGCGGTCTGAAAGCTCGCATAACTTTACTGTGTTTGACGGTTTATTGAGCTCGAGTTTAGTTCTTGTTAATCGAAGCATGTTGCGCCCAAACTGTTCCGCTATGTGTGAGGTGATTTCTTTATTGATTGCTTGATTTTCTGACTTTGTTATCCGTCATATGTAATATATTCACAATTTTCGATTTTGACAATGTCGGTCATACTGTTTTCCATCAACTGATCTACGTTATTTGGCGACAACATCGTCATCATTGAGCCCAGTGGTAGATATCATATTGAATCATATCATATGAATATCATTCATATCTATTCATATCATATGAATAGAATTTCAACCTCTTAATGAAGTGACATGCATTTTCGTTGCAGCTGATTTAGTAGCCACTCATGTGGGTGTCTATCGAGCTGTCCAGTACATTCCTGTTGTGCTGCTCTATCAATTAGACCAGTCAGATTGCCTGCTGAGGACGCTACTTGTTTTCTCACAAGTCACTTTGACTCCTGGAATAACAATGAGTTTATCCGTCCGATAAGATA
The DNA here is from genome assembly GCA_003604175.2 of Clonorchis sinensis. Lineage (NCBI taxonomy): Eukaryota > Metazoa > Platyhelminthes > Trematoda > Opisthorchiida > Opisthorchiidae > Clonorchis > Clonorchis sinensis. Next base: position 135,695,031 of record CM030370.1, read on the forward strand.
AAGAAGAACTACCACATGACTTTTTCGGATTTAAAGTAACATTGTTAGGTTTGTTTGCTATCCATGCTACCTCTGGATATGTATGACTGTCTTGGTATGTGGCTTGTCACGCGGCCCCGGTCCTGGACTGTCCTGGCTTTCTTCGGTGGGTGATAGTTGCACATCCAGGCAGAGTACTCAGCCAACAGAGCTTGAATTAATCTGCCGTCATTTGACGGAGGCAGTCAGAAATCGAAATTTAGCTCATCGAAGCCCCAGGTATACTAAATTAGGTTTATTTGATTGCCCCACTTCTGGGACGCCTATAGAATTTTAGTGTGCATTTGTTTGACAATCTCAATGCAAACTACTAACATCCAACGTAGACTAATCAGGATCCATTTTCCTGGCCATTCACACGATTGTATCCCTGAACATCCAATCATTCTATGGCTCCTATGACCTCTCTCATAGCCTAACAAACCAGAGAGGTGGCGATTTAGTTTACCACAATCTCTCAATCATTTAAATATTCCGTAGCACATATTTTGTTGAAATTAACTTTCCTAAACGCACTTATCCACGATTCTATCAACCAGCACGGTTTCCTTGCTGTATCAGATTCAATTTCAGTATGTTGCTACCCGTCCTAAACTGTGTTCATTATATATACGTTCTCCTGCAACGCGTATGTCTGATCTAGATCATTGTGTGACTGTCTGAATGAGCTGGTTGCTCTGGAATTCTTATTAAATAGCCTTAGAAAAACTCCACATTTTACTATGGAACCTCAATAAATTGTAACTCTATGAGACAATTTTACATACTGTGTCTAAGTTTAATGTGTGAGTTTACTAACCCATGTGGCTTCGGTTTTGTTGCAGAAGCACTTATTCCTTTCCTAAAATGCAGATACCGAGTACGATCGTCTATTCGTCTTCAATTCGGAGTCAGACTAGTATGCACCACAGGCCTATTAACGACAGTTCTTTCCATAGACTTAAATAGCGCCGGACTATTGGCATCTCCAAAAGAAGGCTCAATAATACATCAACGACTGCTTTCCCAAATTCATCACAGTGGTGGTCATGAAGCCTGGCTTTGGCCTACGTCCACTGAGCATAAAGTTGATTGCATATTACGAGATGACTCCATACACTACGTGAACAATTGCTTATCTATTTTCATCTTTCCTATTACAGGTCTTCTCAGGTATTTTTATTTAGACATTATAGAAATGAATCTTCGTGGGGCGAAAACATCGACGATTTGACGTCTGTTGAATCTATTTCGATCAGTTGAAGTAGAACCTTACCGTCAGTGTGAAAAATTATATCAAACCACTGTTACTCTTTTACGTCGACAGAATTGCTCCACACTTTGGACAAATAGGCTTGTGATGCTGCAGATGTTTTTTTGGTACACAAAATTTCAGTTGTTGTTGTTGTTATTTTATCCATATATCCGAATGAACTCGAACACTGTAGGACCCTATACAGCGACAAGTGAATACTTCGATCGAGAGACAACAGAACGGAGGCACTCATTTGCATCATGCATATTCGTGCATCTGGACCATCATTTTGATGCCTTTTTGAAATGTGGAATAATCATAATTTTTTCGTGCGAAACAACATATGGTAGGCATTTCGCGTGTGCAGAGGGTGATGATAATATTGCTAGTAATTTTTGCCCACAAAAATGGTGTTTTGGACAGTTTTCAAAAGTAAAGCCATTCGAATAGGAGAATTCTACAACAGCCGAATCGGACTTACAAAGTAAGGTAAATATAAATTATTGGTAACTGTTTGCCTCCACAATCATGGTAGGAGTATGCATCGAATTCCGGTACCAACCAGAGAGAGGGAGATTCGTGTGGTTCATGTCTGAGGACTGTGGCAAATATTGCAAATCAAAATCTTGCTTGATAACCAGTTGTGGAAATGTTATCCATGAAAGTTTTGGCATACATACGGTTGGTCAAATAGGCTATATTGATTGTTTGCTTCGTTTTTTTCGACAAAGATTGGCCTGTTTCAGCATCACCAACAAGCACACCTCACTCAGCTTAATTTATATAGGCTTAGCTGACTGAGGACTTTCGGTGCCCACTGGTCCTAACAAGAGTCGATATATTTCTTGTGCATTTAGTGGCAAATTATATTCGTCCCGTGATATTCAAATGTCGCAGTTCACGAGAATAAAACAGTACTTACTGGCTGACAGACCACCATTATCAAAACCTGGTCACCTGTGCTTGAGTGACGAGCACAACTGGACACATCGTCATAGAATGACCTAGACTTCACCATCAGCCAAACAACCTCATACTCGTCTGGCTCTGAAGATTATATCTGGAAAGCACCTGGTCAACCAAACTGCGAATTGACCAATGTCATCCTTGGGAACAAATCCTGACAGCTCGGGCAAAAGGGCCCGACGGGTGAAATCTGGTGCCACGAAGCCGGAGTACATCCTATCGCTTCTGGACACCCACGCATCCAAGATGCTTTCTCATACGACGACGCCAGCAAGCTGGTGTACTGGCCAAACGGAAAACAAATACGTCGAGCGAACTAAGTTGTTTCGAAACTTTACACGTCCATAGGCAAAAAGGTGCATTGCCTGCTGTGCTAGATACATTATGGAATAAAACATGCAAAGGGAAGTGCCGGTTACATTCGGATGACCAATAGTACTGGATACATGAGTTCTGTTCTCCCAAACTACGCCAGAATCGTGAAGTGCCTAAGGTGTTTCCCCAGCTCAGTGCTGATGATCCTGCGGGTTATTTCAGCTTTCAATTATTCACTGTGGATTGTTCACCACCCTGTTTCTTTCCCGGGTTACGCCAGTCTCGAAAGTTCCGCATCTAATCGGCGTCACCTATTATTGTTAAATACTTCAATAAATTGCTTAAAGATCGATAAAACCTAATGTTTTAGCTGTCTTCATTTCGCCTTTCTGCATTGTGACGGTTGTTTGCAGGATACGTTGGTGTTGCACGTCCTGACCCGTTACTCTTTGGTGGTTGTTTCTAAACAAATTTTGAAACTTTTGAAATAACGATGGCTTCTGATTCGGCCTTACATAACAAAATCTTCAAAATCTTCGAGGAATTTGCAGCACCGCCATAATCAGTCCGATATATTGCACAATGATTTAGGAATGCTGCAGCATTTTCCTTCATATGGAGGTCCGCTGTCCCAGAGGAGTGATGCAGGAACATCAATATACCCATTACTGTTCAGTGACAATAAATGAAGCCGTTAGTTGTTGATATCTTAGCTAGGCCATCATTTACATGACACCCTAATAGATGAATGTCAACCTTCGCTGACGATTAAGTCCTATGCACAGATGGGCAAGCTAGTCTCAAAGAGAAGCTTGAAACTGCTGAGTTCGAGGTGCTACCGGTCGGTATGGTGGTCAAAGGTAGAAACACGAAAGATAGTGTGATCAGTAAAAAAGGGAAAAATTTATGCGACCAGGATTTCAGATGAATCCTATCATTTTAGAGGAACTTGTCAGTCCGGTGGGTTCAACCCTTTTAGTTTCAAGGGGAAAGGACGCAATCACCAGTAACATCTGCCGAAAACTCTTAATGAGTTGAAGCACGTTCGATAAAGGCGTGCCCACATATGGTGATTGCGAAACCTGTCTGCCACCGAAGCTGACGTATTCACTATTTTTTGGCCTAGTCCAAAAATTACACATCCAAAAGACTGGGTACTGATATCAAGCACTCCATTCATTGCTGGTTGCGTCAGAAGTGTACCTCGATTAGCTACGTCTATTCTGGCAGACGGAATGGAGGTCACATTAACCCAATTCTATGCACAACCACCACGATATTGCAGAAAGTGTGTATGAAAGAGCTGTTTCTCACGCAGTGCTACGCAGCGTGGTTACTGTCCTGTGTTTGGCACGATTGTTCGAGATCTCAGCCTTTCATTTGTGTCAATGGTACGGGTGGGAGTACCAAACAAGTCGTGGTGGCCCCTTAGAGCGATAGATGGTACAATTTTTGATAGAGTTAGTAGCTTCGTTGCTTTCGGATAAAAATTGTTTGCAGAACGCGTGGGTGTTTATCCGCGGTGCAGTCTTCTGAGGATGACAGTTAGACTTATGGCCTGTTCATGGTGACCAGACGACTTTTAGTTGTGGAACATTTGATCATCCGGAGATTTTGTTGCATGTCCTGCAATTCTGTTGAATCACCCATGATATTGGATATATTGACTGTGAGGAGTGAACAGCTGGTCTCTCTCCGTGTTTGTCCACGTCAGACCTTCATATGCATATAAGGAAACAGTTTCCTCGACTGACAAAACCAGTTGTAGCACGCTTTCGTCTGAACTTAGCAGCTTGTGGCCATACAGTTCAGAACTAGCTAATACAAGTGGTGGACAGAGCTAGTATTTCCATGCTGTAAAGTAATCCGCCGAGCTGAGTCAAAACATTGGGGTAAAATTTTTAAAGTCGTGAATTATGAGCTGCCTGGTTAACCGGTATTTCAGTAAGCCAGATGAAGATTATTCTCTACGTTCGAATCTTGTCTTCCACGGATAAGCGATTTACGTGGAAGTTTACACTGTTCTTTGATGGTTATATATGAGTACAAATATGTCCTCACGAACACCGTCGGAGACATCCGCTGAACGGTTCGCGCTTTTCTTACATGGGCTTTGAAGACCGCTTTGTAAATAGTTGTTCTTGTCACTATGAAAGCCTATCATAAGGGTTTTGACTGTCAGACAACTTCTAGAGAAATATTTTCCGTAGGATTGCTGATTCTAAATTCCTTAGATTAGTTTTTTTGACAAGATACGGATTTGACTACCGTCTGTCCTTCCGTGTTTATATAAGACATAAACATCTCAGTACTAGAACCTGCAAGATTTTTCTGTGGATCCCACTCCTATGGTCCAGAGTATTCACAATGTGAATGAGGTATAATCTGAATGATAGCCGGCGTTTTAGTTCCCAAGGGTATCTTATGGTCCGAAATATGTGCAGTGTCCCTAAGCTAATGAAAAGCGAGCAAATTAAAGCATCCCTGTGATGTGAACGGTCACGAATCATCTAAAATCAATTGGACAGTGACTACTCCACTCTGTCTAAACGAGCATCCACCGACCCAAAGCCCAAGGGCCAGCAGTGGAAAGGAAAGTTCTCTATAGTCATTTGGTTAGCAAGACTACGAATCTGCGTTACTTTTGATAATGAACGTTCGAAAGATGGATTTAGGTGCGTGTTACTAAGAATGGCTTGCACGTGGAATACTTTTCCGGCATGCGATTCATGCACAAGCCAGCATTCTGATTGGTTAATTGTGCACAAGCCAGGAAGCGCGCGCATTCAAACTGCATTTGTGCACAAGCCAAGAAAAAACGAGTTAAATGGTCAAAGCGCATAAACTAAGGGAAGATGGACTGTCAGTGCAAGCGAGAAAATAGCCTGAAACAATTTAAAGATTTTATTTCAGGAGGTATCAGTTTCCTTGCGTGAAATGTGTACAATTTGACATTTATATAATGATTAAGTGAACTTAGCATCACGAAACGTAGCCGCGTCCCTTAAAATGCCCTCCATCGATCTGCGTTTCTTCACACAACCTGTTTGTGACTACCCACATCACTTCTTCCAATGAACGTTTGGCAGGAACTCGACATTTGTCTTTTCGGAAATCTCGGTTCAGACTTAGAAATAGTCTCGGTTATGTATACATATCCTAGACTTTCCGCACTTTAAGTGGAACTTTAAAGGAACTTTAAGTTCCTTTCATCTAAGTTAATCATATTGTTATGCTGAAAAAGCGGTAGTGCCCTGAGAAAAAACATTCTGACGGGGAAAGTCGAAAAGTGGGGCGACGTGACCGGGGTTCGGACCGCGAACCCCCGGGTCCGTGCGACCAAGCTCATCGCACCCGGCTACCTGGCCACGGGCTGCCATTGGTGCATATGTTTGCTAAGCAGCTAGGCTTTGTATGTAGCAGTCGTATGTTTTGGCATGGATCACGTGACTTGAAGCAGTCAATCATTTGCTAGAGTTTGGCTTGTGCATGAATCGACCACCTACTTTTCCCTGTAAACAGTGTTAATGGGTCCGCCAGCCTGATAACCTTCGTACCGATTAGCAGGCACGTTAAATGCCCGCACCCATACCCCATGCATTTTCTGATAATTTCAGGCCTGGCGTGCCTGCCAGCCCAAAGTTCTCATAAGCTTCGTTGTTCGTTGACAGAGATACATCCGTTGGATAAGAAGCACAGCACAACAAGAACAATTGGCCTCATCAGGATTTTCAGCCTTATTTCAACAGTAAGAGAAGAGCAATTTACATCCCTTCAGGATTTATTTCATTAGTAAGATGGAACTAAATGCATAGTTTGAAGCTTCACTGATACAGCTTCGCGACGACGGCAAAATGGTAAACAGCAACAGGAAAAGGTGGAGAACTAGATGAATCGTGATGAACAGAACGAAATACCAGTTATAGACTGAATTCACTGTTCAACGTCAGTGAATTTATGGATCTCCATATGATATTTTGAAGGTAATCCCCGCTAGTCTAAATCAGGGTTCGTTATTGAAAGCGCTCTACGTATAGGGAAACCTCCTTAGAACGTCATCAGTTTCCGTGGTATATCCTCAGAATTGGGGAAATGAGGGTTACGGTATTTCAGATAGTTCACAAAAGAAGAAGTTCTGGTTCGTTTAGAACTCACAGTTATCAGTTCAGCGTGTGCTCTGGTGTGGTGTTAACCTTAAGCCGAATGAAAACTCAAGTGATGATCCGCAGTTGATAAGTGGTTTTCATAAAAAAAACAAGTTTAGCACATGAAATCATCGGTCAGCGACGCTACTCCTATTCCGTATCACCGGAGTCCGATGGTGTTTCTAAACAATTTCTGCTGAAACACCTTCCTGTTATTGCACAACTAATTATTCAGCCATTCATTTCATCGTAATTTTCAACTTTTCCCAGTAATTGTTTTCTACCGGTAGATCCTTAATCAAGCGCAGCCTTGCGTTTACGTCTTTTCCAGGACTTTCAACTACAGACTGGCTTTTCGTAGGCTTGCTTGTAATTCATCGCAAGCTTGCTGTTGGGGAGAATATTGGTAAACAACGTAGCGTAGATGGTTGCTGGTTTGTCCACTGAGCTGGGCAACTTCATAACAAACTTTCCGCCACAAATCGAGGTGCTATCATCAGTGGGTTGGTAGGAGCATGGTGTATAGATGGGTCGGTGATTGCGAGTTGGCTTGTATTGTTTGTGTGTTAATATGTGTGCAGCTAGCTGGGGCTGACCAATCACAACTGTCTGTTCGGTTGGTTGGCTCCATTGGCTGGTCTGCTATCAATTGTCTTGATTGATCAGTGACCACACGACCTTCGAGCTTGGTCTTATCTACTCTCGTACTCTGGTGGGCAATGTTGTGACCTTTGTGCTTGACCTCTCACCACCTTGCCACCTTTGATCTGACTCCAGAAGTTTCCTTGTTTCTTGGTTTATTAATCCGCCTTGAGTATTCCGGTCGATTATTGATCGTATTGATGCGTGACTTGGATTTTTGTTCAGCGTAACGGTTGGTCGAATCCGTCGTGAAGTACCATGCTTCCAGAAATTCTATTCTGTGTCTCATGTTCCCTTATGCCGAGAGTTTTACATTTTCCAGAGTAACTTGACCTTGTTGATGTTATGTATCGATGTCAAGGATAGGTCATGTATCCTGATGGCCGCATTGCGTTCTTTTATTCGGGTGCATGATTTTCTACCAATTTGTCCAAAGCAGTTGCAACAATTGTAGGAAGTTCTCTATGTGCACAGAAATAGTGTTTGGAACTGAAAGTTACCAGAATTCAGATTGAGGCTTGTACCAGTCTAGAGAAGGTAAGTACTGAATGAGTTCCGGTATACTACCAGTGATATTTACTACCTAATGGTGTCCTTCTTTTTAGTACTTTCTGACTTCGTTCAACTTACGATTATTCGCTTGCAAATGCCAGACAGGTCTGGCTGAGAAAAGCAGGAAAGTGTCTTCGGATTTATCAATTGAATGATCAAAGCGTTCAGGCGTATCGAACGATTAAATTAACGTTCACCGTCATCCCGTAGTTAAACAAAGCTTGCGAAGGCGCACTACACACCGTAAATTGAGCATGTACTGTCAGTTCACTGAGGCTGCATATCAAAGATCAACTTCAGTCAACAGTTAGGTGCGGTGCTCTTTCCGAATATGACAGTAGTTATGGGAGTAACAAAAATCCCAGGACAGCCTACAATCTGCCTTTCCAATTTTCAGGCTCATCGATTAGACGTACGCCCCGAAATGTTTGCAAACCTAATCGAATGCCAAAACAAACGATTGGAACGGTCCACTCGCTGACAAATAAGGATGGTAGTGCCTTAATGGTCATTAGCATTCCAACAGAATTATCAGACGACCTTTGCTTTAGCCTCATCATTTATCGCAAAAAAAGTAAAAAATTTCACTTACAGGACTTCATGTCATTTTATTGTACATTATTTTTTGATAACAGTGATCCGTGCACGAAAAATAATAACTTGTGTGAAACGAAAAAAGGAAAAGAATGCTCGGTTAAAACATTTGATAAACAGTTATCGGTGCAATTTCGAACTCTGACTCAGAGCGCTACCACCAATTTGTGTGTGTATTTTTATGCCTAAGCTCTACAAGTTTTTTTATTTGACGGAATAGGAGAACATAATCCTGCGTTCATGAGAGGTGGTTAGAAAAAACTGGGCTGAAACTGACCGCCGACGAAGAGCACGCCCTCAATGTCATATACCGAGCACCAGTGAACTGATCACGGCCATTATCATCCAGGCTATTATCAACCGCGGAGGCAGTGACACAACTCTGTATCCAAAAAATACTCGTACAACCCGTGAAACGGACCTTGTCTATAAAATAATCCGTTTGACCTGGAGATCACTCACTTGATGGCGTGACCTTTGACCATGTACTTTACTTTTAATCCATCCAACTTCTCTTTCGTCCACTTTCATTACCGAGTATGTACCCGTGATTTTCACATAATCTGATTTCTGCTATCATACAAATTTGTGATGCGTGAGCCTCTTCGACTCATGCCCGATTTATTCCTCGGACGAACAGCATTCGTCAGCTGGGGGACATATTTTGGTCTACAGGTTTCTTTTTCGGCTAGTGCTTTAAACTTGCTTGTTGCTGTTCTCAAGAGTGTACAGAAACTGGTTCAAGGTTCCATGAAAATGGAATCTTATCAGCAAATACGAAATGGACAAGCACTGACACTGCATGTTTGGTGTTGTGATTTGGGTGTCTCATTGCAAGGAAAACTTTGTCTTCCATAGCAAAGTTCTTTGTCCATGATAAAGGAATTTCCTCGTGACAGACATTATATCCAATGAACCTCTAAGGTATAGACACAGCGAGTGTAAATTAGAGATTTAAGGTGGTTACTACACAGATAATAGTGACGACGTTTTCGAAATTATATGAACGTCCCTCTCACAACGGTACTTCCTGAGCCTGGGACTCTGGTCATAGTTCTGGTCACGTATCAAGACCGTTTAAGTGGCATAGCCTACATTTTCGATCTGAAGTTAAAGGTCTCCAAGAAGCCAAAGAAGGAATGCCATTCACTGGGATGTTTTGATATCTTTGCAAACGCATTCTGAAGTATCTCCCATTGTTGATATTATCGGTATACTACGCTGAAGCAAAGTAGTCGGCTTACAGTAGTCGGTCTGCAGACGTCTGGCGCGTTAATCTATCCGCCGCCGGACAAGATGAACGTCATGCTTCTCGAATTGGCAGTTTCAGTGCTAAAATTCATAAACGTTGTGAGAAGGCTGTGATAATGGATCATCCAAATATATTTGGGATCTAATTTTCAAAATGTCAACTGAACCTCCGTGTAAACATGACCACAAAACGACGTACAATTTACAGCGAATATTTCCCTAAGCTAGTTCTCGATGTCTTTTGCCACCCACATATTACTCTTGACTTGCCCACAGAATGTCGATGACGTTTGTGTCTGCTAAGCTATAGGCTAGGCTAACTAGTGTAAACTACGAATCGTTGGCGCGAATGCACCCCAAATATTTACCCAGCTGTAGCGTCTCGGTCAAGCTGTGATTGGTCAGGGCGAGTGTTGATAGGGCAAGTGGAAATATAGTATAATAAGCTGTCAGCCGAGAAAAGAAGCTGGTGCTTTAAAAAGAGTGCGTGGAGTGAGAAAAGCATCTTCAAGGCCTAGTGCGGTCTCGTCCCGCCGAATGGAGTTTTGTTTACAATACTGGTCCTGGTGTACATCAAGATATGTCCAACGCATACTCCGGCTGATCACCGGAATCCAGGATTTTTGGATTTTGGATTTTTGATTGTCTTTCGAGCATCTGTACGAAGGGGTCGCAGCTACATATTCAGCTGTTGCGGGGCGCTGGAAGAAGTTGCATAACCTAATTACTTGCCTGTCATCCCAAACACCGTCTTTCTAAGATTTTCAGCGTCCCGCTGATTACTTATAACCAACCGTTTTTTAAACGGACACGATTACGTGATTACATTACTGCACATCTTGAAATTTCCAAGTACGTGACGATTTTGTACGCCGATGCTTGTGGTTCTTTGTCGCTTTTGCTTCGCCGGCGGGCACGTCAGACAGCCCATCAATACGTCGGATGGAAGCCTCCAAACTGGGAGTAAGAAAGAATACGCCACCAGGCAAGGGTAGATCTTCTAATAACAGCTGAGTCGTAGTTGTCTTAGACGATTACTATTACCGAGACTAGTTGGACACGAATATGAAACAAAAAACAGAAAGTAGTGTGCTCGATTGTGCGTCAGAATAAAAGCATAAGCGGACAACCGTAAAAACATACCACCCGATAGCTGACACTATACTGAATGATAGACTCAAATTTCTTGAGTGAGACGTTAGTCAACTTTCTTCAGCGACCATTATCCAGTAGACTGTCGCCAGTCCTTTTTTAGTAACCGGCTTAAGCCATTATAAGAACCAAAGAGAGGACCGTAAAAGAGAATCACTTGAACCTCCCGTTACTGCCAAATTGGTCTGCAAATTGTTCATCATCGAACATTGATTCAACTTGACCAAATGTTTCACGGACGCGATATCTATAAACTCCAAGTGACATGCGACACACTGTCATTGGAATTGTGTCAGGGTTCAGTGACAGTCAGACGCGTACTAGTAAATGACACAATTCGTTCCCCTTGATTATCGGTAGCTAGCAAACCACTATAATCTTCGCTGTCGACATTTCAAGTGGTTTCGGCTCCGTGTTACCCAGACAAGGTGAGTGCTACTTCGCTCAAAATCATAGGAATCAAAATCCGAACACTAGCACACCGGATGAACGCAGGAATGATCTGTAAACCAGATCTGATGTCTCCAACCGGTTGTGAAAACGTGTGTGTACCACTTGCCGCTCGAAAGCTGTAGTCCAGAGCAATAGCCGGTTTTGCGTAGCCCCTATGGAATTTTCGAATGCGTTTGATAGGTTTTCGGATTTTGACTTAAAACAATCTTAAACATTCACCGATTTTCTTGAGAATTCGAGGTGTATTCAGTGGTACGTGGGAGCACGTGCGACACTAATGATCCTAAGCGTCTACAAAAGAAAGCACCGTTGATGTTGTTTCGGTCGAGACAAACCCCAGAATGAAAATGGCATTACTGCTAGTTCAATTCCCAATTTTTTCATACTGGCAAAGAATTTTGTGCTACGACAAATATTGTATCTTGTGCACCGGTATGATGTCCACTACCAGTCAAAGTGTTCCCGTCTAAACCTCGAACAAGGACGTAAAGAAATATTTTTGCTCCCATAAAGCGCATGTTGCCAGTTGGTATTTGGAGTTACCCTTGCTTCATTTCGTCTTTCAGTGTGAGTGACAACAAATGTTTCAGATGATTCTGCACACAACTCTAACGAGTATGCGCTACTTGCACACAGTTTACACTGGGAATGGTCACATATAAACTTAATGACTTCATTGAGTGGTATAAAAGCGAGTAGATATTCTACGTCAATAGAGAGTTGGCGCTTACCAGAAGTGCTTCTGTGTTCCATGCGCCTAGCGAATTCAGAGCTGCTTTTCAGGATTTGGAGATAAAGGTGATACCTGATCGGTTGGAGGAGTTCTACGAGCCACTTGAACACTTTGTTTTCGAATTTCCTTTGTAAAAACAGGTTACAGATCCAGGACTTTCCTGAGTTCTAAACATAGATTTTAGCCACTGGTGTCTGGGTGAATAAATTTTCAACCGCTGATCGGAAGGTCTGAAACTCTCTGGAGTAAATTAGTCGGGCACCACGGGTGATCTCCACTAAGAATGAAACGGTCTTATATTGACTGTGGGTTATTCAGCATACAATGACTTCAGCGATAGGACGAAACATCAGTTAAAAATACCAAATTTACTCACACTACAGAGGCCCATGTAGTTCTGAAATGACAGGGGACTTAAGAAACTTACTTCGGAAAAATATTTCTAGACACACATCTTCAAGGAGGCCGAGTCTCCATACATAGATTCTGCGTACGTTTTAGCTGGTCACGTGGGTCCACTTTGTAGATTTCATTCACCACCATAACAATATTTCAAATGGGACTGGAACATTGCTGAGTAGTAGAGGTAAATATTTCTGCCACTTCCAGAAGGCTAGCGTTGATATTTCAACTGATTTTGGAGGAGCTAATGCTGGGAAGTTCGAATGCAATTCCATTATCATGCCTGGTACTTTCTAATGCACAAATCTTTTGTCTACTAACCCATGTGTTCCCGTGAATTATGAGGTAAGCACTGTAGCTGACCCATCCATGGTTTGTCTAATTCTTTTATCCAAAGCCAGAAATACTTCAGGTCCTTGGTTGACTTATTCAGTCAATCACAACTCATTTGTCCCGCTAGGTCACCGATATGGAGACTTCCTCACTCATACTGCCTTTCGTAGTGGTCACTGAATGGAGAATTCTCAGACTTATTCAAATTGAGTTGAAATAACCCACAAACAAGGTGGATATTCTTTAGTAGAACAAAGTGTTATTTTCTAGATAGCTAAGGGAGTTTCCTCTTAAGATTATCCTATGTCAAGCTTATTGTGGTGGGAAACTTGGATGAGGGGGTGAATACTGAAAATTGTTTGCGGCAGCCGGATAGTCTTAATTCATTCAACATTAAAAGAGTATTTCTGGACGCACCGCTCTGACGCACGGATAAATTGTGATTTCGGTAATCTGCTCCAGGAAACAACTTAACTTTGCAATCTGGTGATGAGTTGTATTTGACCACTCTGCGGCATAAACCAATAAATCCTCCGCAGATTGTTCGGAGTTCGTCATTTTGAAAAATACGACTTGATTCTTCTGAAAATCAATGGATTTGAAGACCTGAAGGTGTAGCAATTTTAGGTTAGTTTCAATAAATTTGTAATTACGACTTTCCGGTTTATCAAAACGAACCACTTTTGGCCATTTTCCAACTTTACTGGATGGCAAACCTGATATTTGGCGGTTCTATAGAAGATGAGACGAAGAATGGTGAAGAATGGCGGTCCAACACAAAGCCTATCAAGAAGATTAAATAGTAATTGTTTCGTTCAGTTAAATTTCGCCAAGATGTGCCTGTAAACTCCTAACAGCAAGTTGTACTCATTGCGAATTTTTGACATGCCTGAAACACAGTCAGGCATAAAAGTTTATTCAGCTTTGTGCTCAAATGTTTTTTGGTTCTTACTCACAACGGGGGATTTAGCAGGTTCCCTCGACTAGGGGTCTATGGTGGGATGGATCATTGCGACCTCATCCAGCTGACGGTGCATGGTTAGTTTGTAGTAGGAGCAATAAAACGAATCTGCCGATTGACCCCATACCTTTAAAGAAGTTTAAAGGATATGTTTAGGCATTTACAAACTCAAAAACCAGAAAAAACCAGTATGATTGAAAAGTCACAGAAGTCACGGCAACGCAAGGGAGGAGGATGAAATTTCAGGAAGGAAAATATTCGACCTGCACATTTCGTGTTCATCTGACAATTAGACCAGAAACTCCAAGGCGATAATCACCAGTGTCAGTCTGACGGGCTGCGGTCGCAAGGTTTGGAATTCGTAGACATTCGTTTTTGACAATCATAGTGTGAAATGAGCGAACACGTAAACCAATAATGACACTCAAAACGCCATGGCATTTGAAAACTTATTACGGTAAATTTATTGAAACAAGCCAACGTGAGTTCTCTGGCGTACACTTTTTCACGTGTAATTGCATTTCTGCACACGTCATCAACCCGTGAATTCTAGTTTTTTTGCGTTTGACCAAACCGCCAACGTTTAAATACATACGTGCTCTCGCGGGTTCGTTTTCTTCAGTTACGCTTAGTTTTCCGTGTCCGTTCGAGAGCGTTATCTTCTTGAGGCACACCTCTTGAGACATGCAAACGTCGGAAATTTAGTTGTAGCGTTGTATGGTAATTCTAAGGTTGTCTTAATATAAAATGGTGTGGGATAAAATACAGGAACCTCAGTGTCTAACGTCACGTTATTTGCCACCCAAACAACAGAAAACCTGACCATTCATATTTACTACATAAGTTCAGTGAAAATGTTGGTCAGTAGGTATGTGGATGACAGAATAGTTTAGTTGGCTTCATATGTGTTCCCTCAAGCGCCGTCAGTGAACTTGGTGAATACTATGTAAGAATTCAAAACCTAAAGTTAGAATCTTTCATTTCCGATGCATTTTAGCTTTAATCCTCACATTGGTGAGTAAAGTTCTGTGCTCACCGCAATTTCGGGACGGGGAATTCCTAGGGATGCGAGAGATGTGATTTGTAAATCATATAGCAAGACAGGCCATTTTAATCGAGATTGTCGATCCAAATATACCAAATATCATTCAGAGTGTACGACTGATTCTTTATTATCTTCTCACGATGGCCAACAAAAACTTAATGGACTATCGCCTTCGGCTTTCATAGACACGGGAAGTTCTGGCAGTCATATATCTCCTTTGGTAGTTCGTACGCGTGGCGAGAATGTACACACTGACGATTGTGCAAATACCACGGCATCTATGTCTTTGTGATGTTCAGCTAACGGCTACTGGTACCTATCCGTCGATTACAGAGGTAGTTTACGTAAAAAAAACTATTGGTCTTGTGTGATCTAAGTATTATTTGGCCACTTCTTTGGTCTACATGACAAGGTTGAATCACCTCTGTTGGGAACCAAAGTCCATCCACCATCTGCGGTAAGACTGCTGTTACGGTTCAATCACCTTTTTTCCCTAACCTCTCACCTGATTGCAGGCCTATCACCACTAAGTCTCGACAGTATAGTCTTTACGATAAGCAGTTCATTCACTCCTAAGCTAGCCGACTGCTGGGTCAAGGTATAATCGAGCCTTCAGATTCTCCCTGGAGCACCCAAATACTGGGCGCGAAAAGTTCAAACTACAGGAGATGTATGGTAGTGAACTGCAGTCAAACCATTAATCGGTTCACATCACTAAACGCTTAAATGCTCCCTCGATTAGATAAAAAAATGATCGAGGCAACTATGTGTTTAGCACCTTAGACCTACTGAGTACTTAGCATCGCGTTCCTGTCATTGCGAAAGGCAAACCAAACAGTTTATGAAGCACGCGTAGAACTGCTTGAGTTCTGTCCCATCCCTTTCAGTTTAAACAACGGAGTGGCATGCTTTCAACGTACTACTGACCATATAGTTATGTCCGAAAGCTTAAATGACGCTTACTTTGGAAACGCCACTATTTGTGAGACTACCCAAAGCAAGCATAATCGTAACCCCCAGTCTTTCCGTGAAGTGATTAATACATATGGAATTACAGTTTACTGCAGGAAAAGCATCATAGTTGCCAAAGAGATACGCCTTTCCGGCAATGAAATCTCTGAAGGAGTTATCAAACCAGCTCCTGAAAGGATGCACCCTATTCGTAAACACCCTCACCCAATGACGCCAAATCCAAACAACGCGTTTTTGGCATGTTTGCTTATTACTCTCAATGAATACCATGCTTTGATGACAATATCAGTATGCTTGTCAAAAATGAAACACTGCTCCTACCGGAGCGCTTAGAACAGTCTTTCGAAAGTACAAGGAGAGATTTGGAGGAGGTTGCGGTCGTGACAGTCGTCTACAATACACCCTAATTTGTCGACACGGACGCCACATTCATAGTCATTGCTGCATTTCTGACTCAGAACTGCCGACCGGTGACACCGAGCGAAAAAATCACTCCGCGATTGAGAAAGAGGCATACGCTGTCGTTGAGTTTTCCTTAAATTGAACATTGTCTTTTCGGGAAACACTTCAAGCTTATCACCGACCATCGGTCGGTTTCCTTTATGTACAGTACGTCACAATAAAGTAAGATAAAACAGATAAAGTCCAGTGATGAAAAATAAAACTTTGCGCCCTTAGCTACGACGTCAACCACAGACGTGGAAAGGACAACCTTATGTGCCTTATGGCGCCTTATGCGCCAACATGATCGGCAATAAATTAATAAAAACCTTCATGACTCCTTGTGCCATCCCTAAATTACTCGCGTGCATCACTTTGTTCTTTGTCGTTTTCTATTTAAGATAAAAAATATAAATTGAAAACGTACAGTTTCTGCCGCCGTCAAAAGGCAATTTTACAAAACATCCCTACTACGCTTATCAAAGTGACCTAATCCTTCGGAAGAATTAACATAGACTTTAAAGGAGCTTTGAATTCTGTTACTTTTAGCCGCTATCCTCTATCTGCTATCGTTCCTGGGTTCTCCCGTTTTCTTCTTCTTCTTTTTCCTGTTCAGACAAATATGCGTCTACAGATTTTAAATGTCTACCTTAATTGTTCTCTTTGTTTGGTGTGCGTGTCTACGTGCATTCGAACTGTGGCCGAGATCACCATCACATGGCTAATATTTGCATTTACCACTGGTCCTTTGTTTTCTGGAAATACGAGATCGCTTTCTGTACTCAATGTCCAGATGACCTCTCTAAAACTACCTTCTGGATTGCCAATAAAAAGAAACAGTTCTACATTGTACTCGCATTGTCCAATAGGATGCAGCCAGCACTAGTCCACAAAATAAGCCGATTATGTATAAATTTGATTGGACGCACACTGACAGCTGGTGACGTGATACATGTTTTAGTCAAATTCCTTTGGTAATTCAGTTTCATTCACTTTCTAGCTGTCAATGTTGCTTACGTCAAACTACGCAATTTTAATGCTCCTCTCCCGCAAATCGTCATTCATTCGGCGAACGGTCAAGCGAAATTAATTCGTATACACCTGATGGTCGTCAGTTCGACTGCATTGTACCCGAGGTCGCCCCGTGTAATCCTCAAGACAACTGAGCACTTCATGCAGTGTTCGCATAAGGGTGGCAGTCATGACGCATGAGGCAATGAACTAAGGTGGATAAACACTATGCTGAGTGATGTTGGACCACAAATATCAAGCAATCGGCCCTAGGACGACGTATTCCATGAAGTCCCTGTACAGAAATTGCAGTCGTTTGCTTTGTAGTAAAACACTAAGAAATAGCACGAACACATATGTAGGTGTTGGGTAAAATGGAAAGTTCTGCGTAAATTCGTGTGTTTAGCTTTTCTATTCCACTAATTAACTTATCAGCCTGTGCATTGGATAGCGACAAAGTACGAGTTATGGTTCCTGAATACAACCATTAAATTGATTCGCACCAATGTTCAACTCATTATGAAACTCTTGGATGTGGTGTGACAGTGTGAAAGGTATGATTTTCTAGGCATGACCCTTTCACAGAAGGCCTTAAGTAGTTATCTTAGTGACCTTACCAAATTAGAGCATGCTCGGTTATCTGCAGTATCATGCAAGCTACCTTGATGCGTCAACAATTGACAAGGGTTCTGCGTACATTTTTCGGCAAATAAAGCACTCAGGCATGCGCTCACACTCGGTGATATTGTGAAAGGCTTATCTGATTGAAGCCAAATGGGATTGTTCGCATAGGAAAGAGGACATGGTACAACACATGGACATCGAATTCCAACGGTCATGACTTTTTAGCGGGGATACCAACAAACATCAGTGAACGTAATACAGCTTCGACTGAATCTACAATGTGCGCCATGCTTAGTGCGTTTTCCGTGGTTATACTACAGGCCGTTAATAGTCTTCCTTTGTCTCCTGATTAACAAAATGATTTTGCGTTTTGATCAGTCCGTACAACCGTCTTACATTTTGGCACATTGGGTTGGCTGTATCATCTTCAGTGGTAAAGTCCACAGCGCAGTACTTTCGTTTCCTTAGTCAACTCAAAATAACCAGCTTTAAGAAGCGAAGATGCTTGTTTTTTCGAAGCCCAGTTTACCTGCGTCAGCCGCCAAACTTTTCATCGTGTTTGTATTTAAGTGCTATCAAAAAGTTCTTCGTCCTAATGAAATTGTTTGGAGTCTGACTGTTAGCCAGAAGTTAATAGATTTTGATAGTTTCATTGTGAAACATACGTTTTAACCGGGTTACTTATTTCGCGCTCGGTGTGACTCAGTTTGCCTCTAAGAACATAAGAATAATCTAATCTGATGACACTGGACTGCTGACTCAAAAACTGCCACATCATCATAAAATTTGACTGACGTGGCTATGTTTTTGTGAGTCGTCTGGTTTCTTCCAGTGTCTGGCTTCGTTGAATCAGACCAGTGATTTTATTTCACGTTTGCAGAAAGTACTTACTAGTTTCGTCATGTCATTCACTGGACCGGAATAGTGTGCCGCAGCCGCGAATACGTCCGGAATCAGTAATTCAATATCGAGTTTGAGATAGACTCCGTAAATGAATAGAGCATTTGTTGATGCGATGATCTATCGCTGCTTGGTACTGAGGTAACCAAATCTTGAAACCTGAAAGCTCATGACAAAAAATGGAGACGAATAATTTTCCAAAGGGGCTCTGCAAATAAACCTATCATATTATGTCATTAACATAGTGAAAGCGTTCTCAAATATTATGAAAGTCCTATCAGTAAGAAGTTATTTTTCTCGGTTGCTAGCTTCATCATACATTTCTTTCAGTAACATTCCTGAATTTACTAAATCTTGAATCAGTGTAAACTTATATTTAGGAAACTTCGTAACAGTGTTCTTCAAATTGAGAAGCCCAGGTTCCCTCTTATCAAGTTGCCCCTTAGTTCCTCCGCACTTCGAGTACTCCAGCGAAAAGTTTGCTTTTGTACTTATGATTTTTAAGAAAACAGTGGACGTCCGTTTTAAGCGAATAATTGCCACACTAAATGGTGATCAGTCTCACCCATTGTCAGCTGGAAAAAACGGAAGCACGCGCCACAGTTCACACTGGCTTCACCACAAACGAAATTGTATTGTATGGATTAGTCATCCTGACCCGATAACTAAGGCTTCTCATGCAGTAGAAAACTGGCATGAGTTTTACAATAAGTTGCTCACGTTAAGTTGAATTATTAGCATCTGATGTTGTCCATTGCATGTCAAAGGTGGGATGTGGCTGAATACAGTTCATTTCCATTGGACTCCATTGAGATCGAGCTAACTTCTAGCTGACAGTTACGCCATTTACCCTAATGTCACGCGGATACTAAATTTGCACGCATAACGTAGTACATGGAACCCAATTTTTTTTGAGGCGATTTGACTTCTTGAAAGCATCCAAGTGTCACTCTCATCAATTTACAATACTCGCTAAGTATTCGATAAGTTGGTTGGTTTTGAAGGTTGTAGCTGAAAATCAGGATGTGGTTAGTAGTGAAAAGCAGCACTTGACTGTTCTCAAGATCACAAGATCACTTGTGTACACTGTATGCTTGCCCAATTTGGTTTCTAAATTGGCCAATTAATGAAACAGCGATAACATTTCCAGCCGTCCCACGGTTCAACAATCCTCGTTTTAGCCGGTTTCGCCAGCGAGAATTTGAGGTAGTGCAGACAGTCTAACACACATGACGTAAATACGCAAAAGTGGTCAGCAGTGTAAGTTTCCTATTCGTAGTTATGGTAAGTTCATTTTTAGACGGAAGAGTGGAACTGTAAAGTACGACAAAGTTAGTTAGTATATACCCTGATAAACACAAAGGAGTGATAAATAGAGTTCTGAAGCAAAACACACCGATTAACTGTACTAAATTTTGCAAATCTTTTCACAAGAACAGAAATTGTAGCTACATAATTCTACTACTATTGACGACATTAAAATAAAACTCTGGGAGCAATGGTAATCCTTTACTATTCTGTGATTTATGGGTTTTTAGTGAATTTCAGATGAGTTAAGTTCATTCAGTCGATAAACACACTTAGGAGTGCACCACAGCTAGTGCTGATTGGTGGTGGAGAAGCTTAAATTATATTCATTTCAGAGGAGTTCTATATTATATCAGTTTAACGCATTCTGAAACATGTCCGCGCTTGTTCTTACAGCAAATGAGTCAAGAACCTTCATTCTGTAGGATATATTATGTACTTACGGAGGAGAACAACAGTGTTCCAAAGCAAAACATTACGCCATGAATGGACGCTATCAATTACTAGAACGTCATTCGCCGAATGTTTTACCCGACATGACGAAACGCATTAGAGCTCTCTGCCGTAGAAGGATTTCTTTAAAATTTTCATTCAACGTACAAGTTTGGTAGGGGAAAATATAAGTGATACTTTGGTGCAATACACCTGATGGCCGCTAAGCAAAATTGTCTTCTGCTATGAACACGGCGATGGCCGATTTTAGCATGATGCCTAACCAAGATGTTGGCAGAAGGTAAAAATTGTCAGATAAGATCGGAGGATCAAGCACGGGCCAATAAAAACATTCGGTTGCTTTTTCTTCACAAGGCTGCTGCCAACAATTCGACAGCCCACGACCGGTTTCTCATTTCTTGGGGCTCATCAGGTAGGCGCAGTCCCTGAGCCTCCGTCAACCTTATGTTCTACACGAACCCAAACTGGACTGATTTCTACAAACACACTCATTTGCAAACCAATTTCGTTTTCATGGGAGACTCATGTGAATCTCTCCTTAGTGATGTTCTTCTACTGAATGTGCTGCATACAGACCGCCTTTTACTTTAGCTGGTACTATATTCGAAATATCGCAGTAAATCTTCATAAGGGAAACTACTCACAAGGTTGCTGAAACCCTTTGACAGTCCAGGACCGGTTTCGCTCGGCAAAATACAGGCTTGTCCTGCAGATGAAGGACAGAATGCCCTAAGACTGACATGTATTCGACCAACATAATATACAAACAACCCATTGAGTGTACGGCTGCGTGATCTTCGGCGCTCGAATTTGTGTGTTAGGGGAGAGAAGAAGTGAAAAGTTTAGTCCTGGTGCCACCATCTACCCGTATCTCTAGACTGAGGGTATATGTAGTGCAAGTTTCAGTACACTGGTCAACGGATATCTGGTTCATTAAATAGCAAACAACTGCGAAAAATATAACACTTTTTAAAGCTATCTGTGGCTTTTTTGTCACAGCAAGGATGCTTAACAGCCAGTGATAAGAAGTCAGTTAGTGAGAGCTAGGTATCTGCATGTTTTGTAACTGGATCAGCCGGTGAACCAAATGGCTATTGATAAATCTGAAGAAAAAGCAGATGAGAACCATTTTTAGATATATGTGTTAGATTTGTCTAATATTTGCTGTAAGCTGAAAGAATCTGAAGGTGATTCCTATTACGAGCATTGCACCTCCCGTGGACCTTCTTGCACAAAACTAACAACAGGAAAATAACTCAGAATAATGCTACCATCAGGTTTTTATTTATTTGCGGCGAAACACAAATGGATTACAATCAAGCAAATAGAGGTGATGGTAGAACTTGGAATTCGGGGTACTGCATGACCAGTACACAGATCTCGGTAGCAGCATTTTACTTTTACTTTGACAAGGGCCCCGGCGTCTACACCCTTGGTTGGCGGACAAACCGGGGAACATGTAATTGATAAGGCCCGTAGTTTTCCGCCAGAATATGTCCTTGAAGTCTGTTTCAAGAGAAGAATCGTGTAAAAAACAGGATTAGGTGGCAGGAAAAAATATCCTTTGGGCAAATTTCACGAATGTAAAGCTGAAAAATGCTATCCACGCGCAGAGTATCATTTAACGTATGTAAGCATAAGTTGCATTCTAACTTCATTTGTTCCGAAATCGCATCGACAGATTACGAGATGTCGCCTGAATTTTTCTCCGAGTTATGTTCAGCAACCACACATTTCCAGCACAGAGATTTCTCACAAAATTTTTATAACTACGATCACTGAACTACCTAGGTGTACGGAGTAGTAATGTGAACTAAGTTCAATTTACTACAAAACAAAAGTCATTTTCTGAAAAAAATATAATAGAAAACGGCTACTTGGCAAGGTTCAGGAGACACAAATTGATAAACCGCATATCAATGGCAATCGCAGGCGGACAGATGTCTTTCTCGTTGTTGATCAAAATTGGCTTTCATCTGGTTGGTATTATACTGCTTATATCTTCTCAGTTTAATTGAAGAAGGTGAGAATATGGGAGTAAAACTGAACGTGAGTATATCAAGTGTTTTTTAAGGGTTTCACATCTGAAGTTGCATGCTGTGCACCAACGAATCTACCTTGTTGCATTCAGTCTTACAAACAAAAGTATGTTATTGACTATACGAACCCCAAACGGATTTACTGTTTTACCCTAATCCTAACTGCAAAATTCGTCTTAGTATCAGGTCTCAGAAGCATTTCTTCGGAACTGTATTGTCTTATAACCTTCAGCAACAAAGATACAGATATTGATATGTTCAATTTTTTTTCAAATAACAAACCAGTCATCTCCACATTTATCAAAATCACCCAAATCCCCCTATTTATTCTACGTATAGGCTATTGCCTAGCCATAGTTTCTTTCTCCTGATTTTTTATCCCCTAGTCTGGTTCACCTCTTAGCTATCCGTGTCCCACACATACTGACCTTGCGTCTCGGATACCTGTTTGATAGCAGACTGCAAGTATATTTTGACAATTTTATATTCTAACATATATGGAATTATTGTATTACTTTTCTGTCAACACTATTTACTGTTTTTATGCGGCAAATCAATCTAGGACGCATGATACTTTGGATAGGTCTATAACGCCGCTTGGTTCTCAGCGGATTTTAACCAGAAAAAAATTTGTATTCTGTTTACATTAGGAACAACAGGAATTTGCTGAACACACCGGTACTCCGTAGAATTCCATTTGTTGCACGAACACAGAACACAGGATTATGGGCTTTCTATCAAGTTAAGCCCCGTAATGTTTCCTTTTTTATTCATTCAAAGGTAATAGAATCTCAGATTAATTGGATGAAAATTAAGGAATAAGCCACCAACCTAATCGAAAAGTTAGTTTTCTGTCACTAGAATACTTAAGATCTATCCTTTGTGTTACAAGTCTTATTTCACTATGTGCACCATGCCAGACAGTGAATTTAGGTGTGAATTTGTGCACACGTTCGTTTTCCGGGAACTAGCCAACAATGCTATGGCAAATAATTTTGCCTGTTTTTATGTGTGACCCACCTGGCAATTAACGAACTAAATGTGTCAGTTAATAAGTATGCAACATAATTAGTGTTATCCATCCAGCCGGTTCATTCAGATTTAATACCTGCTTGTTGAGCATGCCTTGGCATGCTTTGAAGTAAACGCTATCGCAAAACGTACTCTAGGGAGAAACTGTAGCGAAAAAACTATTTTACACGTAGTACAGAACATGGAGTGTGAGAAACGTACCAGGCAAGTCTTGCAGTTTTGTTTCACTGGAACCTCTCCTTCCTTTGGATTTTCAGGACACTGAGCACAATCAAAACATTTCAGTGCAACGACTAAGAAGGAATATTTGTATGACCAATATTTCCACTCACCGGTTGAAAGTAGACCGGAAACCATCATACAAATGGCAGTATAATATACCACCATGTTGTCGGCGTTAATCAGGATTCCAAAGTGTATCGTTGTGTATAGATACTTCTCCACTGATGGACGGAGTATTATATAAGTTCGCTGAATGAAAATTGCGATGGACGTACAAGTATCGACGAGTAATTATTAACACTCACTACAATAAAAAACCTGCTGTTCTGACGAGTTTGCGCATGAGACGGTTCGTACACTTATCAGAGAAACGCACTGAGTGAGACATGACACCACGTCTTTCAGCTGGGGTAACCCGTCGTATTTGGCCGCGAAGGAAGTAATCAAGCTGTTTTCGTACAATGTACGTTGACTCATCGTGATGCGCCAGGAGGCCAAACTACATCTTGTCATCAGTTTTGGCTCTCCAAGCATGCAAAAGCTCATTACACTTGGCGAATAATGCAAAAACATATTATTCTCGATAGTTTGGTTTAAATATGGTTGATAGTTCATACCTCATGCATAAGGTCAGTTCTGGTATCATTCAATTTGCGAAAATCACATCAATGAAAGATGATTTTAGGATTTCATGAAAATCAATAGCTTTGCAAGTAGTGAACATGAGACCTTGGGTTTGCTAGCAATTTAGAGCATAACTTTGCCTTTATTCTGTAGCGCTACGAAAAGTCTCATCGGTTTCGGATACAGCGTTACCCTTTAGAATCCGTTGTGGATTTGGCTTCTTACGCACCGGTGATAAATGGTTCATTTGGATAGAATTTCAGCAGTAGACGAACAAGTCACAGTTAAATAGCCATTCTAGGAAAGACAAAACCTAAGTAGACATGGTTACTCAAAATGGACTTCGTGAGTACTTTGCATCTAATATCTTCATGAAAATTTTCGGAAACGTTTACGACGATTTCGGTCAGCAGCTTTTGTACGTTTCTTCGACATTCTTTAAGAAAACCTTTTTCTGTCTCCTGAGAAGACTGTTCACGCCAACTTTAAGTTACTTGAGCAATTGAACCGGAAACTCGTGTGCAGCTTACGTAATTACAGCCTGAAGCTCCCAATAACATTACTGTGTCTTCGCCGACAGTGTATGGCACCACCAGTAAAAGTCCACGTATCTAATTTATTCAGCAAGGTAACCATGTATCGTCTCGTTTTGCAGCATGGTCCATCGGAAGTCTGCACGAAGATCTTCAGTCATATCCTATATGTGATATTGGGAATACGCAGCATCATCTTTCATCATCTTTACTTACATCCTTACATTAATATGTTACTCTAGAGATTTCCATCAAAAGTTGATCACTCATTTGCTTTGTTATTTTGTTGTGCTCAGTTAGTGTGACGTTAGAATAGCAAGACGAAACTGCTCCGGGAAACTGTTATGAGCCTCTTGCGCTGTGGCCACAGGTCTGTTGCGTGATTTGTTGTGTGACTAAGGTCTGTGGAGTCACATATGTCCTTATTAAAGTTGGTCATTTTGGAGAGGGGCAATTTTGAAAAGGTCTATAATTTCTTAAAATTCTTATTTCCGAATCCTTCAAACTAATGCTAACTCCACGAGGAACCAAATCATCAGATCAAAATAAGATTAAGCAATATGAAAATGCTTAAGCAATTTATAAATGTAAGACGGCGCACAGGTTTGTATTAATCTTTCAAACTGCAAAAGAATTTACTCCAGGTCTATGATTACCTTAAGATTTCTCTGAATGCTCGGCATATCTGATTTTTGGTGCCCTTCCTCTTTCATCATCTTTACTTACATCCTTACATTTTACACCTAATTTCGTGGCTTCTTAGTACCAACATTTGACATTTGACCGCTCGAATTAACTGTCCATTGATAAGTCTGAATATGATGTGAACGATTTAATCAGCAAAATTGACCATGCGATTATTGTGACTGCAGGGTGACTTGTTTTTAATTGCCAACTAGGGTTTTTTTGTTACTACACTGCGGTTCCTACTATAATGTTACGTGAGCGCACACAACAGATACCAGGAAGCTGCTACAACGGGTCGAAAGTGATACGCTGAATTTTGGTGGCTAGATAAACAACGGACTGCGTAAGTTTGTTGAGATGGTCTAGGCTCTCGGACTTTGGGCAGTGACGAGTGACAACATGCAAGACCTAGGGCGCTGGTAACAATACACGCACTCAGGTATACCCAGAACTGTTTAAAACAATCCTGTAATCGTTATTCTACATGTGAATGTAATTCCTCTTCTTCTGTCGCCGAATGCCTTATCAAACGTGGTCATCAGTACGAGATGTGCAGATTCTTTCTAAACGCACCACAATTGCCAGATCCTATTTCGGGGCTTTTTGTTTACACGATTCACTCCAGACTTATGGTCACAGAAAGATCTTAGACGTTGGGTCCACAATAGTTCAAGTGACCCGGCTGTATATTGTTTTTCTTCCGCACCGAACATGAATTTTCGAATTCTAATATTAACATTCTTTTGTTTATCAGTTATGTGACTTATAGTGCGTTTCACAGAGAAGTTCAAAACGGCACCGTCCTGCACAAACCGTCTTCCTGTTTCGCGATAATTTCTTTCTGTTAAGGCTGCTTTCTGGTAACGGTGAAACCAAAAGTCAGTTTTGACGAATGAATAGGTACACCCACACCGCAATACCTTATGCGTTGGCTGTGTTATCTGGAGGGCCATAACGATGCGGATCCGATTGCACATTTTCCAAAATTATGTTGGATCATCTCGTTCACAACAACTGTTCTGTCACATTTTATCCAATATTACTTGACTGTGCTTCTACTTTCTCGGGCCAGGAAGATGAACTTGTTTAAATGACCTGTCATTTTACCACGATTGTCATTATAGAAGTTGGTGGGGTCGTGCGGCTGCTTTATGGTTGCACTGAGAATTAGCAGGATTACTTCAGCTCAACGATCCATAATGTCAAGGTTACTCGTGTGTGTTCCCCCACTTGAAGTTGGAATGGTGCAGTTGAATGTATAATTTGGAGGCACATCGGGCCGTTTTGAATAGTCGTCTGCCCGTGCCGCCGTATTTATTCTGCTGATGAGATAGGAATGTCGCAATCAACAACAAGATGAATGCAACTTCTGAAAACTCCACAATTACCTCCGACTATGTGCCTGTACGTATACTTGTTTTAAATGCTGCATACGTCAAAACGTACGGGGAAATGTGACTGATCATGAATATCACTTGAATGATGAATGACTGGAAGGTGGATGAACAATGGGAATCAATATTCATCAGCAAGGATCAAATTTCATGCCCTTGAGTGAAGTTACGATTAGCTTATGAATTGATATGTACACGGCTTGCAAGTGTGATAAGCGACAACTGAAATGAAGAATAGGTGGAGTTAGTCATATCTCACTCCCACAAAATCTGAACATTGACGAAACACGTTGGTAAATGCTGCGTTTTCTCTTACATTTGGTCGTTTCGTTGTTTCGTTGCATCGTTGCAGCCACTTTTCCAGCGCGGAAAATGTCACAGGTTCACACTTTGATGCGAAGGGGATCCTGAGATAACCATCAATTTGGCTGCCCTGTGTTTCCATATCCTCTGCTGCTTCTCTTTTGAAAAGTGGGGCTTTGAAGTGTTTTTTTCTAAGGAATGTGTGAATTACTGCGCTTAGAGTGAAACGAAGGATGCACAAGTGAACGTCATGGGTATGCGACTGCCCTGAGCTGTTTTAATTATACAGCAGAAAACCTGAATCTCACTTTATGTATCCCGTCATCGCTTCACTTTAGTGGTACTTACTCCAGAATGATTATGTGGGATAAAGCTCTGGGGCAGAAGGAAATTTGAAAGACTCTGGAAGCCACCAGTAAATACATGGGATGTGTAGTGTTTTTTTTCGATTTCAGTAGCTGCAAGTTTTTTTGTTGAGGTAAATACATGGGGTGTGTAGTGTTTTTCTGATTTCAGTAGCTGCAAGTTTTTTTGTTGACCAGTTGGCTACTTATTGATTTACCTCCACGAACATTCTTTTCACTTAGGCCAGAATTCTTGTTTTCTGGTGTTCATTTAGCATCAAACCTGAAATATCTCTTTGTAATCAAGTGTTTGCCCATTAGCTCAGAATGGACAGCAAAGCAACCAACAGCAAAAGATGGCTGGAAATTGGTGACCACTAGGATAACGAGCAACTGGTGAATACATCCTATAGATTCCGGGATTACTATGCTTTCGTCATAGGTGAAGGCTTTTCGTACACCACGAGCACCAGTCGTTGTGTGCTTTATTTAAAAATATTTTTGTGAAACACTTTCCATCATTCTCATTTCGGCATCGACTCACAAGAGCCCTAAGCGGCTTTTGATTCAGATCATTCCTCTGTACTCTCGAAAATTGAAAAATCGATTGGGAAAATCGACTTCGCATAGTCCTTCAGAATGGACAGTAATAGCTATCGCCATTATCAGATGATGTTAACCGCAGCGGAACACTAAATCCTCTTGCTGATAAACACGCTGCGGAAAATGCGATCGGCAAACGTTCAAATGTTTCTGAATTTAAAATAGTCTCCACTTTCTTTCTGAAAGCAATTATGGAAATAAATATGCACCGTGCAACATAAAGGGAATTCATGCTTATCATGTTACCTTCGCTTTTAATCCACGAAATAAAATGACCTGTGATCAGAAACTGCTATGTATCATTAGAACATTTATCCGTGGAGAAATGACCGCATAAAAATGAATTGCAAAATTAGACGAGTCAGCAGGCGCCATTGGTTCTCACTCGTGATGCCAAGGTGCAGAAGCCACCACCGGGCTGGTTGAGAGTGGTGAGCTCAGGTGTTCTTTTCCCTAAGTATAAATTATGCAGAAGTAACGCTGGAAACCAGATGTATCAAGAGCAGGGTGTTGCCCCATATCCGGTGTTATCAACCCCCTCAAAGTACAGACTGAGATGGCCCGGAAGCCACGGTGCGAAGTTTATCATTGTTTTTTCAACGAAGTGATTTTCTCTTTATGGATTTCACGTAGTTTGTGTCTCTGTGCATTTTGCCGAATCAAAGTAAACCAATCATTATGGCTGAAAAAGGTAGACCTCAGTCAAGCAGCTTGTTATGACAAATTACAGCCCAACACAAGCTGCGCTTTATCTAAGGTCCTCAGGAACTCCGACACTGCTTGAAATTCTGCTATTTCAGAAGCGTTAAAACTGTATTGGGCACAGTGCTTAATCTGAAACAACGCGTTTCCACAGAATTTACGGACTTTTCTCCGTTTCTGGTCACTCTTGTTTGTAGCATTCGCGGATTGGTTTAATCCGTCGCACGTGTCCAGTTTGCTGGCATCGCCTTGGTCTGCTTGGATTTTGTAGTTCCAAATGTTTGCCCCGCTAAGCACGAACTGTGACAGATCAAATCATTGCAAATAACTTATCGCAGCAAGCTCTTTTGCACATAGACTCCTCACACAAAAAGCTCGTTGCACACCCTTCGCCGGGAAGTAGTTTCTTGGAAAAATTAATCCAATTAATCTCGTATTTT
This sequence comes from Clonorchis sinensis, assembly GCA_003604175.2. Classification (NCBI taxonomy): domain Eukaryota; kingdom Metazoa; phylum Platyhelminthes; class Trematoda; order Opisthorchiida; family Opisthorchiidae; genus Clonorchis; species Clonorchis sinensis. The sequence goes on from CM030370.1 coordinate 135,724,480, forward strand.
TACAAAGTAAGCAGGTTCACTTGCTAATTCAACCGTACACCATCTTTCGACATGATGGTTCCGTTACTGGTGATTCTGTTGAACATGCACGTCACTCCACCGGCGATACAAATTCCTTTTAAACATCACCACCACCTGCATTCGATGGCCCATTACTAAAGAGGCTGATTCATGCGATATATCCATTTCAAGAGATTCGTTCACCTTCCAAGTCATCTGAGTTTCGTTTGGCGCCAACAATAGTGGAGTCACTCAAAACTTTCGTTCGTGGCCCGCCGTTTTATAAACTCGCACGAATTTGTGCGTAGCATCGCGATCGATCACGCACAAAGAAGACATTAACCACCAGGAAATCGATGGTAGAGTTGGAGTTCAGAGGTCATAGAAGGAGCGAACGAAATTCTGACCGAATAGTTGCCGTTAGTCGATTCTTACAGCGCCAGTACCCTCGTCCTTAGGGTATCACCGATGTAAGAAGTCGATCTGGCGTAAACAGGCAGTGGTGATCAGCTTTTACATGAGGGCTGACGAAAGATATATGGTGCGATAAGTTAACACTCTTTTGGTGTCTTCAGTTGAGAAAATAAAACGTGTGTTACATAAATGTTTCGTAGTAAATGGCTGAGCAAACCAATCACGTTCAATAAAACGCCAGCCCACCACAATGTTGCACCTTGGTTGGTTACCCCCCTGGGCCGGGGAGCAAAATTTTCCTTCCTCATTGTTTAAAGGATTCCTTTGAACTGACGAATAGGCTAGATAACATCATTGTAAGCTCCCAGAAATTGCTTTTCACTGATGTTTTTGCTTTTGCTGAATTTGAGAGACAGCATATAAACCAGTCGATGTTGTTGCTATCGGTAGTACTTTAGGCTAAAGGATAGATTATATATTTGTGGAGATGACTAGACAATGGACTGTTTACAAAATCCCAAAATTTGTGTTGTTTACGCAATTAGTTGTTGATGTTTTTTATTACTGACTTAGAGCAATTCCAACCCCTCTGGAACCCTTAAGTCCATCCAGCACAACCTCGATGTTACATTTGAGCAGGAATCGAGTGGCAGCCTACCCTTACTGGATGAACTGATTTGAAAAAGTACCGACGGTTCCCTGCAATGTTGCATCTACCCCAAGATCAATTGGAGTGTCCACGTTTTAAACTCTTTTGTTACACCCCTATAACTTACAAGGGCGTGCTGGTAACTGCCTCAATTAAGGAGCACTCGTAAAATTATTAGGAACCTGTTGCAGAACGAATATCCAAAGCGGTTTGTTGGGATTCACAGTGGAGCCGGAACACAAATCATTTCAGTTCATTTAGCTAGCTTTAATTCAAAGGCAACAACGTTAACACATACCTAAGATGCGAGCTCTTTTTAGATTTATTACTACAAGAGCCAGGCTGTCTCATAGTAGCCACTAGAGGATTTGCTATGCGGAAGTGTAAGCATAGGCTGTCTGATACATCTACCCCTCATGTAGTCTATGGGTTCTCCTGCACGTGTGAAGACGCTTAAATCGGCAGGACAGACAAATACCTAGTGAAACGTGTGATGAAACACTAATGCTACCGGGAAATCCTTCGGGTCAAAACGCAATCCTACACCGGTAATAACCAGATATATCAAATAATAGCCATCGGATTAACCCGGCCAACCCCTTGCAAATCTTTCTGCCCAACCAATAATATCAACAGTATCTTGGTTGCACCATGGGCGACGTCGAATCGGAACGATATGTTTCTGGAATTCAAACTTCTAAAAAGACTTTCCTACTCAGCCCTGGTTTAGGATTTTCACCGTTTTGCGAGTAGCCAAAACGGCCAACGCATTTAATTTTTCTAACAGTATTTCTCTTGCTGTTTGTTAATAAGGTATCAAGCGCTTTGGTTTGTGTTACCAGTATGTTTCTGAACATTTCTGCGGAAAAGTTATCGACATGGCTGTTTGATGAAGTCGAACACAATTGCTCAAAACTGAGCATTGGCTTTCTTTCGTACTGTACTGTTTAAATGTTCTCTGTCACCAAATCAACTAGTGTGCTTGGTTCCACTGGATCGACAGCCAGAAATCGGTATTCTCTAATGACGTGAATTTTGCCCCTCTACACAGTCCTGGAGGTTCTACGTGTTGCTGCAAAGACCAATGGGCCAGGTTCACATGCGCGCACATATTCAGTACGCGTGCTTGTGATAGTCCTTCACAAATCTTTAGAGATTCAGATCCTTAACGCACTAGGTGGAAGTTTTAGACCTACGGGTTCCGGATCAACCAGACCACTATCCTTCAATATTACGCGTCAAAATAAGTGATCTAATTTAGACTGAGGTCTCACTAGGCAACTCCTCACTCGATTAGTGAGAAGTACATGCGGGAAACTTATAAAAAATTACTAGAGATTCGTGACGCTGGTGGTCTCAACGGGGCCTATTGGTTCCTTGTAATAAGATCACTTAATTTTCACAGTAGACTTCTGGTTTTATGAGATCGTTTTCCCGAACAAAGTAGTGCATAGACTGGCGAATGCACTACACAGTCTGCTGAAAAGGAAAGGTCTTTAGGTTGGTTTAATTTTCCGAGTGTGCTGTGGCCCAGTCAGTGAAATCAAGAACAAGTTTTAAGCAACGCTGAAGGATCAGCTAGCGTTTTGGAGGGAAATGGTACAAAGCAATTTTGCTTCCAACAAACTTAGTCAAAATATCAATATTCCTGTCTCCTACAAATAGGATTACAGTGCTGCCCCGAGTTGCACTGTACTGCATTGTATTGTACTACATTGTGCTGCAGTGTATTTTATTAAATTATAATAATTTGTACTGCATTGTGATGCACTGCATTATACTGTATCGTTTTGCATTGTGTTGTGTTACATTCTATTGTTACGTAATGATTGATCGGGCGAGCACTGATTGACGCCAAATAGCAATCAGTTTCAATGAACTGCTTGGGTTTTTGCGAACATTTTCTGTTCCTCTATTCGCCAGTTACGCCAGAATGTCACTAACATAAATACCCCCAGCTGACCCAGATGCAAATAATATCAAATAAATGATAATAATGATAATTACAAATGATCTAATGCCGATTTGGGGACGTCAAATTGAACTGCGCGCGACGCACTGCAGCTGACTGCACAGGAGCAATGTACGTTATCACGAAACTAATGTATCAGTTCAGCTAAAAAGCGTCAAGCTAGCAGAAATCAGCAAAAATATATTATCACCTAAAGTCGCCTCCCGAATTCAGAAAATATTCGATTATTTCACCAATATTCCGTTTGCTTATTTTATCAAACAGCAAGTAATGTATCATGTTTTTCGCCCCCGAATAAATAGCTACCTTGAAAAACACTGTGAGCTATCCTAAATCGTGTCACACCCATGGTACCATATTAGTACTCAAAATCTAGTTAAAGCTAGACAGAAGACAAATTTGCGGTTGGATCCGAAGAGACAAAGCTACTCGAGAGCTTTTCTCTATTCGAGCCTCCTAAGTCAGACATAGAGGGATTGCGCAAGTGACTGTTTGATCAAGATTTCAAAACTATCACTCATGAACCAAGCGACCGCCGGCAGTTTATGTAGTTGGTGAACTTCTTTATAGGTTTGTTATTTGGTTCAGTCAGGCGTTCACTAGTCTAAACACTTAAGAGACCTGAAGAGATTCAATAAGGTCTAAAACACTCGTGTGACCGGTTCTGTAAAATATCCCCTGAGGGCCTAGTTATTGTTAGGTCCTCCTCAAAGATCGATGATTAAAAAGATCCGCTTAACCAAATGGATAATGTGAACGTTATTGGATGAGTAGTACACCATATGTTCACCTGGCGGCAGAATATGGGTGTCTGTTTCAAGGTACCAAGGAAATTCTAGATAAAAGAGGTACAAGTATTTTCTTCACACACGGTGATCATAAACTAGCAATAAGCCCATGTGACCGAAATATCTTCTTCTTCTATTTTGCTCACTCAAATGAATTTGAAACGTCCCAGTAACAAAGTCTAATGTTGTCAATCAGGCCTGAAACAAGCCCAAGCACAATATAGCTCATAATGAAGAAATCTTGTGCTGGTTCAGTAAAATGTCGATGCGGACAGAATTGCAGTTTTGCTGTCTCGAGGACAATTTCGCAAAGGAAGAAGACGTATGAAGTCATCAAGTTTCACAGGGTTTAGCGTAGACCTGATTACATTAGGAGCAAAAGCCTACGTAAAATGCCATGTAGAGGCAAAGACGTGCAACGCTGTTACAATACTCAGTGATTTCCTTTTTCTTGTGGCGGTAAAGAGAGTGTCAATCACGAGACATTCCTAAGTGGGCTTTGAAAGCCAACACAGCACATAAACTATTTGACAACCATCAATAACATGCGGATTATATAGAAGAGTTGCAACTTTTGAACGGAACGACTCATCTAGCTATCTGTGTACTCCTTAAGCTTCCTCTTAACTGCATTTTCTCGTAAGAGGGGTTGCCCATATGGTCCGCATGCTTAAATGAAAGTTTGTCGAATGGAAGCGTCTCAATGTAAACACTACCGTTTACCAGGAGTGTTCTGATAATTGTCTGGGTACCTGTATGCAGTGTTTCCGTTCACTTTGGTTCAAAAATATTTTGAGGGTTCCAGATGTGGCTGAGGAGGCTTTCTGCTCGTTTTTTGTGCATCGACAATGCTTAGAATTTCCGATTGAAGTGTGTAATCAGGAGTCTTCATTTTCCTGAGTAATATTATCCCTAAGTGACTGACTTGTTTTTGAAATCTCAATGGCAAGCCCTATTGTTTTACCTGTTTGACACTGTTCTGTAGTACACACTCGAAGAGAAGCACGGAAACACTTGGCGGTTCTTGCAACACTTCATTTCATTTATTGTCTTAATGTAGTCGTGTTCCGTGCAGAATATGAGTTTGCTCAGTTATGTCAGAAATCCCTTGAAATCAAAACTGCCGGCGGTACGCAATGTATTTCTACGTCTTCAGAGTTTTTTGCTTACAGGTAAGGTAATGCTGACATCCAAATCTAGGTAAATAAGCCAGGTTGATGGCAGAAATCAGGAGATAAAGATATCCTTTTTAGTCATTATACTTTTCCTAAAAGCTTTCATGAATAAAAGCATTATATGCTTGTTGATATAAGGTGCATGTATGATTCGACCCAAGAGGCAAGTCTCTTATGAGGATGTCAGATTTGTCCTCCTGTAACCCGTTTGTTTAGAAGTGATACAGAATATACACCAGATTTCCGGCACTCCCTAACATACTCCGTTTTTTAAAAAAGTGCGATAATCTACAACCCACCTTACGATGAAGTTTAAAATACATTTCATAATATTTTTGCGTGTTTTCAAACTCGCATACTAGTAAATCCGTACTGACAGAATACCGCCAATAACCAGCAAGCAGTAGCAAGCAACGTTAGCATGGGCAAGAATGTTGCGCATCACCTGGGAATCCACTCACCTGTGCAAACAAACACAACAGGTGTCCCTTTACTTCAAGTGTACTGTTTGTCAAAAAATACGTTCCTCTCCTGTACACTTTCTGAGCGCCGTGCGACTGAAACGGATAACGTCAATAGGGGAAGGGGCTACGTGCGAAATATGAGCATTTGAATCGGGTGTAATAAGAGTTTGGAGTTGCTGACCTATTTCGCGACATACTTGTGTGTTTTTGTTTGCGCAATCTGACAATACAATTGTGCTGTGTAGTTTGAATCTCCTAACAGTTAAGTGGACAGAGATTTCTGTAAGAGACCGATCAGACCTCAAAAGTACGCACATTTCCACTGATTTGTGTGCTTAAAAGGCTAGCGAGTTTTTGCTGTTGTCTTATCATAGAACAAAAGGTCTACTTTGAAGAGGCGTTTGCTAAATGATGCACAGATAGCACTTATCGAAGAAGTGACATCAAATATACCCAAGAAAAAAACTTATCTTCAGCTACTGTTCCAGGACGACATCACCTCCGAGGCCATTGGGTAGAATGCCAAATTATCAGGTAGTATAATGTTTGACGCTGAAAAATTCCGACTTTTCACAAGCATGCGCACGGTCACACTTAACTCAAATAACAAGATCTCACTGATGATCATATACTCGTTCATTTGCAATTTTCGTGCTAACTATTTTGGCTGTACAAAGCAGTGGCTATCTCAGCCGACTAATGAACACTGGAAAGCAGACTCAGAAAGCCACTGGTAGTGAAATCAGATCCTGTGTGTTATAAAGTTGTCTGTCGTCTGCGTCTATCGTACTCTTGTACACAACGCGATGTTTTTACGACAGCTTTTACTTGTCATGGCCAAGGTTGTCGCTCCAATACGCAAACGGATTACGTCTTATTTGCGAGAAAGTTTCTCCCCTTTCAACGGGTTCAGTACATACGCACCTCAGGATCATTCCACGTCCCACCATTCATTGGGGAATAAGAGCAGACGAAGAGAGACTATAAACCCGACATTGATTCTAGGATGGTTCCGTTCTACCACCTTAAAACGTGTCACATGCTTTATGGTTATATTGATTCACTGAATGGATGAGAACTTTAACTTGCTGGTTTCATTCTTTAGCAGCCATATCACAGGAGTTTCTTTACCACAGATAGCAGATGACATTCAGTAGTAAGTCCCACAAGCCGGATGTTGTTTGTATAACTTTATCGTAGTATTCCAAAATGAAGTTAACATATACAAGCGCATGCTCATGTCTGTCTGAGTTTTTTCTTTAAGTATAGATATTTTCTGTGACATTGGGTTGATATGTGAACGGTCAAAGCAACTTTACAATCCTGCTCTTAGTGATAAAGATGAGTAGATATCTAGGATCTCACAGAATGCGGAAGTTGTTGTTCGTTTACGATCAGCCACTACATTCCTATAAAGGGCAAGTATGGAGATATTTTTGAGGTGAATTTTTGCGGTTCAGGACGTACAGGTAATGTAGCCTTCATTCCTAAAAAAACGTTAATCGGATTATCCAGTCCGTCGAAAGCCCATGGATCATAGCGATGAAGTATTAATTAGTCGATTGGTGCATCACCAAGTATTCTTACATGTTGATTCTAAACGCTGGGTCAGAACATATCTTCAGTTTAATGAAATTAGCTAGGGTTTTACAAAACCTCACCACTTTTCTACGGAGAACTGCGATATTTTTAGATCGAGGAAAGCAAGCCAGCTTTAAAGCGCTATTTCTGAACACTATCCCCAATAAAGCTTTATGCTTGGCCACTTAACTGGGCATTCCTATGAAAGTATCTCCTGAGCAGCATTCCCTAGCGATTACATGGGACTGGGCTTAATGAAGTGCAATTCGCGAGTGCTCCTGATGTTGGCTACTTAACCGCATATCAATTGTTTGTGTGCTTTTCCTTGGAAGCTGGATCAGTGGGTTTACTCCCGGGTTTCTGTATACATAATGGAGGTTAATGGTGTTAATGAAGGCTATCTGTGTAGAGCGAAATGGCCTAACTAAAGAGTGTTTATTAATGGCTCAAACATTTTCTCAATAATCTGAGTTCCTGAAAACCGGTATATCCTCCCTTATTGAGCAAAATGTAGCTCAAGCCCTGAATAGAGCGTACACACGTAGATAATTGAGTAGTGTCGAGATTCCCGATACGGAACTTTAAGTGAGTCGTAGGTTCGACAATCGCGAAATGAGAAACATGCTTCTTTGAATAGATACTAAAGATTCTGGTTTGACTATGCTTTACTTGGTCACCGCACCACAAACCAACTCAGAGTGTTATGAGTGGAGTCAGCTATTCATTAAACAAGAGACAAGAAAGTTTACGCCAGATTGCGCGCAGCAAGCAAGACAACTAGAACTGTGGGTTACTGGCCGAACACTTTGGCCTGCAATCATTATCATATCACCGGCATTGGTCAGTACAAAGACTGAATGGAGATGAATTTGACATCACCGACTGAGCTGCTTCTGTAGAGAGCACATAAGAAGCTCACGAACGGCGTTCATATTTTTTTAGTTAATTATTGCATTAGATCAAGGCTGTCACGTTTGATTCACGTTACAACCAAATTCACCTGGATAATTAAGCGTCGATAGCAAGCCCACACTGAAGCTTCATAATCATGTACAATGTGTCTTTTCCCTTTTCACAAAAAGTAAGTCATTCGCTTGTCGAAATCTTTACGTCAACGGATTGTTCCATTCTGATAGAGATTTCCAGCCGTGCGCTGTTTGTGCACAAGCATCGATCTTAACCGGTATAGCAGGTAGGCATAACTCAAACTCTCACGCGACCGAAGAGATCCGGCGCTATAACAACAACGTAAGCCAAGGCAAGTGATTTATTCCTCCTTGTGACTTGGAAGAAAAAATCCGCCGCGAGAGCGAGTAAACCGTTCAGCTGAATTATGTGAATGACTAGGCTGTTTTTCTCTCTTGTCATTCTAATAGTTTTATTAGGAACGTTTGGGATAATGAGGATAAACGTGTTTCGCCTTTAATTAAAACTTTCGCGTTCGCAAACGTGGCACATCGCTAGAAGTTGCGATTTGGTTTTGACGATGGGATTGCACAGAAAAACTACTCCGAGGATTTCTATCTTGAGCTCAACTGAGAAAGCTTGTTCCTTGAAAGGTTGGAAGATAAACTACAGACCGTTTCCAAACTGATCAAAAAATTTTGCCAGACAAATGAAACAGCAGTTTAGCTCCGATCAAATTAGTTTTTTTTCTAAACACGGGGTACTTGTTTTCTAAACTGGAATTCATCTCTAGTGTGGTGCACTTATCTAACAAGTATGCATTTTGGCCAACGTTGTCTAAGTACTGAATTCGCATTTGCGTGTAGTCACGTCTACCGTTACGATCACCCACAGCGTACAAAAATACCAATGCCAACATTTGCAAAAACTCTTTCTGTTTTTGAATCCACTTATCAAATGTCTATCTTAGAATGCAGTGATATGCATTTTTGCGGGGATTTTTTTCCGCCCCTGGGCAAAGAATGTTATTTCTAACCTTTCAGCCACTGGATTTCTTAAGTAGTCTTCTAGTTTTTATTTCATAGCCGGTTTTGGTTATTTGAGGTGGACACTCAAGTGAACTCTGCATCTAGACGGGATTTGCTCGACTCAGTTGAGCCACTGGATTCGAACCAAAGAACATGCTCCAATGACAAGTCTATGACTTTGAATATGTTGCTTGTTGCTGTCCGGGCATTTGGAAATGGACGCTCGTGAAGCTGTGAAACGTGGCACGTACAAGAATTACGCAAATCCGCAAATGCGTCAACTTTCAGCACAGACAATGTCCAGTTCTTACCACTTACCGTGTACTTGCCATTTAGTTCACTTAACGTTTCGGCGACGAAAGGTCACGCATGTGAGGAAAGATACAATGAGAGATAAAAAAAAGCCGGACAAAATTAGCGTGAAGTTGTCAACCACACGAGTATATGGAAGAAAGATGCCATCACATGATACATTTGAGGTGGTCGTTTTTTACCGTGTCATATGTTGGAACTTTCTATGCATTGACTCCGAATTATAGATGCAAGCGTGGACATCTCATGTGCAAGAGGGAGAAACTCAGTATTGTTTAATATTCATAAGCTTCTCGAGACTATTTGCATTTTTTCAGGTAATTTTCCTGTGAAGTTGTACTCCTCATCGTCGGTAAATTTTCCATTGTTTGGGGAGCGCTGCAATGAAAGCCAAACAATTCTGGGTGGTCCGCAGAGATTTGTTGTTGACGGACCGCGTTACAAAAATACAGTGTGGTTAAACCTCCTCGGAATGTTTCCACTATCTTCTCCTCCCATTCGTAAGCGCTGTGAAAATTTCCGTTGAGATGTAGAAGCATTCACGACAAACGCACACCTATCGTTCAATCTTGCATTATCTAGCGTTAATTTTTAGACACTGCGATACTTCCGATTGCTGTGAAAACAGAATGCAAATGTTGAGCTTTAGTGGGCATTACTGCATAGTAATGGGACTGTATATTACAGTAACTACAAAGCAACATCTGACCTTTCTCCGGTGTAGTTTACTGCTAATTAGTTGGTCCCTGTTATGTTCAGCAGCACTTGCACAGGCGTTCCCAGGCTCACTGCCAAGCCCAGCGAATGGAGAAACAAGCACGCGAGGGTCCGCTATTTCGACAAACTTCCTATTCACGATATAGTTCAGAAAGTTATCTCCGGTTCATACTTTCATGAGGGTAAAACACAGATTTTCGGACAGTACGGACATTGTTCATTCCGAACTGGTACCCACTAGACATTCAGGTCGTGACTTAAACATCTGATGTCAGTCCCCATAGAAACAAATTGGAACGACTAACTGTTTTACATACTCTCTTAAGCAAGTGTTATTTTAGGCTAATTGTAGAGCCAGTAATCCATTGATATAACACTAAAATGAAGTTACGGTTGGCTCACAATGGAGACACTGAAATTAAAGCAAACACTACTGGGTTTTCCATCCAGTATACTATTGCCTTTGCTGAGCGATTGACAGTAAAATGAGGAAAATCGAATCGGGATAGGACATTATCGAGTTGGCCAAATTCCTGAAACTGCAAAACGTTTGACACTCAAATATGAACAGGATAGAAATGAAAGTATGACAAAATATTGCCAAGCAGTTAGAACGGAATATCGGCACGATGATAACATAAATGTGTTCAAAGTCCCGGCGCAATAATTTTAGAGAACGTGGAGAATTGTCGAAGCTTCCATTGATCCACCTTTGTATGCTTTCCATCAATGTGTGCTCATCAGGCTAGTTAGACCCGCTATGAGTGAGTGGTTGTAAGTTTGACCACGACGTGTTTCATTCAGCCTATTATTCTGCTGATCTGTCCATCCAGATTATTGACAGGGTTACACAATCGCTGCAACCCACACATGCCAAATGGGAACTGATCTAAAATGTATCAGCCTATATATTCCCTCCTCTAGGTGACTTGAACCTTGACTACACCTGTTAACCAGAGTTACTGCATTACGTGGAAGGTAATCATGATTTCTTGCCTGAAAAAAGATAGCGTGGGGACTTGGTCTTCCATTTTGAAATGTTTGGTGCAGTTAGACATTGTGCAATTGGTACGTTCTCATTTTACAGCAGTCTTGTCTGATATCTTAAACGAAGCTATTAATTCGGGGAGATCAAGTTTGGGACAAATCGAAAACTAATTGTTTTGGAAAGTTTTGGAAGTCACGAAGCACTGTTTTGGTTAGTCGCACTTAATCTTGACCGATTGCGGTTTAAATCTTAATGGTCAACCTAGTCCTAACCCCCCAAAAAACAAATGGTTGTAGCACTAACTAACACACACAGACCAACAAGGAATGTAAATCTCATCCAAGAAGGAACATCAATCGACATTCCTTAAGCCGGAGGATCAAGCGTCCAAACGCAACCTAGCTGACGTTAGACGTGATCAGTCATATTATTTTTTATAAGGTGCTTTTACTTAAAGCATTAAGCCAAAAATTAGTGTACTGATCGAAAACATATTGCTGCTTGATTCACGGTATGTATCAAATGTCGGTCCGCCTCAAACATAATAGGTGGCGAATTCAGAACATAGGCTGTCACTAGATAAGTGTAATTCTACTGTGGTTGTTTGCAGAAACGGACTTATTTATACAGGTGCCTGCACTTTGGCGTATTCGGCTATGTTGTGCTCTGTCAGAAGGATCAACTGGCTACTGTGTGATGTCAAAGTAACCATCCACATTCTGTTTTCCAATGTGTGAATATCTAAAACGCCTTGCTGAAGAATGGGCAGCAGTATCTACTGCTAACAAAAGAGGATGCAGAGAAAAGCGGTGCAACGATTATTAGTATGCAAACTGTGAAAAAATGACAACTGGGTTGTCGTCTGAAATCTATGAGATTGCTGGTTTTATCAGCTCTCTCATCAGCCACGTAACCTGGACCTCTACTACACTGGTTTAATACACTTTTCTGTGGGTGCGGCTTCACAAATGTTATCTTGGGAAATGAAGCTAAATTGTTTGGAACTCAGAACTACTCAGAAACAATATAAATATCGTTTTAAAAGTGATTCTCAGCACGTGGAAGTAACAGCCCACGGTGCAGTAAAATGGTGCAGAATGTAAAATACAACTGAGGACGATGCAAATGGAGTGCAAGGATGCGGCAGTAATGAAGCCACTGACCTCAATTTTACTCGATGATTACTCAAATGGATTGGTTTGCATGGAAACGGTTCCTTATTACAAATTTACCATCACAGTTAACGAGTGATTTGCTCTCATGACATCAATGATTCCCAACAGAAAACAATGGTTTTTGTAATAAAACTGCGGATAATGTGGTCGAGATTTCCAAAGGCCGTTGAGTGTAAACTGGTCTAAAAACGTCATGGATTGTTTCTTTTCATCAACTTGAAAACAATATTGTTGCACTCTCTTGGGCATTAGTCGTGCACGACGATTTCGTAAAATACCAGAAATCCATGAACGATTGGAAAAACGTCGCCTCAATTTTGGGTAGGTAGAATGGTCTATTTTGGGTGTTGGGGTTGGCGCCTTGAGACATTTTGTCCACAAGACATATTACATCGGATAGGCATTAGCACTTTCTGTTTTTACGATTTTCTTTGCCCTCTTTGGCGGTAGGGATGGGTCATATGTTACATGTTAGAAATAAATGGCCCGAATTTCGTTAAGTTCTTGGTCTGCTTGCAAGCTAAAAGAGGCATGTATATCCTCCCGTACGTTATGACATACGAACTGTCAACGTTAGCCGTGGTGCCAGCTTATTTCGCCAAACGCCAGCTTAGCTGACAGCATACCTTTTGTAAAGGCAACCCCACCACATATTCAGAGATACTAGAAAGAGAGAGGTAACATCACAGCACTGCTCTCACTGTTGTCTGAAACTCGTTGGGTTGGGACTATTCAGCCTAATGAAGCGGGAACAAATGCATATATAACACGTGCTGCAGCTCGTTAATGGTTTGATGCAACTTTTGGAGAACAAAAATAAATATGTTCTCTAGTACGCCCAATGTTCCATGTATAAATCGGTATTTAAATGATAACATTATTGTGACCTTTACCTTGAGGTGTAAGCCGATATGCTAGTAGAGGCAAATAAGTTTCCCTCAACTAAATTGAAATTTAATGGTGGTCAAAATACAATGATTCAACAGTGTGGGATGGACCCCACAGCGATTCCGTGCATCTTCCAATAATTTTGACTCTCAGAATGTGTCTATAATTCTCTTTTCCAACAGACAGATGTGCGATTCAGTCAAGGAGCGATAAAGATAATTAGACATATCAAGGAAGGACCTGAGAGGCAGACCGTGTTTATACAGTTCTAAAAGAACGTAAACCCGAATAATTGTGGTACTGGCAGTGCAAATATACTCTAAAGTATTGGTGTCAATGCTTATTAATGGTGTAGTATTACTTGAACAGTACTTTCTAGTCAGCTGCATCCTAATTTCCCGACTTCCACTTCCTTAAAGTTTGATTCGTCTGCCAGGATTGCAATGATATTGTCATTGTAGGCGGGTTTTTTCATCAAGAAAATTCCTCTACTTTTATCTGGTCTAGAGAGTGACACCTAATCATTCATCGGTAAACAGCAGAGATTCTCTGTTTTGAATTCCTGTGAGCAGATGTACTCCGTTATCCACGATAACGCTAAACACTCGCTTGCGGAAAAACGAATTTTGAAATACTGTCCAAATTTCCTACGTAGTCAAGCAAAATACAACAATTTAGGGTATATCAGTCATCTCTCCTAAATGTAGGCCATTAGAGAACACAGTCTTTGCTTGCAAGCAAATCGAAATGTCTTAAAATGTTTTTGTGTTTTTCGGGTGTCAGTAAAATAAATGCGCGCTTACTCTTCCTACGGCTTTCACTTAACTCATACGAATTTGGCTGTCACGTTTGGGACAGACGAGTACTGGACAGGATTTGCTCGTGATAGATTTTTTTGTAGGAGAAATAAGCTTGCAAAATGCCTCAAGGCTAGGAGCGAAACATCGGTTCGAAGTACCTTACCGTATGCTTTTCAGTGTGATTCCGTTTGCTGAACTTTGATACACAGGATGTATGTAGCGAATATCAGAAAAAAATAGGTGGAGGATTTCAATTCATGTTCTCAATTCAATAATTTTCGGCACTGCTGTGATTCTCATGATGCTAATCAATAACGAATTTACAATGACTGATCAGATCTTCTCTGAGTGAACGAAGTTTACTTTTTTGACTCTTTGAGGAAGTGGAATGTGTCCCACACTGTTCGGTTACACAAAATCCAAATTTTTGTTTAGTGGTTCCCGAAATTCCGTTTCCTCTTAAAGGGTTAATGCTGTGACGACCAATTCAGTAGCAAGTAACGAGAGTCAGTGACGACTGCAACGGCAAACACGGAAGGGCCACTTTGTTTTTACTACCACAAGGTGATTGAGTTTCTGTAGCACTAGGAGGATGCCTACCACACTGCATGCGGAGAACCATAAGTAGAACAGATTTAATGAACGTTGGCAAAGGAACGCCGTTGAACCTCTGAGGTTTAAGCGATGTTGATCAGTGACCTGATGAAGTCTGAACTTATAAAGCCAGAAGAATCGTCAGCTAAGTAAATTCAACAACTTGTAAACACTAGTTTATCAACTTCAGGTTCGAATGAAGAACACGGCGAGTAGCATTGATGAATTGTTTTCGCGTCAAGACACTGTTCAGTTATTCTGGGAGCTTATGCAGGCACGACCTCACGGGCAGCGGTTAGTTCATTCTGAGTTATTATGCTACCGATTGACTTGTAAACTTTAATGGAAACGTCTTTGTACGTTTAATCTCTCACCCGTTGGGTTATTGTGATGCTCCTGAAAAGTGGGTACCATGAAATGGAGGAGTTAAATAATAATGAGGCAAGTTTGGGGGCTGATCAGGAACTCTTAAGATATAAGCGAGGCGAAAAAATATTTTTCGCTGTATGCCTCAGATGTTCAGGATTATCAAAGGTGTAAAAATCCAAGTGATACAGGGATCATTAGATATTGGGAATGCTCGTGATGAAGGTTATCCGAGGTGATTGGAAGGTTGAGTTACAAAAGTTTCCATAATCGTAGTTGTCTTTTCCATTGATTCCAATCAACGAAAACCGATCGAGGAATACTCGTTTCGAAAAATTCCGCCAAATATTTATAGATCTTTTCCGGAGACGTTTTGCCCTTGACATGTAAGTTTTAACCGTTCAAGTGAGTTTGACAGATTAATGCAGATGGCGAAAAAGTGGGTGCAATCACTTCCGAAGAACACACTATAGCAATGTTGCGCGTCTGTCTAACATTTCTGTGGTGAGCATTTTGACACTGTTCTACGATCAGAGGGGCTTTAACGACCCTTAACAACTATGTCTGTTCTCTCGCAAATCACCTTCTAAAGATGTCGAAATCCACATCAAACACGTCCAGGTCAACTCGTTATGAGCTAAATCCTATCAAAGCTTTATGGTGGGACTCCGTGTGAAACTACCATAATAACTACTTTTGATAGGAGTTTCGGCGGAACGTTTTGTTCATCCGTTTTTTCATATCACTTCGTGTTTGGTAGTAACGTGTATACTGATACCTCCAAACGTGCAGATCCCTTAGTTACCAGAACATTCCCATTGGGTTGTCCCAGAAATCAAGGGACAAAAACTGAAATTGTGATAAGCAGTCGTCTTATTCTAGACGCGCTGTTATTCCACAAATCGTACCTAACAATGGTCATATGCTTTCAATTCCTACAATTAATATTTTGGGACTAATATCTATATGGTCAGATGTGGGGTTTTATGATGGTTTTCAACTTGCAAACTGGATGAATTGCTCTACGAACAGAATTTAGCAGAGGCCTTGCAGTATATATTTATACTTCACAGTGTTTTGATGTGTGGATGACGTTTATTAGCCACCCATATTTGTCTTATTTATAAAACAAATGACTGGTGTTGGGCTGCTTGTTTTTTGCAGTCTAGTTCAGACTGGCAACTGACCTTCGTAGTATGAAACTGGGCTTTCCCCATAAACTGAAACAGTAGAAGGTTTGGTTGAAAGCTTCTATTGTAGAATTTTCTGGTGAAATTTTCAATGCACTTACAGCACTTTCAAGACTACTGAGCGAACCCTCAGTATTGTTCCGCAGATCTTTGAAAGTCGTAAATTTTACTCTGCCCGTGAAACGTTGGGTGTGCGTACAAAGTTTCGTTCGTCATTCAGGCTCAACCTTTTTCACTAGTGAACGCCTGTGGCATTTTGATTAGCAAATTTAATGGACATGAAGATTATGAAGTAAGTTTAGTGGCTTCCTTATATAATAGAGACCTGGTGCGGGAGTGCCCTCAGGGGAATGTAAACTTGCGCAACTAATATGCTGCTGGTGATTTATCCGAGATCCACCCTCAAATTATGTGCAGAAAACTGGAGGAAGAATTTCGACGAAGCGTGTAGACAAAACAACAGCTTCATCCATAAGAAAATACTCTGCAGTAAAAGCTGATTGAACAATAGGTCGTTATTTGACCTCGATCGGTCGTGCTACTCTAGCAAACCGCCTTAACCAGTCCAATTAAATTTGCTGCATCCTATTTTACGTTGCTAGCGTTGTTTAATTTGGATACTGTGGCAGCTACATCAACTATATATTGAGTTCCGCGCATCCACAGATATTGAAACCTCATTACCATTTTGCGATAACAGGTTAATCTGAGCGTAACGTGAACGATTCCAGGAGGGCTTGACATAAAGTGCGAGTTGACTCAATAAGCGTCCTTATTGGCTGCCTACTCTGTTGTGTTTTAGGGAGAGCGCAGCTTCTGTGTGACAGTCTTCACAGCAGGCACACCCTTATAAATTAACACGATCAATTACGCGTTTATGTTGCCGCGGTCTCCACACTATTCTCCTCTGGAGTCTATTGCACTATTGCGTAAGGCTCGAAGCCGTTGCATGTTTGTTCGTGGACAGAATTTCTAGCTTTGGCTGCAATCATCTAAGACGTGCGAAATACGATAAAAAGAACCACTGATTTAAGGGAAATATTTACATCTACCTCAAGACGAAGATGCGCTATTTTCTGTACCAAAAATCTGTGGGGTCATTACAGTCGCATTTATTAAAATATACAATTTCGGTACGCATAAACATCAACGTTTGCCTACTATGAAACGGGTCAGTAGGCTGACACAGCATTATTTCAGGAGGCCAAACTCGGACATCACCCGCGGTAAAGTTGATGGCGATTTATCTAGGATACACCTGTAAGTTCCTACACTATAATTAGAAGGGAGCACGAAATGCACTCCATAAGGCATTTATTTTTATACGCTAAAAATACCTTTTTAATCGGAGTCGTTACAAGTAGCTGACAGGGTTCCACACAGCGCGAACATTCCTTCAAGGACGTCATCACTTTTCCTAATGGCATGGTGACTAAACATTTGCACGATGAAGTTTCAACTGTGACTGGGGAGAATATATTTGCACTCAGCGTTGAAAATATTAGTAAGAATAATATGCGCCCGCATGCATGGTAAACGTTTGAACAAATTTTGCTAGTCAGCGCTCTTGTCAAACAACGAGTTCTACCAGTATAGCCATTATTGCGGCATTCCCGCGTAGTTTGGCTGTTTGGTAGTCATAGGTATCCCGGTTGGGCATATGCATCCCTCTATGTTATTTTTTTACGGTGAAAATGCAACCCCTCTGTTAAAACACCAATAAGATTGCGGACACTTTACATGTTATGGCCTCTTAATGGACATTTTGCACCGGTTATAAAAAGAAGAAAAATGGAGATTTGACCCAACCGTTATTCTGGATACAGATGCACACATTACGGGTCTCTCCCTGCTCCACCATTGCTGGAAGTCAATCAGCTCGTCACTGTAAGAATATGTTACTATCCCGATACCGCACTGAATTATTCTTAGGAGGAAGTTTGCGTTGCTCATCTTGCACAACGGCAGGTCTTTGAAGGTTCCATGTAAGCTCACCTTACCAACCTAAACTGCGGTGAGACTCACTTATCTTGTCGCTGAGCTTTCCAGATGGGTGACATGTCAGAAACCCCTCCGGCTTTAGGAACATCATAATACACATTCAAACGAGACAGTCCGATTTAGGTCTGCAGTGATGTCCGCCAAATTCATCTGAATTTATCCCTTCCAAGAATAACCACGATGAACACCTTTTGGCCAAATTTGGACACCTAGGTATTGACCAGGACCCATAGAGTTTAAATGTCAACACGCATGATTCTGTTAAGGAGACAGAAGTCGTTTAACCGATTTGTTGAATTTTTACTCATTAATAGAATCTCCCTAAATTAGTCCAAACGTTAGGTGTAATCCCATGTAAGCGATAGAAGAGGCTGCCCTATCCGGTCTCTTTTCTGTGGTCGAGCAATTTCTGATTAGCCACAATGCAAATTTTGACTTCGTATGCATAACATGCTTATCTCCTACACTGTCAAAGACAATGGAAGCCGGATCATTGTTTTCAATTTCGCAAAGTAATTTTCAGATATAATTTGAAATGGGCGCCCAGTCAGGTATTTTTTCAGGAAGGTCATATTCCTGAAGGTTAGCTAGGAATACCCGAAACCTACTGAGACCCTCAAACTCGACTAAACGCCGATCAAGGCCAAACAGTGCCTCTCAAATTATATGGTACGAAGCCGTCTTACTTTTGCACCCGCTCTTTGCAATAAAGCTGTTGTGTTTCTTGTTGCTGTGTCTCTTTTCGGCAATAAGGTACTGGAGTGGGGACAGCATGCATAAGAGTTTTGTTACATAATTTATCTACTTCCTACTAGATCACTTCTTTTACTAGTGCGGAAGCGATACGAGAATCGGCTCCGGGTCAGAAAATTTGACGGGCCTGGTAAATATTCATACATTTTGTGACAGCGAATGAGGGGTGCACACGAATGAGTTACTGCCGAAGCTTGTACTCAAATATACCTATCCCGAAGGAAGAAGAAGAAGAAAGCACCCGCATAGAAATCCCCGGATTGAACAAAAACCGGTACGTGGTTTTTGTTATTAACTTTGTGAAAAGTTCCGCATTACGGCTTAACCGGATCCGTCTAACGAATGCGCATACACCACAATTTGGTTTTCTATTGAGCAGCAAAAACCAGGGACAAACAAAACACATCCGGAAGACGGGAACCAAAGAGCAGAGGTGGCACAAAATGGATGAGTCAATATTGATTACTATGAGGATTCCGCTCCTTTCTCAACCACCTTCTCTTGCGCCCATGTGACTAGTTGCGATAGAAGGTTGACCCGGCAGTTAGTCTTCCAGTGACATTGGAACTTCTCTCATTTTCAGCGCAGATGAAGATCAGTTGGCCCAAGACGTTCACAGGTAAAAATCTTCGAACGTGATCGTGTGGATTCAGAGCGACATGTACATCCGCAGGCGTGATGCGAAACACTCGGCACTACTGGAAGCCTCGTCTAAACTAGACAATCAATAGAGAGACGGTCTAGATGACATATCATTTTCTGAATATACTTGGCTGCGCGTATTTTTATACTATCTGTTTGACTGAAGGTCTGTTTAGAATTAGAATATCTCAAATTCATCTTTGATACGAGCACTCTATACATACTGCTGGTCCAAGATAATTCGGTTCTAAGCATAATTTTGGAAAGTAAAAGAAGGGCACATTTTGCCTATGCAATAAATGTTGCACACCCTTGAAGAGGATTAGGGCTGAAAATCACTATCAGCATAATTCTCATGTATCAGTGCATTTCCTGGAATTACCACTGTTGAACTACAAGGCAAAGCTTGGCAACAGTGGAATTTTAAGGTGGAGCACCCTAAATATTCTTACTGAAGAGCTGGTTCCTGTGCAGCAGTTCGCAGGGTCTAAATGTAAACTGCTGGTGACTCAAGACAAAATATTCGTGTCCGTGCAGGGAAGCCAATCTCAGTTCATGAACCGGAAAATGGCGTAGAAAATTCAAAACTCCTTAAACCTATACCTGTATGAGTTCAGGTTTCATGATGATGGTAAATCAGATTTTCCAAACTACTGAAGTGTTATCGTCCTTCAGGATTGTTCACAAATTTCTTCTGACAAAATTGTCAGTATTCGTAGTTTCTGCAAAGTCATTGCATAGAGTGAACAGTAGACCTTTTCTGCTCCACATTTCTGCTGCATATACCTCAATTTCTGTTGCTTGTCTGTACGTGGATTCTTATAATATTGGGCTTGCTATGTTGGCACGAATGGAAAAGCGACATCAAATTCTGGCCCAGAACTGACGAGCATATTTTGCTGAATATGCAATTTCTTGCTTCGGGGATCTACTCCGTGACCATGACTGGATCCCCAGTAGAGTCGAAGTCATTTTGGTGAGCTTATACGCGAAGTTATATGTTGGAAGTTTTATGGCCTTCCGTGGGGCAGATCTTCCTGGTAGTTTGTTGTTGACTGAAATGCTTAGCAAAACATGTGTGAGCGCTTTCTAATTTAGCAAAAGATACACAATGCCAATGTGGTTTCCGGAGTCTGGGGTCCAGACGCACCGTTTAATGAAAACTTATCACTGCCCGGAGGTACCCTCAAATACCGTTGTCAAAAACCGCCGAGTAAACTGCTCTTTCAATCAGCTAGTGGATATTTGTTTTACGATCTTTCTTCACATATACATTGTTCTCCGTGGCCGGGAAAGCCGTTGAAGACGTGTTGAACGTTCATTTACGTTAATCTTGGGCTAGGTATAGTGCCAAGTTGTCAAACTGACTGTCTTTTAACGAGTTATTTCATCTGTGGCATGGGTTTCGTCAGGAAGTATGGGAGAACCTGGCATATGAAGTAACACGTCAAATTGAACCATAAGCTTATTGCAATCATTCCCTTGCCTTAATTTATGCTTGAGCTTCCCGACAGCCCATAGTTAATTTACTAAATTTAGTAAGGTTGGCAATTGTATTTTGTCCATTATACCAGCAAGACATGTATATGATAGGAAGCGGTAACTCAGAGGCATCCCTCCTTTACTTCCTATAGTTCATATGACCGATGTAGAAGAAAGATTGGAGCATGTTTACTAAAAACCTAACGGTTCTTCAACCCCGCCTCGATTGGTCTCTTGTTTATTCTGCTACAGCTGAGACACTCTGTAACACCAAGACTAAATAGCTGCAGAAGTAGTCTTAAACCACCTTTTAGAATAAGCCATGAATTATCATCATTGAAACTCTCATCAAAGTGACAAAATGTCATTCGACCAAGCTAAGGACTAAGCTGAGCACCTTTACTTCAACTTGCTTACTGTACTGTGATGTTAGTTGGTTTATAACATTTTTACTACTTAATATGCATACTACCATCAAGCATACAGGTCTTCATGAAGAAGATTAGGACAACTAGCCTTAGTGTTGACTCTGGAGCATCATACGAACAAACTTACTGACCTTTGGCTACTTTTGACACATATAGGTTACACCCACATCCTGGTGCTTTGGAACCAAAATAACACTTGCCATCAGATTAGTATCGGAGGTGCAGCGTGCAGAATATCGTGCATAAACTGGGCTCTGCCATCTGTACGGCCATGAAACTTGCTGAATAATGTTTGTCTGACACATGAAACAATGAAACTATACGTGGATGACTAAGCTAAATTTGACTCAAGCCGAAAAAATATACATTCGCCTGCTTGTGCAAGTAAGAGTCACATGCCGACGTGGTCGCCGTGCCACAGAGCTTTGCCAGTCAATATTCTCTGGAATCATCTTCTGAAACCATCAGAGGCTGCCTTGAAAACAGTTTATGTACTCCGTAGAGTGAGCAAGTCAGTATGCAATACTTGACCGATTGTGTCGCTAGACTAAAAGATTGTTCCAGCAATAGGTAGATGGATTTAGCAGAATTAGCACTCATCTGTAGGCGGGGAATGACTTGGTTTATAAGTACTACAATGCCCAATATTAAGAATTCTCTGAGAACTCCGGGGAGGCCCTCATCGGATACCGTCATTTGTAAGTAACTCTTCTGGCGTTATTATTCGTTTGACAAGAAGTAAACAGACCTAACTTTCTTGCTTACACACACACCTACACTTACGGTTGTCGGCTGAATTTCATAACCATTGAAGTGGTTTTGTGACGTCTGCGAAATACATCAGCGCACCCAGAATTATGGTGTCATACAAAGTAGCAAAAAGTTGTTTAACATGAAAAAAGTTACCGGTTGTTAATCATGCAATCAGTACCTGGAGAAATTAAGAGGCACAAACGTGTTTCCGATCACTAAAGTTAGTGCAGTAGTCGCTTGTTAAAAAATACATACATAGCGAAGGCTGAAGTAATCAAGTGGTATACGAGCAACCTATTTGTAAGATATATCAGGTACGGTAGTCAGTGGGGTAAACTTGGTGAAATAATGATTGATGACAGATGTGCTTATGCAGGAAAATCACTGTATGCACTTCTGCACCCAGATTTTCATCTTCAGCTAGTTGGCAATTCCAGGTCCACCGATCCAAGACTCACGATGCTACTTTGAATCCTTCGTAAGTGCTATCGAGTATGTAGTAGCAAGATGAAAACTGGATATCTTTCAGTCGGAATTTTGTGGGGCCTTTGAGAACCACCTAAGCGGAAAAGGCAAGGTGTACTTAAGAGCAGTTTCGTGTCTAATCAGAATCATCAGCACTAAACATCCCAAAACCTCCTCGGAATTTCAGACTTGGGACGTCATTGACTAAGAATGGCTAATCAGAAGCGCAATTAACTCGCACTTAGGTAGGGACTCGTGTTACTAGTCCCGTAGTAAGGAAAGCCTAACTACATCGTGTGTTGGCTGGCTCTGCCGGATATATGCTTCCCCTGAAAAATGGCAGTCATTGTTCAAAATATTAGGCGTCATGGTTTTGGCAGTCAGTGTGCTCACATTCCTTTAAAAGAAGGCTATTGAAGCAACTAGGAGCTTCTAGCGCATCCTGAGAGTTTCGCCCTTTGGAAGGAATTTAACTCATCAAGGAGCACGACCTTCTTTCGAAAATACCACGGTTGTAAGTGGAAAAATTATCTTTGCCAGATATGAGATCTTGTTTTGTTTAAGACCATACATAGTTAAACATGCTATCAGACAAACAGTGTTTTGTAATAATCAGACTATAAAAACGCGCAACTTGTGTTAGTTACATTTGGGCGCTGTTTGGATTCATGGGACATTTCGTCCATGATTTCATTAAGCTGAACCGTGGAACAATGGTATTCCAGTGCTCACCGAAACCCTCACATTATATCAGTTGAATCAAAAACACTATTGAATGCTTGGATAATAAATGTAATGAAACAGAAATTTTGGATTAGATATACGCTGAGATGAGATGTACAATCGATGCTCCAAAAATAATTGGCAAGTAACTAGGGTGGCGGCTAGTCACGTGATTGTTGCAAAGGTCTGAACTGCAACACGACACTTTGGCCCGAAGATCATTGCTCATGTCGTATTGAAGGACGGTTGGACACTGGTCAGCACAGCTGAGCATTGTTGACGTAGCCTTGCCTTGAAAATATGTCCTTGTCATCTTTTTTGGAAAATTTGAATGGTTGAACAAATTAGTGGTGCTTTGAAGATAACCTTTAACTGTGGTAAAATCCGTAGTTAGTTTTGAAGTTCGCCAGAACGAGAAATGCTTCAGGTTAAAGAGTGCTTTACTGTTTGTTCCCCTTGGTCAAAATGCATAAAAACAATTACTGCTAGTTCTTTTAAACTAAACATTTGTATGTCTTCAGAATTATTGTAGATTAAACAAGAGTCTGATAACATTTAAGAAGGCTCCCAAATCTCCATCCACATTCAGAGGCAAACTGTGTCTGGATGTCTGATTGAAATTCGGCTGCGGTGGGGTTTATATATATAAACCTGGACAGATTACCAGCGCAAATTATGGCTATGCAACAGTTGAAGTTTAAAATAGCTTCTCCAGATATGAAAATGGCAGGGCATTGTTTTTTATAGAAGCGGCCATTTGGATTGCATCCGTGAAATGTCTGTTTGAAAAGTCAGCCATTTTCGGCCATAGTTCCCGACGAAATAGCAAACATTTTCAGTAAGCAAAAATATTTTGCCCAGAACCTGATGCATTTTCAAAAGCATTTCGTCAGTATCTTGCTTGTCTATCCTACTTCTTGAGGTCTCGTGAGGAGATCAACGCATTGTTGAAAGAGTCATTGGCTGTAGACACTACCTCCTATTGAAGGTGCTTCGAGAGTTACATATATAGGTAACGATCAAAGAAAAATGTTTACGGCTGAACTGCACATCCCTCTTCTGTAGTTTCGGTCATGCTAATGAAGCTACACCCAAGGCTGCTGAAAACTCTTTGAAGGCCCTCTTGGGGCTCATCGCTTCCCCGAGTTTCCATGAACACTATGTTCTGCGTGAACCCAAATTGGTCTGGTCGCTACAACTATACCCTAGCTGATATTTAAGTGGGTGTATTTGTTCAAGCAATTCCGTTTACCAGAGCGTGAACTCGAAAAGATCCCCTGGTCTGCACAGGGGTACGGTACTACGGTATTAATCAGTTACACCTTAAGCCAATGCTACCTGATGTGTATACATATGTGCACCGGATGGAATTCAGTGAAAAAGCTCAGCATTGGAAAAATATGTTCACTACAACCGGAAAATTGACACTGAGGAAACTTTGTAGAAGAACTTACCAGGCAAACTTTGCACGACCCTGTGACTGAAACACAGTTTGTGTTGTTTTTTACTTTCGGTGGGCACAGCATACATTCATAACATTGGATTGCATCAGCTACAGTGGAGGAGCGTATATTGTTGGTGAAAGCTTTCTAACTCACTTTCTCGTGACGTTTGAATAAAGAGAAATATAACAAGCGGAAAAAATAACATTACTCAGGATGTAGCGCGCGCCTTTTGTTGATTCATATTGCGCTTGTGGTCCTTTATACAGCCTAGGGTTTGCTGAGCGAGGACGCTCTGGTATCCATCTGTAGTAGTAAAGGCAAGTGTGACTGAATAGACCACCGTCTATTTGAAAATGACAACTATACCTGTGCAGGCACGCTTTTACCACGTACTGACTGCTCTTTCGGGCGTACTCGTTTTGACGCACGTTTTTCATGGCATAGTGTTTTTTAACAAACTATGTTAAACATTGTCTAAATGACAATGCGCATCTTTTAATTTAAGTACCGCTAGTCTCAATCAGGAAAGTAGAAAGTCAATATAAAATAACTCTAACTGTTCCTTCAATGTCAATCCTGTCTTCTTGGTTCCGGACACTGGGGTAACATTGAGACATAATCCATTCCGCATTTTAATTTGTCCGGCATAAATTCCGGGAAATCAGTGGTTTTGTTCATTATGCTTTCTGTCCACACACGATAGAGTGACAGCAAATCCAGGAACAAAAACGCGTATAATCACAACTTAGATTAATGAGCACACAGTTTACTGACGCTGGGTGTTTTAGGGTGGGGAAGGCTGATTTTACTGCTTTATCTAGAACGTTTGATGTTTGATTCAAAAACACAAGTTATTCAGGGTTATGTATATATTTGGTTCCTTACGACTTGAAATTTTGGCTAGAGTGCAAAGTAGCGGGAGCATATTCGATGGGAAGTGGTGATCGCATATCAGGGGGAGAAATTAACTGCGACACCACAAACAATTATCCATTACTATTAGAAAATCAAGTGTTACGGTATAAAAGGTATACTTTTTCTGTCCGGCGGAATGATGGAAAGGGGTAAGTTAAAAACTAAAGTTAACTGCTTTATAGGAACGCACATAGAACCAAATAAATCCGCTCTCTTATCCGAAAGCATCGAGTACTAGCCTTTGGACATATTAAAATCAACTATTTCTGAGTTGCTAGACTGCTGTTGAGATTTTTCGTGTCCGACAGCGCCGCACCTGCATGTGTTAGTATAACTCCGGTCTATCTGAGCGTGCGACGGTGCTCCATTGTACAAGTGCACTTCATATCGGTTTCATTCCATTCGCCTTTCCTAGGATATCTGATAATGGAAATGAGATAAGGGTTGATGATATGTACCGAGTCCCACGCAAACATAAAAATTCGATCGATCTACACCTTTTGTCGTGAATATGCATAAATTCACTAAACACTTGTATAACAAACGCATAAATTCACTAAACACTTGTATAACAACGCATTTTTGCAGCCAAATTTAGGTTTGATTACCTCCTGAACGCCCGACTGAAGCCTTGTATTGACCGGTCATTATTTTGAAACATACCAACATTGATGTTTTAATAAGCTTTTCGTTTATTCAAGGTGTCCACGAGTAGGAAGAAAGATCACTGTCGTTGTTGAAGCTATAATTATAAGTTTACCTTGTGTTATGTGGAACCTGAGGGTAAAACTTTGAAAACATTTGTTCCACTCAACCAATCAGTGAGAAAATTCTAGGATAGTCACGTATACTAAATCTGACTGTTCCATTATATCAACCCAGACAGAAGACTTTCTTTACAAACTGATGAAATGTGCACTAGGATAGAAAAACAGGGATCCCACAGGACAAATGGTCGATCAAAACATTCAAAGGATAGGGTTTGGCGCCTTAATAGCGGCGGTCTGAACATATGTGCTGGCTTGGCGTCAGCGATTAAAAAAACTGGAGGCTGACTGGGCGTAGTGAAGTATTACCTGAGACAATTTGAAATCGCCCTACAGAAGTGTTACCAACTTACAAGTGTACTTCAGTGCTGATTGTGCAGTCCGAATTCCTTTATAAACAGCAAGAGGACTCTGTACTATCTCTGTTCAGTTACCTGACGATTGTACACAACGGGTCACTCTGAATATAATTTTGACCAAGTTGGCGTGAAAGCTTAACGCGCTCAGACAGACGGAGGCGGGATCTTGCTAGTCAAAAGCCTAATTAGGATTTCAACCTACAGGATCATTGTAATATAACGAGATGCAATTCATATATCTCTTAAACTAGCCATCTTCACTCAAGTGAAATCTTGCTTAGGATAACTATGTCTAGCTAAGTGTTTGCGATATTTTTGGAAGCCATGCTGATTGTATTTCGGACAGTTGGAAATGTTAGTGTTGGTCGGCTTACTAGGCGCATCCCTTAGTCGCTCGCCTTACCGACTTGTTTGGGGTATTGTTTAGCGTATTATTTTAACGGCTGAGATTGCGGCCATTCGGTACTTGTGATTACCTAACCGCACTTCATTTTATGTCTAAAGAAGCTTCAAAGGTTATCAAACAGGTATCTCGGCTGTTTTGATTTGTTTATCTGACTACTGGTTATGCGAAAATCTATTTGCTCCGCTGCTCTGTCGACTCGACTTTTCTTTAACCAAAGCCAGCAATTTCTCTGACAATTTTGTGCACTTAGTGTTTCGACGTTGACTTGCTTCATATATACTCAGTCGGATGTTTACACGGCCGACTTTTTAATCTGGCATTTAGGCTCGCCTATCAGAACAATTCGTTAGAAATGCCTGTAAGTTTTAAATAAAAATTATAAGCAATCTTTATGATAGGTTTACAGTGTTTATGTATTCGTTTAAGTGAAAAACATTCTGAGCATACTGCACGTAAGTATCCCAATTAATAACCCTGTGATGCGCCATTCTTTAGGACTTGTACTGCACATAAAACGAGCACATTCTGAAAATTCAGAACTCGAGTACTAACAGAGGAAATGGTGCACTGGTGAAATACAGATGATTTATAATTAAATTTTTACAGGAAACGTTTCAGTTCGCGATAAATTGCTTGTCTTCAATGGTGTAAGACATGTTTAAAAAATTTAATCATAACAACAAAGTTCTTGTGACACTTGAAAGAAATACTTCACTGTACATTATAATGGTAAAATTATACCAGGCTTCCAAATTCTCCAAAATTTCTTGACTAAAGTTCAGAAAACTAAACTGTCGTCAGATTTACAACTTCAGGCCTTTTTCGAACAGTTGCCGTGCTATTAACTTGTTGACAATCCCGTCCGTATTTTTAAGCTATAATTTTAGGTTTAACTTGTGTTCTAGGGAAATATCTGAAATGGGATTCCACTAATAAGCCTATACTATGAAATATAAGACATTTTGCAATACTTCTTATTGTACTTCGGCACAAAACTGAAAAGCATCGCAGTAAATATATTAGTCAATTTTCTGAGGAAAACTCTAAGGTCGCCATAATTTTTAGTGCGCCTAACAACTGGTTGCGCTTCCCACTCATAGATGTAAATTTTAAGCTGAATTTGCTCAATGAGCACATCGCCTTGAGCTAGCTACACACAATCCAAATTGTGAGGAGGCACTTTCTGCAGAACATCTGATTTAGTGCGAGTGCACTCAAAGGTTGAATCAGTGTTTTGAATGAAATCCTACCGGAATTTCGTAGATTTTGAAATATGCAGTTTATACAGAATAGCTGGGACGCATGCATTTACGATAACCTGTTTTATTCATTCAACCGTAGATTTATTTTACGGATAATCCTGTCGCACTGTGGAAGGATAAACCAGTATGTGACCCTATATTCAAGTTGAGTAGTCTTTTATCCTGGTGGGCCTAGTAGTCTTGACCGAGTAGGAAGAAATGGGATATTACGATCAATTGTACGTACTGAAACGTGCATTGCATGGAATCTGCCACAGTCGGCTAAACGCTTTATTCACGATGATAAATCCTTTTTAACTGCAAACAATATTCGTTTTTTTTGCTGCATCAGGTAGTATCCTTTAGGTCTACGGCAGGAGGAAATTTCTACTAGCATAATGCTTAGATATGAGTTTACTGGGCGCCGATTCCATATAGAAATGTTGATTTCGTGGATATTATCACAAATTGGCAACCGCTACATTTGTAAAACTTTTGAAAAATATCGCGGTGAAGAGCCCATGAAAACACTGCATACGGCCATTAAATATGATACTTGCAAACACCGGCTGAATGAGATAAGAGGAAGTTGGCTGATCATGATATTCCTGAGGATAAAGTACAAAGTAGGGTCATATGTGTTATTTCAGTTATCTAACTTACAAGCGGTGGATATACCGCCCGAATGAAATGGAATTGAATTTGCATGCAATTTTTCGGGTGAATGGATCAGGCAATCGAGACACTGACTGTCTTATTGAGGAGCGGAGAGATAGGTTGCTAAACTCGCTCAATTTGTTACGTAACCCTAATGCATTTGTTTCTTTGCGTTTGCTTGTATAGCATTATGCACGCTTTAGCTTATGACGCTGCGCTGCATAGCCCACCCGTTTAACTGCCCGGGTATTAAATGTCTGATGATCGTAGAGGTCCGTAATCCATTGTGCTCCATCATTCTAGTTGTTTCCCAGTAACCAGCCAAGGGCTGTATGTTATTTCATTCCTTTCGTAATCTGGATCAGATGGGCCGGTCCTGCTTCTCGTTGCCTGAACTTCGGGCATATCGCCGAATATTTTTCACTCCTCAGTCACTCGACTTGCAACAATTACTGACTCTATTTTCTATTCATTTTTGCATAGCCCCATACTACTTAGTGATGAGTCTGCGACGTAGTCTGGTTTTATCGTTGACATAACGTTTACTGCTGCGTTTGTCGATTGCGGTGACCAGTTTGGTGCTTCCAGATAAGATGCCCCTGCAAAATTCTGTTCTAGAAACGGGCCAGGAAGAAAGAATCGACCATTATTCTGGTGTCACTGTGCCAAATGAACACAGTTGTCAATATTGATAAACAACTAGATTCACAAGTGTGAAAGTTGACCTGCGTGCTCTTAAACGAAAGAAATTATGGTCACTGCTGTATCAAATCTAGGCACACGAGTTGATTGCGTAATAATGCAAAGGATTAGTTCAATATTGATAAACAAGTGAAGTCACAGATGTGAAAGCTGACCGGCGTGCTCATATATGAACTCACGGTCAATAATGTATCACATCTCGACACACAGGTCGAATGTAAAATAAGTATGGTTACCAAGAAAATTAGTACAAAAACAGCTCACCAACACGAGAGTTTGACTGACTGGATCTTTGCTTACAATGTCTCCTACTTGCGTTCTTATGGTTCCTTTAATGCGCGTTTTTTTGAATACTTTAGCAGCACATCTGACTGTGGCAAAAATATTACTTTAATTATTCTCTAAATTTTAGTACAACTAGTTGCAACGTGTTTTTTTCTTGCTGTTTACAGTGATTTCTGTTGCGAACTCCGCCTAAATATATACAAAAATTGCATTCACACTCAACCAGTTCACCACAGGTAATCTGATATTAGTGATGAGTTACACATTCTTTGTATTTTCGGCACTTTTATCCCCCCAAATAAGTCCCAGCACTACCACTGCTGTCACTGTTCCTCTGATTTGAGATGTACATTTTCCAGGTACTAAGTGATTTTGGTGGCCTTCTGTGGTGTGCATATTTTAAACGCCTATACTGGAAAGGCTGACAGTTTCAAGAGCCGGCTGTGAGATTTGTATTTGGTGGTCACAATAGTCGTCTGCTATCCTGACATAATTACCATCGTTTGGTCACACCAAAGTGGGGAATTAAAAGCCTAAATTACTCGAATCATTATAACTCACAAAAGCAGCTTTAATTCGTCTTCTTGAGCGTTTCACTTTGGGTGTCTGAAACACCTGGTGAGCTTGTTAGCTTTACTTCACCAGCTCAAACTGGACGAAATCAAATAACGTCACGTGGGAGCGGGAGAATTCATGCTTCAGCTGTGTGACTAGTTTGTAGACTTTCCGGACCGACAAGCCACTAGCAGCCTCCGACTGAACGTATGGACTGGCATGTCTACCGTTGCTGCCCAGTGTCACGTGACAAGAATTTTGTTTATGTGTAGATAGCTTCAGGATTTGCGACATTTATTTTCACATTGCTTTTACTCTTGATGGTACTTAGAAAGTCTAAGTGCTGACTCTCGGGAATTTTAAAATAGGGGTACTGGCGTTCGAAGGAAATAAGTAGCTCTCATGTTCTAGTCCTCACCCGAAAGATTTGCTACACTAAAGAGACCATAGCGTCCTTCAGGGTGGTAGATGGTTGACTGGTTACCTTAAATAATCGTTGAGAGTTTGAAACTGGGGTCGGTGACTTTTCACTCATGACTATGCGAAATTTTTCATATTTTTCCGCCAATCCATACCTAGAATGTATGTACGTGTTCAAGCATCTTCTTTGCAGTTTAGCTGGTTTGTTCTTCCCCAAAAGATATAAAGGATCTCAGAGCATCTTCTAATAAAATACTACTACTAATAATATAGTTGCCGTTTAGCTGGAAAGATTTTCTGAATATTGGACTGTCTCTAAAAGGAATATCAGTGCAAATTTGCAACTGAACTTAGATTATTCTGGAAGGTGTCCATCTAATGAGATGGGTTTGGTCTCATTGAATTGCTTGTTCCTCCTTATCCCCAGTAAGTCAGTCATTGTGTTTTTCTGCCAAAAATCATATGACCAGTTTCTTTTAATATTATGCATTCTGTACATCTGGACGGTCCCAAAAATTGTGCTTATTTCACTTTCACTTTGTAGAAGTAGGCTGTTTTTTCCTGAACGAATTGATGGTCATGTCTTTTGAAAATCATCCACGCGGTCGTTTACTGCAATGTCTATGGTCGTGAAAAGTCCATCAAAACAGTAACCCATGATATAATGTTGTATGTTGTTTCTCAAACAAATGCTTTCGACATGGATACAAATCACCCGCAAGTAACATTTCAGATTTAGGCTACTATGCGGCGGAGAAGTAGACGAAGAATATAACAAGTTTTGTGGCTGCAACTAATTTCTTTCCTGAAACAACTGCGTCACGGTGAGTTATTTTACAAACGGCTCCATCAAAAACATGGGTCCACAGGTGAGAGAGATGGTGGGTTGCGCGGATAGCCTTTCTTTCTGAATTCACCGCGCTCCAGCGGCAGGCAAAAAGACGTGCTAAGCTAAAATCCCCCGTTTAGAGCTTGTTACAGCTTGTGCAACAACTAGACTTGTAGGGATTCTCGAGCGGTTATACCGTCTAGTATCGTGGTATAAGGCAATCCACAGCAGCTTCCACATTGCGGTTTTTCCACGCCGTATCTGAGGTCAATATTCGGGCAGAGGTATTTCAAATCATTTTTGCAATTTTCGAACCACGCTGTGGAATTTCATATGGTGCTGGGTGGTTTTTCTAACGTCCCGGTTAGGTTTTTCTTTCTTTGTGGTGAGAATTCTTGTGGATAGTACACTCACCATTATTGGTTACTTTTACAGCGTGAGCTCCAGTATTAACTGCTTATTTTTAATGAAGCTCCATAATAGCATGCGGCGATGCTTTTCAGTAGACGTTGTGGATATATTGCCGTAAAATCAATTATAAATCTCCAATGAGGTGCTTAACTTCTAAAGAGAAGCAACTTGACCATCTTGCCATTGACGATGTTTTTGATACACTTAAGGATCAACCAGCATGCGAAGATTGAAAACTAGAAGACCGTCGTCGCAACTAGCACAACACACGAAATTCATTGAAGTGTTTTTCCTCACAGGTATTCGCTTTATTTACGCGAGTGGTTAAGCAAGATTTTTTCGCAGGTAAATCTGAGCCATTTCTTAAATGGTGGGATTTGTAGTACTGTTTGTGAAAGGTTCTTCAACTAGATTAGAACACAAGCATAAATATTTAGAGGAAGATTCGGATAAAATTAATCCGACCGAATGAGAAAGTAAACTTGTAGAAGTAAGTGATCTCGGAACTGGTTATACTCATTCCTTTGACCATTTTGCAGTTTTGCACACAATAATAACCTTAGGTCCGGATAATGTGCATTTTTACCACTGCACTGCATAAGTGGTCTGCAGGACTTATCGGTCCACAAAGTACCACACTGTTATTTTTGTGCCACATATGATAAAATATTGTGCTCTGAAGGTAAACGTCTTCTTTGGATAGAATCTCCTCTTTTAAACAGAAGTCTTGCGTCCCCTGCGTTATATACTGACGCGTCATCTATTTGTCACTGGGCTTAAGTGCGATCCTTTTGACGATGCAAACAACCACCTAAGCTGGAAACCGGCTCAAAAGTTCTACTGTTGTATTTCCGGTAGCAAATTTTAGGTGTTGTTTTTGGAGGTACAACTAAGTTCCACAGGTGGCTTATTTCTTACTCCTTGTGGGTAATAAAGCCTGACGTAGGTAGCAGGAACTTCTGGTCAATCGCAAGACATTAAATTTCGGATGGGGTATTAAATTGTGGATTTGCGAGCATGACTAACAAATCCTATAACTACTAACGGTTATTGTGGATGTAATAAAAGAAACGCAAGGCCTATAATTTATCCAGTAAAATCTATTGAGCTGACACACACTGATCCCATGCCTCTGAATTTGACACGGTAACGCACGTCTACCTTATGTAACGCTTTAAATCGGCCGGCTTTCAGGCAGATTACGGTCTGACAATCTTCGACTCAAATTTAAAGTTTTGCAAGGGAGATTTTCTAGTGTGTGCACCCAGCATATTGTCATGTGTTCACGTCAGGTCAGTTAGTTTTTTGTACGCTACCGACATTCGGGACTGATTTGTGTTTGGAGAGCCCCGAAGGTTATTTGAAAGTAAATGGTCTGGTTCATTTTGCATGGGAGAAAAGAGAATTCACTCATTGATCTAGAACACGAAAGTCAAACGGGTACCCATTAAAGGGACGAGTAATTGATGTAGCTCCTGTGAATCCTGCAAGTTCCCACCATCGCCCTTACATATTTGAGGACAGGGCGCTGGTCACCACGCGCTTCATCCACAAATGAACCGAATATCCTTTTTTTGAAATCAGCATAATTAGAATAGCTAAAAGTTTGTCATGCATTCTAGGTCCTTATTAAGCGGGTAAAAGGACAGTACCATTTTGTGTAGATTTTTAAATGTTTATTGACTCCAACCTTAATACTGACTTTTTCTTTGGGCGCGGAATTTCTTTTATATCATTCCAGGGATTTTAATGACTTACTGTTCCAACTCGCACTGGACGTACTAGCAATAATCCAGTCAGACTGTCGGTTGTAAATATCAATTAACAATCGCCAGAACGCCTTTCAGCCTGTCAGAAGCATACTCCAATCTCGTAGCACATTTATACTCAGTGAAGTAATTAAGAGATGTGGACATCTATGAACACGTTGTCAGACGCAGACATTCAGAACTACGAACGGCAGCACAATCAAAACAGGAGATCAAGCGCATAAGGGAAACCTGCCTGCAGATAAACACAAGACTCACTCGTAACTCGATGACAGTTGCGTGTGTGAAGTTGGCCAGTGGATTTCGGCGACCTCAAAGTTGAACTGTCGGGTCACCGAACCCGTATGAATAATATTCCGAAGCACCTTGTAAGAGGCCTCCACTGACAACTGTGGATACCGGAAAGGCAAAACATCGTACGGCCAAATCCTCGCCCACAATTAGGGAATGCAAAACACCAGGGTCGGTGGGCAATTAGTTCACACCCAGTGATTGTCGCTGTGAAACGGTCGCTAAGATTAATGGAAGCTTCAACCACACTAAAATAACAAGCGGCGATTCACTCAAAAGTAGGAGATCAGTGGGCAACAAAATGGATATCAATATACCAGGACCACGTTCCGAGAGTACCTTCTTCAGGCATTGCATGCTGCAGCTCCGGATCAAATGTATAATGACTAGTACGCACCACCAGCCGAAATACACAAAACCTCACATGGTGTCCGGCTACCATACGAGGTGCTTTGAAAGCGCATGTGCCCTTTTGCTTGGTGCAATACTACTGCCCAAACATGTCCAGTATGGGTAGATTCTCATGCGTATTATTATACTTTCAGAATAGCCGTCTGTTAATAGCTGTGGACGTGCTTCACGTGGATTTCGGACTGCGAGTTTGGAAAGGATGAAACTGTTTGGAGGAGGTACGTGGATAAAAGATAGAAGGATCCAAGAACAACGCACTGAGTAGTTCACATTGATTCGATGATTAATAATTGAATGTCGGAATCCTGCAAGGAGTGGACTGTGATAGTGAATGCTGTGCACTTGCATGGCGCTACTAAATATTTGCACATTTTTGGACGGAATTAAAGGAGACAACAAATGTTGTAAGACGCGCCAGATAAAATTGCGAATGAAGAGATGGACACGGCTGCTGTGTGTCTAGTAGCAGTTAATAAATATGGAGCCTGTAATCAGCATTTGTCAGCATTTATAAGTTTACTTCCGAAGCTATTTGGCAATAGTTGGAAGGAAACACAAATGAATGATTGCCTTTTATTGTTAGCATGTGACCGTCTCTCACGCAGGTTGATGAGTATAGTTACACGTGACATCTGTTCGGGTTGTGAGGTTTGGGGAAACATATGTTAAGGGAAGGAAGACAGGGCTCATGGAGACAAAGAACAACTGATGTTTGGTGTCTCTAAGCATCATGGTGATCGAGAAGGCATGGTCATGTTAATTCAACTAAGTAAAGCGTGTAAATTGCAAGAATTACTAACCGTGCGAACGTTTGTAAAGACTTTTGTTAACTA
This sequence comes from Clonorchis sinensis, assembly GCA_003604175.2. NCBI lineage: Eukaryota > Metazoa > Platyhelminthes > Trematoda > Opisthorchiida > Opisthorchiidae > Clonorchis > Clonorchis sinensis. Next base: position 135,760,030 of record CM030370.1, read on the forward strand.
CACACGACATCCGGTGACAACCATTTCTTATAGAACGCATTAAACATATGGCGGCAACCAGTTGACAGGAAAAAAGTGGGCGTACACTATTTGCTCACAGAAGGTTGCACTGACTAGATTACGCATGTGAAAGAACTTTGAATCCACCTCGGGGAATGCCAATTTGGGTGTGATTACTTCAAAACTGGTAAGTAGTCTCACGAATCAGTAATTTATCCAAAAGCCTGTATGGGATGTGGTACCATTTAAAGCAAGCAGTCAACCAAAAGGGATTCTTGAAGTTTAAGCAGACGGTTGGATCCGATGTCTAAGTCGGTTATTTCGTCACAGAGGTGCTCAACTTCTATATCTTTTAGATGTGCAGATCAAACGAAGTAGACAACCCAAAATCACCCACTTTCTAGGTTGACTACACTGCTAGCATATCTCTGTCTTGGGTGATCGGATGATGATTTAAATACTGTTATCGAGTGTAGTAATAATTTGTTGATATGAGTGAATCAATTTTGGTATTACTTTATTCGACTCGTCCCGGAAGAACAATAATATTGTACCCCTCCTAGAAATTTCAAAAGAGCGATGCAAAGCTTGATGAGTATACTACATTTCCGGCGAGTTGGTAGATTCGCTTTGCCCCCAAGCCATCTTTATGGGGCTATAGGTTATCCAACCCGATATTTGGTAACGGAAAGGTGAGTTCGAGAATATCACGCAGGTGATCTCGCGTTTATCACGTACGTATAAAATGTTTGTTGTATTTGGTAAACAAGAGGATTCCGTAGCACACCAGAGAATCACCGATCAGAGTATCTGTCCGAATTGACGTGTTCCTGCAGGTTAGAGTTTAACATGATAAGCATGACACGTAGTCTAAATATCTCCCGCGAGACAACCGTATCAGGCTTGCATTTCGCCTTTTGTGGAGATAAACAAATTACGCACTACATAATTTAAGACCCCGTCAAATACATTTCGGTTTATGCTGTACAGAATGATCTACTGTGTAATCAAGTGGTTAGTCCCAACAAACCGAAAACTAGCATTTTACTTGAGCACTATGCCACTATCTGGAATTTCTTCTTTTTTATTGACCTAAGTATAAGACAACACTAAAATTCAACCTATATGTCCCTTTTACATGCAGATTTGTTTCAGTTCTGTCCAAAATTCGGTTAAAATATTTCTTCCAGCTTTGAATGTGGTGCGACACTGTATGGCTCTAAAATTTATGGCTGACAGGCACTCTGCTGGCATTTATCGCGTCACACAATGGAGTAGTATCGCAGACGTTATGTTTTCAACATAGTTTAACAGGTACTTTTGAGAGCACCTCAACATATATATGTTCACTGAGTATCAAAGTGCGAAAGCGGCGGCGATCACTCTAGGAGGACAGGTGTATATATTCTGGTGCCCTACTTGGAACTCACTCTCAGAAGCTGTTATATTCGCCTTCAACTGCGTAATGCATACCTTCGATTATGACTCATACAGAAAGAAGGTGCAACCTCAAACAGTCGTGCATTATGAGCTTTTTTGAATGTAAATTGTTTTGCTTATTGTTTGTAGAGTTATTTGGAGTTTATCAATCTAAAGTAAGAATATGAACAACTTATTGGTACTCTGCTTTGTCACTAAGAGTTGAAAAGACGCAATTGAAAAAGGACAAAATTGGAATCCGAATTGGCAATATTGGTGGACATGAACTTCGCAACAGATACGGAGGAGCTAACGGGGATGTTTCCGGCCATATGTGTGCCGGTATTTTTGGAAACTCAAAGGACATTAGTGCACTACTTGCTGCACTGTATGTCCACGAGGTAAAAAAAATAAACGCAACTTAAAAGAATCGTGTGATATCGATAAAACGTCGGAAGCGATGACAATACATAGCACATCATGAATAAATTCAATATCTTTATTTGTAAGATTTATGGGTAGATGTTCACTCCCTGGAGTTTTTTTTCCAACACGGGAGGTCACATTAGGTTATGGGTAGCAATTTATGAGATCTTTCTATTGAATATGTTATTCACGACAGAATTATCACATTGAAAATTATGGAATCTGCCCATTTATATATTTACAACAACGATATATCCCTAACCATGAAATCAATCGGTGGCTTTCTTGCTGCGCTGCGATTAAGTGAAGTACAGACCACTTGTGTTCTCAGATATACTCAATGGGGAAGATATCACTAGTCCCCATTGGGGCTGATTGTTTGACAAAGTTATCAACTATGCCATCAAAATACAACACATTGCAGGGTTGCCACACCAGGTAACAATTTTTTTAACCAAGACTCTCCGGTATCAGTAAATGAAACTTTCTTTTCAGTTGTAATTGGCCACGGATTTTCATTAGACAGATTTTTGGTGGCATACGTAGACGCTGAGCCACAGATGAACAACTATCTGGGTGGCTTCCACAGTTATTCATTCATTTGTCCAGGAGCAACACATAAGCTTCAGCTTTCAGAAAACAACGGTAAAATACTTCATTAACATTTGAACCTAAGGGGAAACTTTTTTCTGGAAACGTATGTTGTTCAGGAAAGTTCGCATTGGTTGGTGTAAGTGCGTTAAAGGACAAGCAACCTCTGGCAGCAATTTTTTGGGTGAAGATGACCAAACCGTTTAGGCCAAAGGATCACTTCCAGAGATAGAAAATACGTAGAACGTGCATCCGATTCATTATGTACCTGGCCCTTGATGGACTATATCACAGTTTAGCATCTGACAGTCTGTCAGCAAGTCGGGAATTGATCGACTATAGTTGTCATGATTTGTTCCTATCGTAACGGCCAAACATTGTGTGGATCGCTCGTTCACAACTATTTATAAAACAACTGATTAAAATGCTGTTGGAAATACACCGTTTTATAACGGCTGTCTACATGAAAAGTCTCCCCAAATGCTTTCTTACGATGCATTTAGTCCTCAAAAGATGCTTCTCTTGCTCTCCAAATATGACGATACAGTGAATTTTATTTTCATCAGAGTGGAATAAACTAAGATACTGTAGATTTTGGGTGTGTGTGCATTACTCAAGCTACTTTGACTACATGTTGTTGCATTAGTTTATTTTATGTTTTTCCCAGGATAAAATTAGCTATCAAGATGCTTTGACTTTGTAGTCTTGTTGTATGCTGCGATTAATATTGTAAATAGTACTCACTTGATGACATCCATTGAAAAGTTGATGTTGAGTAGCTTGTCTTAGATCTACTGACTAACAAGGAAGCAGAAGGTCATACATAATAGTTTACAGTTCCTTTTAAACTGATTAAAAGAACAGCACCTAAGTATATGGTGCCAGGAAATACGTCAAATCAAGTCAAGTTGGATCAGCGTGGAAGTTTGGTATTACACGGGACTGCTGATCCCGTAGATTTTCCCTTTTGATCTGCTGCAAGTCGTTAGAAAGCAGTTCGTTAACCCAACTCGACAAATGCACGCGTTCTTGACAAACATTTTGCCCAAGGATAGTGTACCAACAAACGCCAACGAACATATTATTTCAAAACGATTAACCGTCCACCGTTCAGTTCATGTAGTATTTACCATTGAAGAACAATGCACTGAATAACGTGACCGGAAGGGAATCTCGACGATACTTGTTCCATGGGGTGTGCAAAGCGATCAGATCCTGTCGCAGGAGAGATTCACCAGTTTTTTATTTGAATGGGAACAGGCTGCGTGTTCAACATATTCTTCTATCAACTAAGAAGTACTCTTTATGCTCAACTAATAGTGCAAAGGCTGATACTACTGATGAGGCATGCGGGTATTTTGTGTTCTCCTCCGAGCTCCGCTCCGCGTCTAACGGAAGGCGAAGCTTATTTCAAACTTGTAAAATTACTTCGCAGTGTTCGTTTACAATGAATATCCATGAAAGTTGAAGAAAGCGCGTGTGGATGTTCAGTTTTTAGAAACCATATGCATATGGGACTCTCACGTTCCTATCCTAATAATTTGTAACTGCTAATTTGGCGTTTGAACAACTTCGCAGCGTAGGGCTTTCCTCCTTATACTGGTAGTTCATAAACTCATAAATGATCTAGTATCAGCAGATTATATGCTCACAAGTGGTTCTTCCTGATTTATTTGCAATCAAATAGGTAAGCAAACCATCATTTGCAGGATACAAAGACCTGAATAACCAGTCTTTAGCAAACCTTATTGAATATATATAGAAGCAACCTAAAAAACTAGATGCATTTAATTTTTTACTCACGGTACAAATGCTGGACTTACTTGGGTGCGAAATATGATGTCAAACGACTGATAGTTTGTCTCGCAATGTATGTTTCAGTGACGGAGTTCAACACATTGTTAGATCAATCGGAAATTTGTAGCTGTGCAACGTAATTCGAGTGACATAATCTCAGTTTCCATTATAATTCTGACTCTAAAATCATAAAACGTGTTTAGCCAGACGCAGTCCAACTTGATCGTAGAAAGCTTTAGGCATTATTGCTGACCTCCAAATGTGTTCAGTCCCACTGGAAGGTCTCTCATTAAAGGATGAAATAATTATATAGAATCTCGGAGTTCCAGGCACTAGTGGACCGTGTCGTTGGTCAAGAACCGACAACGCTGCACTCGTGCTTATTTCGGTGCCGATCATAACGTCAGTATTGGAAATGGTCAGCTGTTGCATTCGGCGGGCTTTCAGCATGCATTGGTGCGAATAATGAGTTGCAGTGTTGTGTATTGATACGGCACTGCTAGCAATTATTTATCTAATCCTCACCGAACCGACTAGCTTGATTACTGATAACTTGCATGAGTAGTGGTGATGTATAGCCTGCACTGTTCGATTGAGGAAACACCGGATGAGGGACGACTGGAACACACTCAGATATTTGATTAAAATATGATGCTGATAGATTGTTATCACTGTGTAACTGCTGTTCGAGCAACATAATGCGGCTATTTTGGAGTACCCAAATGTTTCTCTCTCTAACACGGAATTGCACAAACGACTAAATCAACCGTATCTCGAAGGCGAGACACCATATAGATGAGACAGTTTGCTCTCTCTGCCACTCTTTGTTTCTGGTTTCGTTATAGGTGCACTCTTTTTTATTTGCCGCAAATACAATCCCGTTGCCATATTTATTGAGTGATGATATCGTTTGATATGGAGTGACATTCATTATTCACTTTGAGCACTGATAAATTGAGCAAAATGTTAGACGACATTATAGAATGAATGTAGCCCGAAGAAAAATCGTGTTTTTCTGTTTTTTTTTATAGAGATTCCCCTCATGATGAAATAAAGTGATTACAACTGTAGTGGCTGTGGACTTTTATCCGAAGCCTCACACGACGCAGCATGATAAACATGTTTCTACACATTTGTTGTACACACGAAGCTCCCTCGGGTATAATATACTATACGAAAATGTCTGCATAGAACAATAACACTCCCAAATTTGTTGTCAGCGAGATGGTCCTACCCACCGAGTATAGCACTTCTGAGGCATGCGTCAAAATATCAGACATGCTTGTGAAACAAAAGAAGTACAAGTAAGGGGCGTATAAACATATTTTGAAGAAACCACCCATATCACAGTCTTGCAACCACAGTGAGTTAACCGGTGAAACGAAACACGACTACACATACTTTTCAGTCACAGGATCACAGGCCGCAAACTCGCATGCTGTGACGGGTGTTCATTTCAACGTCAGACAAACTTGCAAATGTTCCAGCAGATTAAGTCTATTGGGTTTGCGGACGAGTAAACCTGTGACTCACAATACCAATTTGGAGGAGGCACATGTGTCAGCATGGAAGCCAGCCGGGAACAAATGCTTTTCAGGTGTGGTTTGTAATCCGGTCTTTGGGGCGTTCTGTGTAATGCGCAGTGAAAGTAACAGTTCGTACACACTAGAAAACAGCCTAAATAGCGTATTTTCGGGTGAACCAATCTACGAACCATATTGCTTAGCTGATTTTAGGTATGGTGTTTTGGGGATTTCGCACTCGTATTTGATGAAAAGAATATTTATAAAGTAACGTCATTTAAGTCAACGATGGGTCCGAAGGCGTCACTAATATAGATTGCACACTGCTACCTAGATACAATTATACTAAGGTTAACAGATTAACGGTTTTCAACAGACTACATAGCATAATCTTGTGTGAAGTGCGCAAGGGGTTGATTTGGCGGTATACGTCTGTCCTCTGCCGATTTCTTTTTTCTATTTACAAAGGATTATTGTTGCGTACTTCAAATATATGCAATATTATATACCTCCCAAATGTTGCGTAACAGTTGCAGAGGTTTGTGTTCCACTGCGAATCGCCGATCATCCAGTGTGCCGCGGACACCTTATTCAATCAGGCTGCTCCTCCGTTTAATACTTGGTTTTGGCTCTAAGCTGTTCTGTAAAAGATAATTCAGGCACATATGACTCGTCCGTATGTTGTGACAGGTGAGTTCAGTACTTCAACCAATTTCCCGGTTGGCTCAGTAGTGTTTAGTGTTTCTCAGACCGCCCGAATTTCGTCGAACGCGTTCAGTTTTCTAGCAGTTTGTTTTCTGTTAATAAACCGAAATCATCCGAGTTTTCGCCTGTGTTTTTTCTCAGTCGGTAAAGAATTATCTGACACAACAGTGCTCTACGCCCATTTTATTTAATCCAAGACTAATTTTGCTTTTCGCTGGTGTCGTTCGGAAGCTTATCCCTAGCACTTTGCTGCTCATATGTTACCCAGGTAACTGAATGTCATTCGTAACTTTGATTTCCCGCGCTGTACCACGGTTGGTACCAATCGCGCTTTCGTTGTCGCTTCAGTCCAGTCGCATTTATCAAGCCCGCTTAGATATCAACTTGACTTGGGGTCCCTTACTCTAGGGATGCTTTTAAATTATCCATCCGGCAGCCTTCCTCGTATTCTTCTACAATCATGTGGTACACTTACTTTGTTGCTTAGCCTTTTTACCTCTAACTTAAGTGAGATTTCTTCTGGCTGACTACTTAACAGTTTCCAGAACGTGATGCCAAATTTGGCGCTAATCTATTATTTTGTGATCGGCAGACTACTAATACTGAGTACCATTCAACGAACAGCGAACAGAGGGACGTCCACTCCAAAGTAAACCATGTGATTTTTAGTAAAAATCCAATGCTGCACAGATTTCTGTTTCGCTCCCAAGTTGCCGCTTTACTGACCGAAGTTTGAAAAGCCACGAATTCCTCAAAATCTCCCGCTTTCTCACAATAAACATAAGGCTGGAGTCACTTACAGGTACATATCCTACGGAGCCCCGCAGTTGGGCAGAAAAATTTTCCGCTTCCCAATTTGCCAGTGGTAGTCGGATTCACCAGAACCAACGTATCGGAAGACCGTCACCTTCAGTATGGTTCAGTTAAGTTACTTTATCTTTTTCTAAATCACGTGATATGCAACTCCAAATCCGACGCATCGGTCCCGTCGTTCCTCTTATGTTATTCACTACATCAAAAGGTACACCCGAAACCAGCTCCCTTTAGCTCCCGTTGCCTAAGCCATCGAGTGTTATATAGTGCAATATGTTTATTTCACGGAGTAGGAAATCATTTGCAAAAGTGCGATGTGACTTTTAATCTTGTGCTATTCATTCAATCTTAGGAATGTCATCACCTTCTAAGTCCCGAGTCGTGGAATAAGTCTTTATTCTCCAATCGGGCCGCAATGGTGTGCAGGTAGATGCACCGCTTTAATTAGTGAGCTAAAGCAGACCTTTTCGGTTCTCCATTCTTAGTGCTTGTTATACGCTCTGTTGTAGAAGAAAACACTTGTCTCAATTACCTCAAGCGCGCAGCATCTCTGAAAAGCAAACGACCCTAGATTTTAATTGGTATTCTAACCACATTAGATAATGCACACGTGGATACGGTCAAACGTTTAACGATCGGCAAACGCATACTTGACAGCAAGAACATTCTACCTCATTCGTCACTTAAACAGGCAACATTACCGCTTCCATAAATGTGTGTACAGCGTTTGCATGTGGAGTGCAGATTAGCGTTCGAACACTAGCTTGTTAGCGTTCTTACTGCCCGATATGAAGCCGCCCTGTATTAAAATTCACCGGCTTTCGGGATTAGCTGCAATTTCTGGGATTCATTCCTATTGGATTTTCCAATATGAGTAAACTACAGGGAACTCACCCATGAATAATGTAGCCCGCAGAATTGCTAAGGCACTAAAACGCACACAAACCATCAGATCGCAACAGTGGGTCAGGTGCGTATATATATACCTATATGCATACATATATATATATATGCTTAATATACTCTGGTACGCTGTAACTTCAAAATACTGAGAAATTTACGCGTGACGGAGCATACAGCGTGGGATACAAGTTCGTTTCCTTTGACTGAACTGTCTACCGTTTAGTCAATATAACTTGAAGTAGAAAATGCAAGTGCCCAAAGATGCTTTGCCAGCTCCAGTGCTTTGCAATAAAATTCATTAATTGCAGCTTCTTTAAATAACCTTGTAAAGCGGCTGTTTGCGAGAGTACTGAAACATACATTGTGATATATTTTGCGTATTTCAATGTGACTTTAAACTCTCAAGTTCCGCTGACCAAGCGCAGGAATTGGGATCGTGGGTCTGTATGTATTCGTGCTGCCTGTAGGAGTTGGATGCATCCAAAGCAGTATTTGTCGACGAGGGGACAGCTTCTACATTTCAAGTCCAAGTGCTGCAGAGGACCATGACTTGCTAGTCCTCATGTTCTTATAAAGCCCGCTAGTACTTGTTTTGTTGTTGTTTTATTGTTGTCGGATGAACGCGATGGCGCAAAAATTGGGAAAGTTGTAAGCACAGGTGATTGTTGGTAGGCTGTCACAGGCAGGAGATCGTGAAGGCACAACCAACCACAGTACGTTGAACTCACAAAATCAGGGAAAAAATCAAAGAAAAAATGTTCTCTACACATGGAAGAATGTAGTGTTTTGCTAGATTTGTGATGATCAGACACCATGTCGTCATTCGTGTTTTATCTGAGTGACAAACAAGTCAGGTATATTTTTCGCTGTGGCAGGTATTTGCGTTGTGAAGGACACCATTACGTTTGACCCGCAAGCCAGTCCGATTGTTGGCCCGTGTCTACAGAAGCACGAGGCATTTAGTATGCATCTCTCAGTCAGTCAAATAATGGAGGGTAGGAATCGCACAGTCCCAATTAATAAGTTCAACTCTAGGATCTAACGAGAAACACTAAGATGCGTATGAAGTAGGCATTTATGAGTACATTATTATTTTTTTCATTCGAACTGCCGCGCGAACGTCATACCTCCTGTCTCACATAACAAATAACTCAAATTGTTGGTCGCTGTTATACATATCTTCTGCGTAAAAATTGCCAATATATTTAAGATGGTGAAAGTTTACAGACTTGCAAACCGCAAGTTCGACATGACCCGCGATTAAGATAGTGAAGGGACCGGATTTCAGTGAAATTCAGGAGAATGCTGGAGAGAACGCAGTGTCCATTTTTGAGACCAGGTAATCGGAAAAATGAAAAAAATACAGCACCAACAGATACCAGGTATGTATGTCCAAATTTCGAACATGTCAAAAAATTATCAAAAAAATATGTCTCAAAAAATGACGATTTTGTTGCTAAAATAATCTCTATGAGACCAGTAGAGACTACTGTGAGAATTGTTGAAGTGAGCTCTCAGAAAGCAGCCTACAAGAATGGAGACGGAATCCTTTTGGTTTACCGTGGAAATTCGACCACATAAGATAGCCAGCCATACGCTCAAATTTTTCAGCATACCACAACGGGGTAAGCTTTTTCTACAAGAAACCAGCCGTAAGCAACGACTAAGTAATATACCATGAATAGATTGCCGAGATTTTCATTACTTGGACAAAATGACGTTCAATCAAGATTTACCACATTATGCATTACTGGACTTTGGGCTCGTCCCTTAAACGCGCACAAATAGAACATGCACTCATAAAAGAACTTACCACTGATGATAAAACTAGCCGATTGTTAGGACCAAGAATGGCTTTTGACGGGTCTATGATTTCCTAAAAAGTCGAGCATGTAGGCTTGTTCATCAGTGAACCGCTTTATTTAGACTCAGTAATGAAACAAAACAATGTTTGATCGTATTTAGATTAAATGTCACACTGATGACGCACATGCTCCTTTGTAAACATGTGATATTTTTTACCTTCGCTGATTGGTAGCATATTTCAGGTATTTATAAGATTATAAGTAAAAAATATTTTGACGAATTTGTTTGAGGAAGACTGTCGAATTAAATGAAGAATGCACTCAAAAAGGGTTCGGACTTTTCCTCCTATATTTGCTTCACGTCGGATTTCTTGCTCCCGCCATCCATCATTTTTGGAGGTGTGCTAATTGCTTGTCTTACCACAGCTTTTTGGACATGTCTATATTCCATTTACTAGTAATTTACATTTCCTGACAAGGGCTAAACTCGCTTTATCCGCACCTAGTCATGCGGGAGAACTTTGTGCTCTGGTATAGAAGTGCAGAATTCAATTGTATAAATGGTGCCCCGTTGTCCAACAAATCTGTGACAAGCTACAATGTGTGCTGTTACAAATTTCAGTTCGGAAGGCTGCAAATATAAACCGTCTCTGAGAACATGAGAAAAAGTAGTGGAACTTATTGCGAAATCACAATGCAAACAGGTGTAGTGGTGTTGTCACACGTCGGATTGTGACAAACTTCAACATAGGAAAAATCTTCAGAGCACATAATGGGGTAGCCAAGGAATGTAAGGATTTCAGTAGTTTATACGTTTGCTCGCTGTCAAAAAAGGTGATTATAGTTTCAAACTTTGCACAGGACAAGTGCACAGGATTGATATAGTGGTGGGCAGCAAGAGCCTGGCAATCGGTCAAATAAGCGTGGTCAATCGTACACACCTCTGGATCACGTACATCACTAAAAGTGTCCAAAGACCAAGCCAAGCTATTAAAACCAGCTCCATCGGTGGTACAACGCCCACAAAAAGCGTCACATTAAAACAGACTCATCAAACAGCTGGTTGAACAGAACGTGTGACGTGGCGTTAAATGCGTGGTTGCACATACCACTAAAGCAAATTTTGCCTAATGTGCGTACAGAGGATGACAAGCAATAGAGATTGCTACGTGCAAGCAGAAATTTTTATTTTACGTCAAGTGGCTGCTTCAACACAGCCTAACAATTCGCGAATGTGGCAACACTATCATCAAAAACAAGAAGTATATAGTTAGCTATCCTTTTATAATGGTAACAGTTGGCGGATTTGTTGTTTCGCTGATGGTCATATGATATACGCAACCTAATATAATTGTCAGGCTTTCGTGCCGCCAGTTCAAAGATTTAGGTCATGAATTACTCTGTCGGCCATGTTGTGCAACCAATCATCTATTACGGGAATCGGAGGTTGCCACAGTTTCAGCCGTTTTTCTATTTATCGTCAAATCATGCCATTTTAATTACTCTATCAGAAGATCAATGGTAGCTAACAATTAATTAATTGGCTGGATCGGATATAATGCTTTATGGCAGAAAATATCTGCCGGTGCAAAATCGGAGGGAATTCTGCATTCAAATAACTTATCTGCATTAACGAACTGCACAGAGACTCGGCAATGTTGTGGAATATAGGTAGCTCGGGTGCGCCGATTGATTGTTGGCCTGTTGAGTGGGACCCACTCAACCCCGCACTGATGATGTCACCTCGATTGGTGATGAAACGTTTGCAATCCAACTGCCAAGCTCGGCGAACAGGCCAACAATCAATGCACTGAGACTGTTTAACTGATTCTAGTTTAAACTTTTTTCGGGGCTGCTTTGTAATGGTATTCAGGATTGCTGATTATATACTGTGCCCTCGGTAGTTTTTAAGGTACAGGTATGTATATACGCTTTTGCGTGTTGGTCTACTTATGAAATTATTTGATTAAACATTGCCGTCTGATTGGCGGTGGCCGCGTACTCTGCTTGAGGTTATGAGTGCGCAATATGATTCTGCACAATACTGTACTGGCCTACGTCTAGTCAAATAAAATAATTTGGTGTAAGAAGTGGGTAATAAACGTTGCAGTCGGAATATGTGGGCAAAACTGACCAAGGGGGACCACAGGGCTTTGCATGAGACGGAATTTCTTATCAAAACAACAGTTTAAAAACCAAACACCTAAACTCCCCAAACCAAGATGGGGCTGATATTTTACCTGAGAAGCTGAGAGATTGTTAAAATCAGATGTGAATCTAAAGCGATCAGTTTTGGTCGGTTCGCATGTTCGCCTGTGAAGAAGAGGTACACACGCGGATGAACAGTTAACGCCATGTACCTTATGAGTCAATTGCTTACAAATCTGTTAGTAATAATGGTGTCCACCCAGTCCAGAATGATATATCAGGCTTGCCAAAAAAGTAGAATGGGACTGAGGTCAACTAGTGTATAGAACGCTTTTGCCTATGATCTTCTGTTCGGTGAACTGATGCAAAAAACTTTTAAGCTGAATGAAAGGTAAAACGCAAGCTAATAAAACTGCCAAAGATGGTATATCAGTGGATAGGTCGCTGGTAAAGCCAAAAGTTGCAAACATTTTTGGCTGAAAAATAACTGCGGACGCCACCGTTGGCCTAGTGGAGCCTGATAGATAATAGTCACGTTGAGGTTGTCTGATATATTTTAAACAGTTTCTTGGTGGTAATTATAGCTTCACCACTCTTTGAGCAAAACCACACCAAACACTGCACTAGACGTTCGAAATCAAGCCGTCCCTGAACTTCACACTGTGGCAGTAAGCACTAAATTAATGCGCATAAACATTTTGGGCAACCTTGATATAACACATGGAAATACTGATTATAGATTTGGTATCTTGCAGGAGCTTAACGAAATGGCCAGTTCCTCCATACGTTTTCGAAGCATTGGGTGCAACTGAAATATGCTTACCTATAGCCTGCTTAGTGTCAGAAAGGTGGCCCATCTGCGTGAGTACCTGAGAAATTTAGGGTATTGAAACTAACCGCACCATTTGATTGTGAAAAAGGCAAAACCAGCTGATCAGTATGTATGAAAATTAGAAGGAACTTAAGCGGCAAAGATTATATGCCGACATCCAGCACAAAACAACTGTTTACACGGGCAGCAGAAAACTCATTTTTGATCGTGTTGCTCAATGATTTTCGTCAGATTTTGGTGTCATGAAGGACGAAAATGAAATTAATATTTTATTTTGCAGCTACCTGATGAGAACATTGCTAACTGAAAGTGTTTTGTATTTGTAGTATTTCTCACTGTGCTTTTTAAAACAGCTTTACAATACTCTCAACTATTGCTTGCAGAGGGAGCAGGGATCATCCAGGAAATGGAAGCAGATAACACAAAGTAACACCGCTTTTTCATCCAAAGATTTGGTTGCAACTTGAGTTTATTCCAATATTCTGTGTTTGAAAAAGTAAGCAAATAATGCATGGAGTTAGATATTAGACGTGTTAGTTCCCGATCAGGAATGATGGCAGTTTGTTTTACCAGGCTTTCTTGTAGAAGACCGTCAGATGTCATAAGACAAATCATTGACAGAGATTTGGATGTAACAAGTTGTTGCAGATAGATCGAAGTCTTACAACTGCTTGCGACAGAAAAATGCCTTTATTGTGAAAGCTACGTAAATCCCCGACGTTCCATTTAAAGCAACCCGAAACTGTGACAAATCAAGCAGCTAAACAATGTTATTGGAACCAGGTACGCTTTTGACCACCGCATATAATTGTGGTTTGTTAGAACTAAAGCTACTGAGGTAACATCAGGACGAACATCAGTATGTAAGTGTAGCTAAGTTGTAAAATTCAATCTTCGCTGATTTTGATTTCTTCGAATACCAGTTAGGTGGGCATTCCTGGGGAGGGTTCTGTTAAACTCGATGACGAGGAAACTCTCATCTGTTTCCCGATTGGACTTGAGTGTCGTCTCCACATAAGCGAAGTATGAAGTCGTGCACTACTAAAGGATTAACCTCGAGTGCGGAGAAATCTTGTTTGTGCGTGTTTTAAGGGGCCTGTATACCTACAGCGTTAAAGTCGGACAAAACGTTCACAAGTGATGTTGAACTGCTGTTGGTATATTTCGATAACCGGGCCGTTTTGTTCGTTCTACATTTTTGGAAGAACAACTAATAATGACATTTCAGCATATCGCGCTTGTAAATGTTTTTCTGACACGTAACAAAATACAAAAGTCATTGTTTGTAAGCCTATACACAATATGTTCGTTTATTAGAAGATGAGAAGAAAAACATTTGCGTCCTAATTCCCTTTCGCTAGAGTAGTTTCAAACTCCATGAACAAACAAAGATCCTGAATAAATTTAAGCCTATATGTTGTGTATAAACAAACAAAGCATACAGAAAAATTAGAAAAACATAAACTGCCGTTAGTCATTGAACAATACAATTAGGTATGATGTGATAACAATCCCCTCACCTGAGCGCTGAACACAAGCATGTTGGTTACACTTCGTAGTAACTTTTTTCAAATCACTCAGTAAGCTTGTAATGCGTTTTACTACAAGCCAGAATGTCACCAGAAACTGAGAATGAATTAACATATAACTTTCTCAAATAATCAATAGCTACTAAGTGACGTCACACGCTGTGTTCTCAGTGTTCTTGGTAGCGCTAAAGCTTTCAGCAGGTTTAATCAGTTCAGCCGGCAAGGTTATTTCCATTTTTGCTGAGCACACCATCAGCCCCAATGGTTCGCATTTATTCTGACACTCGTGTCATGAACAAACTAGGTCTTTTGTAGTGCATTTTGAAGAGAACGGCATTTATTTTGAAAATATATGGGAAGTCTTACATTGGGAAGCACTCTTGTCTGCTTATTTTTTGCAGTGTAATGCGCTAGATTAGCAGCAGGGCGTGCAGTTAAAAACGCCCAACGCACTCTTCGACAGGTTACAATGTCAAGTGCTAACGGGATTATTTTTTTAATACAGTCAAGGAAAAACTGGTATAGAGCACTATAAATAAAATTGAAAACGTGTACATCCATATGTGAATTAATTACATCGAATGACGTTTGCAACATGAGTTAGAAAAACAGATGAAAGCTTGCACGCGGGAAACACTCTGATTTTAATTGGAGAAGCGAAAAGCACTCTTCAAGAAATGCAAACCTGTAGAGATTTACCTGATCTAAAACATCTTGTCTACAGACTGGTTGGTTCACCAAACCATCCGCCGAGTTCCCCCGGACAATCTCACACAGACTTAACTCGAATTCATGTTTTTGTATCCCAACACTTACCTCAGCCTTTCTGCCTTATACTAATTATCATTTGATTGTTTATCTCTACATTTTTCCTGTCTGACGTAGATAAAATATCTTATTCTACTCGGGTGTTCCTCTATTGGGCGTTTAAACTGAACAAAATTTGCCATGTCAAATTTGTGTAACAGATGTAACTCAAAACATCTCATGGTTCCTTGTCCGGAAATATTGAAGCAGTGTCGCGCTCCGCTTTTTTTCAACCGTTTATGGTCCGCGAATGTGAGGCAACAAACTTGTGCTGTGCGCACTTCATGCGAGCAAGCAATTTCCAGGTGGGTTTGTTTGGAGCGCTTGGGTCAAGTTGTAAACTAATATGGTGGACAGTGCAGTAAATGTTTTAAAATAACCAATGAATATTTACAGGCGAACAAAATAATGCTCCACGAATGCCAGGACACTGAAATATCCCATAGGTCAAAATGCCAAGTGTGTACAATGCTCCAGTGAGTTAAACCAGCTCTCGTTCAGCTGGTATATGGCTCAGTAGGCACCTGATCGAAGACATTTGGTGGTACTGCCTTGTTTGATTAATATTAAAACATACTGGCCAGAGAAGACGTATGTGGTTGTAAATATGAGGGAAAATTACGGTTTACTGATTCTATCTGCATGGCGATTCAGTGGGGATTCATGACACCGGTTATGCACTTTTTTGGTTAGTCCTTCTGAATCTCTGCTTCCTCAGACTCATTATTATGCAACATGTATCCCTCCCTGCAGATTCCTAATGTGTGCATAAGTTATGTGTCACATTTAAGTGGCGTCAGCTGCCATACATACAGCGATCTTGAAGACCTTTTGTATTTTGGAGTCCCAAGTGTTATGTCGAAGAGGTAGTGTTCTATTGAAAGCTATGTGCGTGCTATGTTTTCTCTTATGAATTATTCACAAAACAGATCAATTTTGGAAATTAATATTCAGAGGAATAATGTAAAATTTGTAACAGATAACTAACTTTCACTCGAGACCAGTGCCAACATATGACTAAACGGTTAGTCTACGAGGAACATTTATCACGTATCAGCTTTAGTGTGTGGCATTTTATCCATTATTAGTGGCGTTGACCTTTTGCATGTCACAAACGTGTTTCGGACAGTCTCCTTTCGAGATACTGTTGTACATTTGGTGGCTCATGAAAAATTTGCCCGTTTACGGTGATTACGTGTTAAAATGTGCTTCCACAGGATAACGTATGAGCCTGTGGCAGCCTTGAAAAAATATTCGCCCCGATGGAATATTAGCATGTGTCACCAGGCACGGACGACTGAAGTACCTGGAGGCAAATGAAGTAGCAATATGGGTGATTATGAGAAAACGAAGCTGCAGATATAACACACATTATGGCGACATTTTCGTAACAAGCAAAATGAAACTGATTGTTCGAAAGTTTAAACAACACAACTATTGCAAGTATCCAATAGTATACTATACATGCTTGGCATAGTGCCACTGGCCATAATAAAACCATTCGAATGAGCTTGATAGACCGATAACCGTATATGATTGCGATTGAGTAGTTCTGTACATCATTTACTTGGAAGATCCCAAAATATGTATTTTTTTGATCAGAATGACATTTACCTAGCAATGGATAATGATGAGATGCTGTTGCAAATCTTGAATGTCAGATACACGACTGGCCCAGCCCAGATGTGTATGCTACAAAAACGTGATTTTACTCACTAACACCATCGGAATGTTCATAACAGCCTAGAATAACAAATTACACTTGGTTTTTCAATTAGTTGTACTGAAAAAAATATGTGTACCTTTATCTCGAAATCAGTCCATTGTTGCAACTTTGGCTTGCTGCTCAAGAAACAACAGAAGGTAGTATGTCATCCCTGCTTGTAAACGTCATCCGTTTAATTGTTTTGATCGCAACATACAAGATCATTTGCGAATCACTGCATCGTTTTGCAGGTATCTCTAACCACAAAGTTATTCTACTGTTTTATACGGATAAACATAAAATATTTTGCTCATTTTGCGAACTAATGCGGCTATCCTTTGCTTTATGCGTTGATGATAACCGCTTTTTAAAACCGTTTTTTTGGAAGACATTTACTCCCGAAATATTCATCAAACTGTTAGGCAGACGACAAATTTATACATAAAGCAGTAGGGACAAAATGCATTCAATGGCCAAATATGCTGTTGAATGTCACACGCCATGTTTCAAGGGCAAATCTCAAAATATTTCAGATCTGAAAACCGTCTAGATGGGTATTATTCTAGCTGAGGACAAGCTTCAAGTTAGCGATACGTTGCGTATGGAAAAAGTGCTCACCAATGGTACAAAAGCGTCCATGCCTATCTGGCAAATCCAATAACTTGACGGAACACCACTACTTGAGGGTGACAGAAGGCAGCTTACTAATATTTTACGTGAAAATGACTTGGTGGTGAAAACTGTAATTCACTTGAGCCTCATTGGTGTTACCGCAAAACGGTCAACGCAGTAACTTCATAGGATCTTGAGTGAATATCCAAAGGAATTAAATGGAGGTGACATAGTCAGAGTCGGTTGGTTAAATCCACTTATTGACTTCTTCGTTCGCTGTCCATTTGGCGATAGAACTAGTGCTCAGGTCATTCCTTTGTGTAAGTTCCAAGTGTAGCGTGGTGTTTTCTACCTCAGAATACCTGGCGAGAGAATTAGTCATACAAACAGCCAGAGAGATTATTACATGCACAGTCATTAAGTGTGCCAATGTGAACTATGTACTCAAGCTAGCAAAATTTTGCATCAGATGTGCAGCTAAATTAATCTTCTTCCAGAACGCTACCACAAAAGGTACAATTGTATTCGCCTTTAGCTTGGGATACTGAATAAACCATGGAAATAGGAAAAAAATTAGCACAGAGTAACCGCCTGTGGCGGAACGCAGAAACACCTAAACTTATTTAATTCGAGAAGCCATTGCATTTCAAAAGATGGTGAATATTCCTGTGCTTCCCCTAATAATACATTTGGCAACTCTCCAAAAGACACTGTTGAGTACTTTTCAGCTAGTATCATTTTGCTGGATTTGGTTTCGCCCGATGAAAACATTTTAGAAATAACTGCGCCAAAAAACTACTACTCGAAGCATTGTAGTTTTTCTGCTTCTACTGACATAAATGCAACTTAGAAAACGTAATTTTTGCATGTGAAGGCATAAGGAGCGTCATCTGTAGCTACGCGCAAAAGACAGAAAGTCGGGTCTTGCAGGTTCAGGTTTATTAACAAACGGAATCCGGTGAGTGGATATTAATCTTTCACTAAAGAGCCATGCCGGCTTTCACCCAATCGGTTAGGAACCTCCTATTTTAGATTACATCCTTACAATTAAAGTAACCAGAGAACAGTATGCTAGCCAAACTTTGATACCGAGTCAATAGAGAATACCGCAAATGATGAATCTCATATGGCGATGAAAGGATCACAGAGCAGTTTCTTTATAATCAAGAACATGGAAATGGTGAATAAGCAGTACATGAAAATAACAGCACGAGCAATAACTAAACAATGAGAATAAACGAAAAGTACCAACATGGTCAGTTTACTTGGAATAAAAAATTAAGCAAGTACCAAGAGCAGAAACCAAAATTTGCAGTAGGTTGCTCATTAACTATATCTGTCAACCAAATTATACAGTGTCTCGGACATGCTAATGGTGGTGTAACCTGTTAAAGCAGCAGTGATAATATAATTCCCCCGGTTTTTATATCATCTAAGACTTATTATCGGATTTATCCTCCATGTGTTCATCACAACTTGTGAAGTGAAAATGGTGTAGGCATTCTGCACCGCCACATATGAGGCTGCTAAACTCTAAGATATTGCTGCGGCTGTTGGGCACGCGTTTTCCTCGGAATAAACAGTTTGCCAATAAATTTAGAAATTAAGTTCGGGTATGGCAGAACTGCCCAAGCTTTTAAAACAAAGCTGTTGAGATTATTCTTCTTTTCGCGTGGTAATTTAGTCTGCACTAGATTTATCCAGGATGAAAAGATGCGTGCTATTAATTTTATGCATGAAGCATTCATCCTCCGGGTTGTCCCTGACCGTGTAGATGGCTTGAAAACCCGCAGATTGGTAGTTCTACACATACGCGCACACATCGTATTCCCCTCCGCAGTTGGTATATGTAACCTTCAGTTTCGTGAAGAATTACGAAAGCTGGGGCTGATACAAAGTTTCTACAATCAGCGATTACCTATTTTCTTTTTCCATACGTCTAAACTTTTAATATCCCTATACATTCCAAGTCCTGTATGACTTAATTTTTGCCAGCTGCGAACGAAATTGTTCTATGGCTTCCTGTGTTTTTATACTTTGTGCTTCAAAGGACGCTTTTAGTCAGATCCGGCGGGCCCACTTCATTCATTAGTGTCTTGACTAAATGTCTTGATATCTATCGTCGTCGGGACTAACTTCAGAGAATATGACCTAACATTAAATACCATATGCCAATCACTGTGTGAAGACTTCTTCTGTATTTCACCGTTTTAATTTTACTGTGACAGAAGAAAAAATAGCACTGCCTAACAGCCATTTAGACTCTCATTACAAAATGATTTTTTAGTGTGTTCTCTACTCACGATCTTAAGCTAACAAAAGTGGGAGAGCGTAGTCATGGGGAACCCCAGATCAAATCGGAGACGACCAAATATGTGCACTTCAGTACGTGAGTTGAAATGGGTGAGGTAAAATTACTTTTAACTAGGAGCTGCACGTTTCTAATTTCGTCGGGCTTCACGCCTGCGAAAAACAGCAGTGAAAAAAATCGCAAACGCTCATAAATTATCAGGCAACTATTGAGTTGTTCGTTAAAACCGACAACATGCTCGCACATTTTCGTCGATAACTAAAGAAACGTAATTGTCGCACAATGAAAATATCAGCCACCGCGTAACTCTAAGTGTTTTAAAACCACACAAATAAAATCGCATGCACCGATAGCTTAAGCTTATTTCTTTATTTCGTGAAGGACTTCAGGAAAAAAATGTATATACCTTGAGAATTGCATTTAGTACAGTTATATGGCACTCTTGGCTAACTTTCACAGTTGCCGTTATCAGCATATTATCTGAACAACAACGGCGACTGTTTAATAATATACATTGCAGCTTAGTTGACTGTTGCCCACCATTAGTTCAAGGGCATCACTATAACTAATTTATTTTAAGAATCATTATCACAGGCAATAACAGCGAGAGGTAGATGTAGGAGGATGTACAAAAGCATAATTAAAATAAAAGCGTAATCACGTTATCATAAGGTTTCTCCGTCAGGGGTAATAATCTCGAACGTACGCAAAGCCATAAACAATTTGTTCCAGTACGCAGTTCGGGCCAGAGACATCAGCTTTGCACAGCATTCACAAATTATCTGACATGCTGTGTCAGGTGCGATGTTCAATTAAAAGAGCTAACTCCCAACGCCATGTTTTAGGCGAATGGCGTAGGAATTAAATAGACGATCCGGAATTGTGGACAATCACTATTCATATACTTATAAATTATGATTTTTTTAACTTACCAACCTCGGTGGTCGAAATGACCGGTTCTGGAAACAAAACTCAACATCACAAATGGTGGTTCGTACACCTGAAGAAATAGTGGAGAGCTTTGGTAACAACCTGATTCCGCTTCCTCCAACTTTTTACATGCACTGCGCACAAATTCAAGTCTTTGGTTACGGTCAACACGACTGCGCCCCGCTCCAAATAACCTCTCAGTGAGGCCTCATGGAACAGTTCGAAGTGAGTTTTCTTATCTCCTCCTTGCGACAACATGGCGTTTCATGCCTAATCCAGTAGGGCTGAGGACCGTGTTCAAAGTAGGGTTGCTTAAATTTCCCCGACGGAAAATTGTGTGAATCTTGTGACCACACTGGCAGTATCTAAACCTAGACCCAGTAGGTAGGCTAGTAGGTGTATATCCGAATAATTAGATGAGAAAATAAGTGTCCTTCATGCACAAGCTCTCGATTTAAAGTAGCCACAAAAAATAGTGGGAATTGCAACTATTAGCGTGCTTTCATAGATCGCCGAACTTGGCAGAGATTATTCTTCCATTGGAGTTAACTCAGACCGCAAGGCTCAGATCTAAAAAAAGAATGCCATATTCGGGGTCTCTGCCACGTTTCGCAACACTCCACACTGTTCAGAATGCAGGTTTTTGAAGGCGCATGTCGCTCAAACAAGGCGTTTAAACTCCATCTTAAAAAGCAAGTTATTTCAATGTTTTTAATCTACGTGTGTGACCAATTTGGCAGTCCTTCTGTGAACGCAGCTACCCAAGGTCAACGTGCATGTCGTAATTACCCAAGCTTTTGAGGGTGATGCGACAGACTTCTTCAAGTGGGCGTTGCCTTGTCAGTCTCGGTGTGATGCAGTAACTTTTCGCGTTCTTTATTTTTTCAGCTTCAACGGAGAATGCCTGACCACGTCACCGGTTTCAGCTGCATCGTGGGCTGTTACAAGCGGTTTACTAGTTGAAAGCAAGCAGCTAGTTGGAACTGTTCCGTCTAGCAGACATTACTGCATTATGTTAGGCATGGCGTTCAATCACGCAAATCTTCGTCAGAATCATGCCAGGCAACTATTGTAGCCAAACAAGCGTGGTCCATTTAGAATCGCCTCACGGATGGTTGAACAGAATGAAAATTCAACTGTCCGCTGAGCACATCTGGTGAGAAGTAGTTGAAACTAGTTCAAAAGGTTTCAACTGGTACCATTTTAAGTGAGCTCATGAGGCCGCAGGTGGTTTTAAAATAGAGAAGCCCATGAAATATAGCAGAAATAATAACTTCTTCTAACCACAATCAATTGTTCGGTTAAATGTATCCCTATGGAAAATATGTATATTAGAACTGTAATTCTCATGGTGTTTGCGGTCACACCAAGGTGAGTGACGGATCAAAACAAATGACTTAATTTGCAAGCAAAGCTAACTGAATTTTTTTCAGTACAACGGCCAGTGCACTGATTGGTTTAGTTCCATATTTAATTGCAATCTGAACGCCATTAACTGAAACCATATACTTTTTATCTATGAGATGCTTATGAAGTGCACAGTCAAATAATTTGTATCTAACCGAGTTCAAAAATTCTACAGCACCGGAAATAAAGCAATCAGCTTGTAGGTGTAGACGTGGTCTAGTAAATTAGTCCACCGTTCAAAACTGAACAGCGCTGGCTTAAACTATTTGAGTTCACTGGGCCATCTTAACCCTCAAAAAGACAGCGATCCACAATACCTTGTGTTAGGAACAATTAGTTCCAGGTATACTCATGAAAAGTAAGTGCGATAGGGTGAATTTGGATAAAGAATGGAACCAAAGTAGAGTGAAAAGTGCACAAAAGCACCTCATATCACAATGAAAAGGCGGAATTCTGGCAACCCAAATTACATGTATAAGTAGTCCGAATACATTGATTCTGTGGTGTCCTAGCAGAGCAAAATAGATACAGACTATAAATATACATATATATTAGCAACGTGATGATGTCAAGTGCTTTTTTATACCATCAATTTTCCCCTGTTTGTTTGCTTAGGTTAACATCAACCAAAAAGCTGCATGTTCTCTCTGGGTTAAAAGAACTGCTACTGGTTTATTTAGCACTTGACGTCAATAGATTTCTTTACCTGTTTTTGCTAACATGACGTCATATATATGAAAACTTGATTATGTGACGGTTTCGATTCGCGTGAATTTTATTACTGGTGTCTAATATCCGGCAGGCTCCATTGGTCGTCACTGGCTTATCCCTTCACTTCTTTGGTGTATAGTTGTTTTGGCTTCAAAGTGTCAGGAACCATTTTGCCGTGATTGTTTTCTTAAGCTCATTACATTACATCACATTAAATCAAATTCATTGATGGCCTCCTGATTCAACAAAATTATTCAACGTAGCTGACCAACTTCGTTCGAGGTGAGAACCAATTAAATCACATTTTCAGGTAAGATGGCGTGTTGAGAAGGGATCTGCAATCATCTCGAATACTGCACTCCGCGTTTATCTTTGTACACACCTTACTACTTCGTGGCCACCGTGACTCGCTGGAATTGTGTGCTGTAAAAGTTTTGTTAGTTACCTAAATATCTGCGAGCAATATGGTCAGCTTAAGCACACATGAGTCAAAATAATGTAGTGTTTTCAGGTTTAGGTTTCAGGTTATTGGAGGAAATTTTCATTTGTGCTTAATGGGCTAGATTTTCATGCCATCAGCAGATGTTGCAAAAAGGCAAAAGCTACATAAAATAAGAGCAGGTATTTGGAGTCATCTTTGGTTGTTCCTTGGGATAACGCAAAATTCAGAACCGAAAAATTAGCCAAATCTCTTGGTTACAAGCCTGACAAAATCAGATTTCTGAAGCAGTTGTGAATGACCAACTGGTCTGAAATCTCACAAGAAACGGAATTCAGAGTTGTGGTTTTCAGGCTCGCAGAAGATGCTTAATCCTTTTATACACATTATCGTATTTCTGTCAATTGTTTCAAGACGCTAACATTAAACTTGCCTTCGTTATTGGACACCTGATGTTTTGATATTACATTGCGCTTGCTGTTGGAATGGAATTGTACACCGTAAGCTGCCAGTTACCTTATGCCATAAGGAATACTTAGTGAAAAATCCTCCTTACATATTTTCCTGTCGGTCGGTCAAAAAACGTAATCAGAAGGGTACCGCATGATGTTCCATTTTGCGTCCCAAACACACCTGATGTTTCAATTTAAAGTGCATCATGCCAATATTTCTTAAGCCATTTTATGAGACCAAAGAATGAACTTTCGAAGCAGGTAGCCTTCTTGTAACTACGGGGCAGGAAATTACTATACAATATTGAATATTGACCAAGACAATTCATTTTATTTCAACCTTTCCATTTACTTATGAATTATTGCATGTTTGGTGTTTGTATGTCGTCCCCCTATTAGCCTCTCATTACCTCAAATTTTAGAGCATGGAGCGTTTGACTTACTAGGCGGTAAAAATACAATCCCTAACTTACAGAATGCATCTGAAAAATTGTAGCGTTAAACAATGAACCTGTTTTTTTAGCTATTTAAACGAAGTTTCGTTAAATATGTGAAACCATGTGACAAATTGATGCATATATTAAAAAAGCTAGAAGTTTCTCACGCTTTAAATCATGAGAAATGAAAATATGACAAATGAAAATATGCAATAACCCCTTAAATTTCTCCTTTCTGACGCAACAACGTATTGCTCAGCTCCTTTAAAGTACATCCTATGTACATGGAGATGTATCAGGCAAGGTTTTGTTTTCATGTCGCTGAAAAAAATGTTTGCTGTCTGTGAGGCTTTATATTTTTGCCTATAGACGGGTTTTTCTTCTCCCCTTACCGCTATAAAAACCCACCGTTTACGTTTTCCCTCTACTTAATGATTCCTCCATCCAGTCGTCCAAAATAGTTAGTACTCAACATGAGGTATTTACGGATAGGAAACTCATATTTGGAGGGGAGTCAATCAGAGGACCGGCGATTTCGAAGAACGAATGTTGACTGTATCACATTTATGGAAGGAAGGCCTCCAGGGAGGAGAATAGGCGTAGCGCATTATTGATGAGTCAGATAGAATTTTAAACACGAAATTACAGTCGATTTCACTCAGGCTGCAATAATTGAGTTGGTCGAGTAAGCCGAACGATTTATATAAATATTTCGGATGGCATCTGCCGTAAGGGCGACAATGTGGGAAATAATGTTTCGGAAGCATTACGTATTTGACCAGAACAGAACCGGAGAACCTTTAGTGCTAAATGGGTTCAGTGTGCCCGTTGAAAGCACAAACATACTTTGCCCTTTCTTCCACTTTACTGACAGTCGCATTTTTCCGGCTTTTGGATGTTACTAGCAAGTACTAAGTACAAAACCTAATATGCGGAATTAAGCCAGTCTAAGATACGGCAAACCGTGCAACAGCACAGTGTTCTGGACACTGTACGTAGTCCGCCAGTTAGCTTAAACCATCTGAGGATATAGCCAAAGTTAGAAAAGCTACTGAATCAAATGGATCAGAGTTAATCCAAATATTTTCAGGCGATGTGTTGGTTTGGTTGAATTAACCATGAGTAGCCAAGGCTTTGCCAGGTACACAAATATTTGCACTGTCTGCAAGGTAGTAGTTTTCTCTAATTCGTCAGTGAGATACAGAAGGTTTGTGGGAATCAAAGGTTGTTGGAAGCCTAAAATCAACACTGAAATTTGTGTCAATTTTTATCAAATGGAAAACGAATTTCACTAAAGCGTGCCCAGACATAATAAATAATATTGTTCTTAGGGACGTTTTGCCTTTCACCCCAATGTTCTCAATTTCATGCCGCACTTTTTGCTGAGGAAGTATGTCAAAGTCAAATGTTCAAAAAATACGCTGGACCAACGCTGGACCTGTTTTTGAACTGTTCGCTTGGTTAAAATTACACTCTGAGTGGTTTTTTGCTCAGCTTTTTGGTAATATGTTTTCACCTATCCAAACGTCTAATACAGTGGACATTCTGGAGGATTTTTTCCAGCCCAACACCAATATAGGCTGGTAAAACCACCTACTCGTGAAGTTCCATCGTTCAGTATCGATCCAATCAGTGTGTCCCCTAAAACCAAACTTAGGGTTCTGCTTTCCGGTCAGTCTGATTTTGCCTGGAGAAAGAATATCCAGGAAAAAAAATCAGAAACTTGTGACGTTTGAGGTTTGTTCAGATCCAATGGAGAAGTGTTTGCACGTACTATTAACCGGAAATTCCGCGAGATGCTTTTGTCATGATTGGCACTTTGGCCCAAATATCTGTCACAAATAATACTGCAATGTCAGGCAAAGCTAGCTTAAAGCATTTTTGCTTATTATTTGATGCTATCTGAAGCTCCGATAACGTCAGTACCGTGTCGTATCTGGTAATTTTGTTTTGAACTAGGTTGCAGGTGTATCCTTGCCTGTCTCGCACACACTTGCTGAACCGTCTGCATTTTAGACGGATAACCATAATTTTGAGGCCTACTGTAGACTTCCCGTGGCCTTGATTCATTATTATATTGAATCAGCGTAAAAAGCAACGGAAAGTCATTAAATATGTTAGGAAAGCTAACTTTAATATTAACCGCACAACAGCCTTTATCTGTGTGGAGTTCATTGTGTGTATCATTGCTTCCACCTATTGTCCAGGATGTTTTTCTCCTCCATTGGCAAACCTCACCATCCCAATCGTTATTGTTTGCACTGTCTGCGTAAAAATTGCGACTGGTTACCATAAACTCTGGGACGCCATCTTGTGAAGTGAACCAATAATGGAATAGTATGAAGCACTTACGCCACGAACGGGGTGTAATTAATGGGGAGCATATGTTTTTCAGGTGTGAAAAACACACTCTTGATGGTAATTTACTACAAAAAAACCAGCAAGGCAAAGGTTTACGCGTTCCACGAATCATCTGCGAACAGCTAAACGTTTTTGGTAAATGAAAGCAGAATTATTATATCCCGCATTTTCATCATTCTAGCATCAGGGACATTTTTTGGTGTTTTAGCGGCCCACGTTCATATATGTCAAAATTACATTTTAAGGTGCATCTTTCCCATCCAGAAATCTTGTTGTTATTTCACTTCCACTGAAAAAATTCCTGATGAAGCCGGATACTAACATTGTCACGTGAAACCGCAGTAGCAACTGCTAACTGCGTCCCTATATTGGATTATGGACTAGCACTAAGCTAGGCTTATTGTGCTGTCGAGATAACCTGAGGTATCTAAAGTCTTTCAAATTGGACGAAATGCAATAACTCAAGGAGGATCTATCTCATTTAAATACCAACCAGCAGGATTGGATAATTCAGTTAATTACTAGTTAGAACGTGCATTTTAGCACGAATGTCAAAGAGCTACAAATATATCCGCTTACTCATACCAAACCTGTTTTAAAGTTTTTAGAATTTGCTTACCTTTTTACTGTAATGCAATATAAGACGGTTGTACGCGCAGAAGTATTTAATTGCTGCACATCAAAACTCAAGCTGTGATCGGCTGAAAATTTCGTACGCGTGTAAAAGTGCATCCATACCGCTTGAGTAGTGAACAGTGAGATTAAACTGCACGATCATATAAACCAAAGAGTCTGTCGGGACAACTAATAGAAAACGCAGTCTTTTGGACTCTGAAAAGGCAGCAAGTATGTGAGAATAGTCTAAAGAAATGAGAACTTCGAGAAAAGTGTTCCCTGAACATGGCTGAATATTCTACAAAATGTTTACACTAGTAGTGCAAATACGAAGTATTCGGCAGGACAAGGTCTTCCAGCCTTCAATTTAGGCTTACCTCATTATGCGCAAAAGGTAACCGCGGGAAATCCAGAGTCCATATTCAAACTCTCCTCAAAGTGTGGGAAAAGTGTCAAAGTTTCGTGAGCGTGAGCTGCATGCAGCGTCCCATATGGCCATAAAAATAGTCCCCTTACAAAGGAAAAACAAGCGTAGGAAATGGATGATGGTTTGGCTTAGATAATATTAGGCATATTCAACAATTTGGCTGTTAGATTACCGGGAATATGGAATTATCTGAAATGAAACCACCACAAGCGCAAGAAACGCATACATGGATATATAAAGTGTCCAATGCGAACCTGATCGTTAGTTGATCCTCGACGTGCGTCTTATTTTGATAATTTAAAAATATGGATTTTGTTTTACGATGGTGCAATCAGGATCAGCCAATGGTCCCATCCAGTGGCGGCAACCGTGTATCATTTTGCTAGTTAACATTCTGGACAGTTGCGAAATTAATCAGGGTACTGGATGTGGCACGAGATACGAAGCCATCACCAAACTTCAATGTGCCGGCTTTAAGCTTACACCAAAACCAGAAGAAAGAGCTATCTCGCCAATTTCGACAGGTTGTCGATGCCAGTAAACCACTCAGTAGCACAAAAGTAAAATGCACGTTTTCACACGAGTATGCGTTGGAGTTTGCAAAACTTGAAAGAAATTAATATACTACTTCAAACTGGTTGAATAAATGCAACAGACCACTCCCCAAGAGGTCTTCTGCAAATGCTCAAATAAACGAGCTTCTAGGATGTGAATTGCACCAGCAGTAAAAGGCACACAATACGGGGAGACTGTAATTTCCAAACACATAATTAAATAGCCAAATGGCTCGGCAAATGGATCTACTTGAATTGCCCGAGACATAAAAAATACTGCAAACTAAGCCGCAATTATTGCACTGTTTATATGGTCACTGTCAGAGTGGTGGCACTACTAAGTAGACCTCTCTACCGTCCAATATTTTGTTTGATGCTTACAGAAAATTCTTGTAACCCACATTCCAAGTAGTCAGCTTTCAGTAGGCAAAGCGTTCACTTTCAGGTAAGAAAATATAGCATCAAAAATCTTAGTCAATCAATTGATGCTAAACACAAACTGATAGGTATAATTCAGCACCTAACGCACTGCTTGAGGTCAAAAAGTTCACATAGGTGAGCATGTGTTCCCTGACACACAATGAGTGTTGCTTTGTGTCCCACTATTATTAACCTGATGAAATTCGACAGGTGCATCATAATCAGGCTATTTGGGTTTAATGCTACTCAAGGGGTCATCATCATCATCATCGACAGCATGACATCAGTGTTGAACACCAATGCTTCGCTGATGTACAACCATGATTTATTTGAAAGCCTTACTGTGAACAAAGAGAATAAAGATGGACGGAAAGTGGACTCATTGCTGCCTTACTACAGTCATTCCGAGGTGCCTACACCTCTAAACACTCATTCAGGCAATCTGGATAGAAACTGATAACAAGATCGCCGCTGACATCGGTTGGCAGCCATATCTTGCAGCGTCTCCAACCAGGCGCACTGGGGATCACGCGGTCCCCATCCTGGAAGGCGAGTAGCACCGACAGCACCCAAGCGTTTCGTGATTTCTTTCATACTCTTCTGCCAGGTCAAGGGCTGGCCACCTCTCTGCTTACGCCACTCTGAATTGGGCACGGAAAATAGCACTCTCTTCGGCAAACGATGATTAGGCATGCGCAACACATGTCCCAACCAACGCAGCTTCTGGTGTTGGACACATTCTTCAATGGAATTACCCGTTGCACAACCCAAAACTCGCTTTCTAACTGTCTCTTTACGGATTCGACGACAGCATCTTACACGAGCTATGGTTCTGAGACAACGATTGTCGAACACCTGAAGACGTCTCAGTTCCGCTGTTCGAACAGGCCAAGTCTCACAGCCATACAAAAAAACAGCCCGCACTGTAGCTTGATAAACGCGTCCCTTGAGATTCAGGGACACACCACTTTGACGCCATAGGTGTCTCAAATTAGCAAACGCGACCCGAGCCTTGCAGATTCGTGCATTTGCCTCATCTGTCACACTACAATCAGAACTACTACTCGAGGGGTCGATTGAAAATTAAAGCTTTGCAACAAAATACGTGGTTTTGTTAATTTAACTGATCATGCGTCTGATTTGATAAAACTTAGTAATTCTACTAAAAAATTGTCTAGGTACCAAAGACTTCAAACAAAACGAGCTCAACAACCATTAATCCGATTTCAAGAAAGTAAAAAATATCCGAGATACTCAGGTTTCTTATTTAACTGAGTAGAAATCTCGTGTCCTATGACTTCAGAAAATTGCGTGACAAACAACATGTCCTATTATTAAAAATTATCCAAAGTCTCCAGGTTCCCGTGCGTTTTGAAACTATGAATGCTACAGACCTGCACTGCATCAGACCAGTACAAACAGTTGCTGATCTTATCGAACGCGCAATAATCAGGATGGCAGGTCTTCCGAGGTATGTAACAACTCTAGTGTTTGCATTGCTTCTCGAAGTAGTGTAAGAAACCAGACTAGCGACCGGACACTATCAAGCCAGGAGCTACACTTTAAAACAACACAGTATGGCCGTTTGATTCACAGAGTTACCGGACCTGTTGCGCGACAAGTGATGCATAATATAGTCATCCGAATTTTAACATTCTAAGCATCCCATTTAAATGTAAGCAGAATAAACTGACCACCGCGATTACCTCTATTAGTGCATAATTGAGATTGTACCAAGTGAGTTCATCCTTCCGAAGACGAAAACACCACCGTTAGAATCACATGCGGTTTTGACGAATTTTGTATCTCTTTGGATATCATGCTTATGTTACCTTATCGTCTTAGAATTGTGACTATTGCGAATTGAGAAATTACCGTGAATGCTACAGCATAATATGGCTAGATTGCGCTCGCCTGCCCAGAAATAGTGTAAGAACAATGCGCTATCGTTAATCGCGACCGTATCCAATGAATGGTGCTCTTAGCTGTCGAGAAGCTTATATAGGTGTTGCGATTACTGTCCTGTATTTTTCAAATGATGGAATAAGGTTAAAGATATAAGGCTGAATAGCATGCCTAATATTCTTAAGGAAACGGAAATCTGCGAGAATTCTTGAGATTTTTTTAGGTTGATTTCAAGAATATTTCTTGCCAGCATAATACCTTCAAGTTTTGAGGACGCAGAGCTTTCATCCATCCAGTCTACTATTTGTACTGTGTTGTCATGCCTCATATATACATGTCATTAGGTAAGCATCTAATCAGGTTGTGTAATGTTGTTGGATTCTCCGCTCAGTTCGGTGAACAAACGAAATACATTTCTGAACAAACGCAACTATCTTTTTAAACGATTGCATTCTAAATTACGGATGGTGACCGTGTAAATGTTGCGCAGGTTTCTGAAACAAGACTGAAGAATCATACAAGTATATACTTAAGACGTCAAATGCAGGGAGGTTGGGTGTTTGCTGAACGACAGTTTTAATGCACTTAACATTCGGTACTCTAAATTATGTGCATTTATCAGATTACCATAGGGGGAGTCGTGGTGTTATGGAGTACAGGCAAAATGCATCAGGCACCATAAACAAAATACGCTATTTTGATTTACGGCCTCCATAGCGGTGATTACTGATTTTTATAAAACGAATAAGCAATGCACAATGAAGATTAGTTAGTGACTAACTAGAGGCACGAACAATTTGTTGTCTGCGCCCCCACGTCGCATTTAGTTGGATGCTATGAGACAATCTACAGAGTCATTGGGTCATTTGGCCAGTTGATCCAGGCCGCACGACCAAGGCAGACTAAGCGTTCGTATGAAACTTTTTGACAGCACAGTCCCGAGTTTCCCAGGCGTTTATGGAGCTGATAAAAGTTATTGATTTTTGCTCCATATTTATGTGCTGTTTTGACGTGACTCCTATTTTCACAAACGTCCCATTCTCGTGGTTGCATTGACTCATCAGATTTGGCCCTCCCCATCTCCATCACCTCCTCAAGTAAGTGGTTATTCGCTGTCCTTCTATTGTATAATTCTAATTTAATCCACAGTTTGTCGACAAATAGGCGCAGTTGCCATAGTTTATCTGTTGTTCCCCTTTCAAGTGACATTTTTTGGGTAAACTGAAGCTCGGTCGAACGAATAGGGAAATCAGGCGTGCGCAATTTTATCGGAGGTAGGTAAACAACATTTTACGCTAGCATCAAACAGTTCCGAAATGAATGCTCTCCTGAACAACTGCAACCGAGCACATCTCTCCATTCCGTTCACTTTTGACACTTAAAGTGACAACACCTTCCAATTCCCTGACATCACATTAGTCAGACTTTGCGCGTGTTCAATTTAGATGTCTCTCTGTATAAGGCCCTTGTGGACGGACGGTATGCAAACTTCGTAAGTTATAGGCCGCTGAGGCAGAAAGGAACCCTGGTTCACACTTTTATTATTATTATTAACTAACCCGGCAGTCTACTTGCTCTGCTGATACAACGGACTCTGAACTGCAACACGCTGTTAAAATGCTCCGGGCCAGCGGTTATCCGCAGAGATTTATGGCTAGAAATTTGTTCGATTTCTACCCAACTGCCTATTACGACCGTCGAAAAGTAGCCAATATACTTGAGTTTACCGTATAAAGGCAATTTTTTGGCGGACATAGTCAGTCAATAATTCCCTACGACGCACGGTTCCAGATGGAACTCTGGGGTTTTAGTTTACAAACCAACCTTCGCTCAACTTACATCTCAAGGAAAAATGCGTCTTCTTGTAGAATACGGCTGTGTAGTCTTTCTCCTGCGGTTGTTCGGTGGAGTATGTTCGGCGCAAGAAGGCAGCTTTCTAAGAGAATACATGAGCACCTCTTTTACCGGAATACCATTAGACTCAACCGTTCAGCCAAAAGCTCACTTGCGTCCCACGTATTTGACACCGGGCAAGTATGTCCGAATGAGTCATTTCATGTAAATAACCATGTACCCACTAGACCGCCAGTATCCCTCCAACGGCGTCACTTGATTACAGCCGGGGCTGTCGCTAAACGTGAGCGAAACGTGGTACTTTGTTGCCAATATTGTTTCGTACGAGCGCTGAGTCTACCTTGGTCGTGCGACAGGAATCAACAGGCCAAGTGGCTTAATGGCCTTGTAGGCTGTCTCAGCATCCACTAGATGCGACGTGAAGGCGCAGAAAACCAGTCGCTTGTGTCTCCACATTATGCATTCTACTAACCAAGCTTTGCTGCGTACATCATTTTTCGCTCTTATTTTAACCATTAGATATGCAGCGATCTGATGACGAAATCCCGAAAACAATAATGTCCGTTACTATGGTCTTGTTCTAACGTACACAAATATCTTTTTGGTGGCAAATTGTTGGTTATTAAAAAGTTACAGCTGTGAGATACCTACGAAGATTTTGCCTTAACTGGAACGGCAAGAAGTTTTGGCAGTGCTAACAGCACAGCCACTTGTAGACCCACAATACGGGTAAACGAATTTTTAACAGCTTGTGAGAGCTTAAGGAAGACGTTACTCAGGAGAGTTTATGTGCTACCTCAAGGTATTTTTCCGCCCACAGATCGGATATAAGTCCCACATATTTGTGGTCATTCAAGGGGAACCCTTGTACCACCTGTTGAAAGCAGTAACCGCAATAACCAAAGATATTTTTACTTATCCACAATATGCTGTTTTATGGTTATATTTTTCGACAAAACTTTACGTTCAACTTACTGATTTTCGAATTTTCAACCAGCGACTACAGGACAGAAATGAACATAGCGTGAAATATAACGTAGTAACTTCAACGGACGCCAGTAAATCACTTATAGTTGCTTGGTCAATTCCCTGGCGGGGACATAGGGTGCAAGGGCTTATATTTCATTTGGTGCCCACCGATCAACTCTCCTTTCGCTGGCAACAGATACAAAGCAAAATAAGCTTTGAAACCTATTGTGTTCTGCATTGAAGCTTTTGAATCCGGTCAATACCCTCAAACTCCAAGCGCACGGTGGGGTGGGTATTTATTCAAGCTGGTCTGAGTATTACATTTAGAGGGATATACAAACAAACCTATGATACCGCATCGGCTTTGTTCTACATTAATGGGCCTCCACGGCCAACCGAAAATTCCGCTGCCGGCAGAATGGTAGATCCACAGTTAGACCATCTCTCAACTGACGCCTGTTGCGGGACTGTTTAGAAACTGAAGTATTTCAGTTAATCTATATCACGCCAATGCTGTACCAAGTCTGACGGCACACTCGCAACTATATCTTC
The DNA here is from genome assembly GCA_003604175.2 of Clonorchis sinensis. Taxonomy (NCBI): domain Eukaryota; kingdom Metazoa; phylum Platyhelminthes; class Trematoda; order Opisthorchiida; family Opisthorchiidae; genus Clonorchis; species Clonorchis sinensis. The sequence goes on from CM030370.1 coordinate 135,793,989, forward strand.
CGGCTCTTGACTGTGCCCTCTCCCTTACTCGTTTCTTTAAGTGTACATGCGAATAACTTTCTCACCTAGCCCCAGCTACCAATGAGACGTGTTTTATCTGATCAGATGAAGCGTTCACTCGGATCTAACCATCCGGACTTTCACTTTATGCTTCCCAAAAAGTCAAGTATCGTCTGCACAGTTCGCGTTCTGTCCTATGTGCTTGCACAACCTCACTCACCCAGGGATATCCACACTCAACCCCGTTTCAACAGCCACAACAGTGAATCTGTACTGTTTCATTGGACACCGTAATTATGAAATTTCTGCTACAGTTTGTTCCTTTTTCCACTTCCTCCAGTTCATCATTCCCTTTTGTGCTTTCTGTAACCCTGGCCATAAACCCAACTATCCAAGCCCACATAGCCCCAGCAATGGTCTTAGTTTTCAGTTCAAATTGACCGGCTGGATCGCAGCAACACAGCTGCTTCACCAGATGCCTTGTTCTGGCTCCTCATTTTCCGCAATTTGCAGTTTTATTATCGAGTGCCAGGCAGGATACTCTATTTTTGCCTTCTACCGTTATGTTACTCCAGGGAACCGAAAACGTATCATCGGTCATCCCCGTTTGAATATACCTTGTATTCCTTATGTTCCTTATCGAACTTCGGAAGATCCTTTCCATCTTCAGAAAAGAACTAGTTTCCACCAGTGCACTCGTAGTTACTTTTAACCCGGCTAGCTCAAAGCTATGTCCTCTAGTCCCACCTCTATTTCTTGGCCACCGGCAATAGGTCTCCAGACATCTTGACGTTTGCTGCGCCGTAAGGTTTAGCGAACGTCCAATAACCGTACTTCACTTATCGTGACCTCCGTAATTTCTCATTACATTCCACTACAAAACCAGAAGGCTGCTCACGCTTTAAATATCCTAGCATCTGTTAGCACAGTTAGCTCCGTGATTGAGATGGTATCTGGTTAGACGAACCAATGCATTTTGGCCGCTCAAACCAGCATGAACTTCGCAAAAATCCAGAAATCCCCTCTTGTTTACAATCGTTGTACCTCCTACCCACTGTCATTATGGGATGAGCATAATTGCTGCCCTATTCTTTGTACTATTCATTATTCTCTTGTTTTTATATTCTAAGTGCCACATACGTATGCCAATTCAAATACACACGTGACACTTGTCACGCTGTGCTGAATTCTGAATTTCTACTTCGTCTGGTTATACCGATATACGTGTTGAACCTAATCATTACACCTTGCCACAGCTCTGCCTCCCCCCTACAGTGAGCTGAAAATTCCGTCAGTAGCATTAAACCAACCCTCCATTTTCGGTTAATCATCTCCCATCTACGTTCATTATCGTTATTCTGCACAATTGTTGCGACAATGCGAGTTAAGTAAGACGAAATTCCAGTTTGGTATACAATATTACCTGGTTGGATTTATTTTAGCACACTTGGTGAGCCGGTCATATGGTAGAAATTTGGTGATTGCTTACTCGACCAGGATATAACTTTGCCGATCTCAGGACATCAGGACATCCAAAGTACACACCAAAATTGGCAGCATTTTATGTTCTTATATAGTATAACCCCACACGAGAACGTACCATGCATGAATATCCATTAAGTATTGTGAAGTCCATAAAATTAGATAAAGGCATTCAAAATGGTGAGTGCTTATTTCTACTTGGTACTCGCTCACTTTACTCTTTATAACCTTGTTGGGCTTTGCAGGTGGTCAGCGGGTGTCGCCAAAGGTTTACAATCCGTTCAAGAATATTTGGACCGTTTATATCACTCATGTACGCTTTATTATTGTTGTTCTCGAGCATCTATATTATGTTTATCGGGAGGTGGCCTATAGTGCCCAAGATCGAAACAAGCATAATCAGGCAAGGTGATCAGTTATCTTCGTCGGTAATTTCAAAAGGTATTGATGTGCAACGTTACTAAACGAAACACCACAACGTGTAGATTAGTCCTTGGCCGTTCAAAGTTAGCTCATCAGAAGTACCATTACAATTGTGCATATTTTTACTATAAAGCAAACCACGTAGTAAACAGACAAACAAATAGCGCCTCGGCAGCAGCATTGTTTCTGTTTACACGTTCCGCTGTTCCCAATAATAATGTGATCGGGCTGGGAGTTCCATCGGGAGGTGTACAATTGTCTGGCGCAGAAATTTACAACTAGTGAATATTTGTTACTGGTAGCAATTTCAACATTTGATGCGCCCTGAATAACCATCTATGAGCCAAACACAAGAACTGCAGTTTAATTTATCGCAGCAAATAGCCCACCACAAACAATCGTTGAACAAAATTCTTAACTTGATAACGTAGAAAAAATGGAAGAAAATCTTAACATCTCTTAGCAAACTGAGAACTCTATAATGCTTAGCTACCTTAGTTTTCTTAACTGTTTTTTGACATAACATCTTTGACCAAAAAGTGTTTAAGAAGTGCAACAAAACTGTCAAGAAACGTACTTGTGCTTATTGTAAATGCATTACCAAATGCGATATCATTTAACTGTGTGGAAAATGTCTTTGTGGAATAAATTTTAGAACTTTTAAATATGAAGAAATTATCAGGCAAAGACACCAGGTTTCATCTGGCCGCCGAGTGAAGTGTAATGTAAAAGGAATAGCAAAGAAAATTAGATGACAGAAAACAGGTCCTTAGAGCGACAGTTGCTCGCGACGAATTATATAACTAACCAACCGAGTAAATGTTGTTTCCAGTGGCTTCTACTTCATACGCAACTAACATTTGTAATCTGGGTTAAAGTTGCATAAGGAAATATTAGGGTACACTATAATCATTCACCACACTACTCACTACGCGAAAAGTGAAATTTGCTTGACAGGAGACGCTTTGACGTGATTAGCAAACTTAATATTATTAGTCATACTCACGAATAAGTGGTCAGAATTCACCTATGAAGCTTACCCCTGACGCAGGCTAGAACGAACCAGAGGCTCAACATGGTTTACGAAATTCGATGACTTATGATTTCATTTCATTACGTATTTTGTTGCTCCTCAGAACCATGTTGGGGAAAGTGGAGTGTAGGTAACATGCATTGCATTGGTAATTTGGGAGAAGCTGCCCTGGATCTCAGTTATCGCTCGTCTAAGGCGCAACAAAATTTGATTTTTTCACTAAAACGGTGTCTCCAAAAGAATAACTTGGTATTATCATTAACTACTAAGTTCAGTTTACACAAAAAAATATTGCATGACGGCGCCTAAATCACTGTTTATCGCGTGTAAACGGGGTCCAAATACATATAACTGCATACCTTGGAGACAAAAGTGCCCACAGACAATTGCTGTCTCACAGCGATTCTATACAATAGTCTCGTACGTTCGTCAATAGATAAACCTGTAAACGGGCGTGTATTTTCTACTATGACTTTTAAACAATACGTCTACAGGTTGAACACGCTGACCTTCCAGATAGCATGCGACAGCACGTTCTACGTTTCTTTCATACAATCCTTATATTTTCAGTATTCTTTTATAGGGACTGGCTAAAACAGCCAACAAAATGCCTTTTAAAATGACCGAAATACCATCCACATTATGAAATGGCAGTTATAATATTTTTATTTTGGATATGATTATTTACGTGTATTGAGCTTGCTTCAAGCCAACTTTTTACCTACTAATCGGATACTGCTTCGACTAAAATGATTAAATACAAGCCAGCCAATATAAATTACTATAAAACAATTTTATGTAATTTGGGGAGACGGATGGCAGATGTTACCTTGATGAGTCCATGTATTTTAATTATTCTGAGGAACGTCGTTGGGTAACTTTTCAAAATGTGACCTGTACGAGCACAACCGGGTAGGTTGCTTATATTTGGTGGTTAAATCACTTGCAGTGCAACCCTCCGGGTTAAGTCTGTCAAGACTCTCCAATTTCCGCAGTGTAATCTATATTTTTCCAATGACGGTGTCTCTTATGAAGGCATATCAGAAATGTGTACGTGTGGTGGATGGTTTCGGCAAACTTTGCTGAGTACCGAGGGACTGGAAAAACGAATTTCATTAGAAGTGAACAAACGTAACTGTTGTCATTGTGGACTCGGGAAACAACTATGTGGTGAAGTTTCCGTTGACCCGGAATAAAACTTCTGCGGAGCTGCTTTCTCTACACGATTCCGGGTATCAGTTTACAATTGAATATTTATTAATCCAGTAATCCGTAGAGATGAATGTGATGTAAGTCATTCTATACGCTCAACTGTTGTCTGCTGTATCGCAGCCATTTTTGATAACAATTACATTTTGCAAATGTTTTCGTTTTAAGCACGAACACTTGCGTTTCCAAGATATATTTTTTCCATTTTATTCCGCTATCTGTCTTTATTTAACTTACTTCTGTCGATATAATAATTGAAAGTTTTTATGAAAAAAATTGAAATCATCAACCTTACTTCCCAAATTTGATGGTGTGCTACTCTGGGCTTCGTTAAATTTTAGCCACACACAACAGAAGTTGTGCAGTCCTTATTTCGTCCGCATACACCGAGCACGCGGGCTTTTCTAAGACCTCCGAATGAATTGACAGAAGATTGCCATCAGCCGGCTGGATGATGCGGAAACACAATTGCACGCAATATGCAATGCTTAAGCGATAGAACGTTTAATGGCGGACGCAATATTGATTGGACGTCCGTGCTGAACTACCAAAACCTCGATTTATAAATTCTTTGTTCCGAAATCTCCCACAGAGTACATGTGTTACTGTTCCGAGTCAACGGTAGTCGAAGAACTGATAACGGCTTAGTTCCACTGCCTAAAGAGGCAGCATCTCACATTCATACAACAAAGCAGCTCACACTGACACGCACACGATCCTGGAGATTAAAAAATATGCTATTTTGACGGCGCGCGCACCTTGAATGAGGAACTGCGCAGAAGACTTAGTGTCGTGTAATTGTCTCATCTGCCAAATCTCAATCTCACCTACTACAACTCTCTAGCGGTTGGCCACAAAATTTATTATGCAAGAGGCTCGGCCCAGTGGTCAAAATGTACTGCTTTATTCAAATTGCTTTGCTATTTTCTCACCGGCATTTTGTATGGACAGTCGAATTGATCAATTTAAGTAATCTTTGATGATTCTCATTTTACTAATCCTCTCACATTTCCTCAACCTCCAGTGTCCACCAAACGCCACGTTTCATTTGCCCGCCCTGTTTCAGTTGCTAGCTGATAAGTCATCGGGTCAAACTATGCACTGAAATTTAAGCATTGCATGCCTGATGACATGCAGAGAGTCGAAACTCGAATTGTTTGTCAGCCCCGTGACTTTGGATGGTTCAGACCCCTACATATCCTACCAATGTGACATCTGGATTGCCAGAGTTGCGCATTCGGATGTGAGTTTCGCAGTGACAACTTGTTCAATCACTTTTCTTGCATTTTGGTATCTTGTCTCCCCCAAACAAGACAGTTAGATGTCGAGTTCAGTAACGAAGCAAGTGCAAGTTGTTTTGCTGCATGCTTCACACTGTTCATGAGAACCTATATGGAGCTTGGTTAGAAGCGAAAAATATAATAAGACATGCACACAATTGTGTAGGCCACCACATCAGCCAAATCGACAAATAGCCGAATCCAATCAGCATGACCCACGAAATCTCGCTTTCTCCGGTCGCTACACGACCTTAATGGTCCGCATCATTTCATTCATTGTGCTACTGACGCGACTGTCCTAGGTGCTGGAAGACTTGATCAAGACAAATCAATTTAACATTTTTTCGTCCATTTTTAACTAAAACGCGGTTGACCCGCAACCTTGGAGCCGGTACTTAGTGGGCGCTTTTTCCTCCTTCGTCATTATTCTTTTTTGGCATACTGTCCTAATTTGTGCACTCATTTTGTAAGGGAAATAAATTCAGCAGATGCCGCAGCAACTACTATTTAGTCGTACTCTGGTCGCTGAAGCCGGCTTCTAATTAAACAATGATTTTCTCTTCTGAAACCTTCTATGTTGTCAAGATTGCAGACAAATGCTGAATGGGCATTTATTCCCTCGGTGTTTAGGCATCCACGCTTTGGCGTCAGATGTTCATGAACCACCTGCATACCAAACACGCTGGTTCACCATCATTCGGTCTCTTTGACGTTTGGATTTTAGAAACGCCAAAAGTGCGGGAAAAGTTTTAGTTGTCATAAGGTCTGTCACTCTCAGTAAATACTCACTTCTCGGTCTTTGGGCGATTCGGCACTGCCGGCTATCCCTATGGATCCCAGTTTAGCAGCTCTTGGTATTTTTCTGTTTATTTTATTCAGTCTAACTAAATAATTGTAAGCAGAAGCGGAATCGACCGAACTGACCGCCTATACTACTTTGCATCTGAGGATATAAAATGTGACGTTCAAACAGACGATACCCTCTTTATCTTGTAGTACAGACTATAAGGTATAAACGAAATAAATGAAATATACGATATATATCAATTCAGTTTTTCTCAGAAACAAGGCCTTGTTTTACTTTTATATGAAAAAAAACATCAAAGCTCGTCCCTAATTTGTTCGATTCTTAGAAGAGCCTTGTATTATTTTTTAAAATAATGCTGACATCTAGAGGCAAAATTCTGGTTATAATAATGCTCAATCAATTTTGGCCATATTTCTCATCAGTTTTGATGAATTACCTGCTGGGTTTCGATTACGTGTCTTGCAAAAGATGCTCGCTGCCCAACCGTCATCCAACATCATGGCCTACCGGAAATCAATGTGATATCGTCTTGTCTGCATGCAAGAATTTTAATAGTCCATTAGAAAAGTCAACCTGCGCCTTATTGTTTATACCATTATCGGTTAAGCTATAAATTGGAACGGACGTTAAACGAAAAAAATGGTTATATAATTTACCTGCTCATATTTGGATTTTGTTGGATCCGAAAGCAGAATCAATAGGAGTTTTGGCCAGTCGCGAATATATGGGGCACAATTCTTGTACGTAATCCGACCTAGAGGTTAAATGAAGCTCAGTGCTAAACATCTTGGCTGAAGAGAACTGAGGCTGATCATTTCAACGCGCTATGGAAAGAGGCGGAAAAAAATTGGTCTTCTCTTCCTCAAGTAAGTTGTATGGAAAAGACACGGTTGTCGAATCCCCCGCATGTGGGGCAAAAACAGAAATCGATGCAGGTTTTAGCATGATACGAACATCTTAGAGCCAAACGAGATCTTAGGTAGTGATTTTTCAAGGCTGACTCGTGCATATTTTAGGAAAGTACCCGGGCCAGGAATGGCAATCTTCTTAACGTAACATACTGCGCAATGTGGTCAAAATAGCTATAGGCTTACACATTTGCAAGCAAATAAAATTGGGCCGTGACGGATTGAAAGAAGCTACTCAAATGTACGCCCAAGGCCGAACAATCAGAGAATATTCGACACATCCACTTCAATGTCACCCCGTATTTCTGTGTAAGAGAAATGCGCTATTGTTCTACACATCGGTCGAGCTGAGATAAAGCGGTTACTTCGTTTAGTCAACGAGAAGCGTCGAATAAAATAGCATAAATATTCTTCCACATGGCATAATTATTTTCCGAGCAAAGATTTGCTCAGTGCATTCTGAACCCTTCTCGGCAATCTCCTCTTAACTATGACGGGAAATGTAACCTTTTTGCCGTATTTTTCATTACAACTGCTGGAACAATAAGTCGAATAAAATTCGACCTTGAGCAGTTCGTTATATCTGTAAACCTATTTTTTAATGGGTACAAAGACCGGATGTGATGTTTGCTTGAAAAAATATCGTGGTTATGCGTACCCGTCAGCAAACTCATTTTGGCTGTAATATGGATCAACAAACTGCTTGATACCCAATCAAAATGCATGTCTCTACGCCAGTAAAACACTTTAGAGTTACGTGGACATCACTCGTCATAAAACAACTCGCTAGTGGTCAAAAAGGATGTCGGATCGCCTGACAACGAAAGAATAGCGACTACGCCTGCTTCAAGCGGAGTGATTGTATTTCTCTCATTTGCGTATGATTCATTCTAGCACATGACACCATATGGGTCTTCAAGAAAAGCTAATATAAATTTAAGTGATCTCGCGTTTGGTGTAACCTTGTCAAGCCAGTGGTTCATACTAATGTCATTTCGAAGTACAACAACTATTTGGCTTATTTTTTGCATCTTTTTCGAAAGTGAGGATGTAGCATGTTCTAACAGTCTCAGTCAAGGCTCTTCGATGCTTTCGATGTAATGATTGTCCAGATAAAGATTACCCGGGTGCACAAGGTGTTAATGTTGAGGAATGTAACAAAGAATGTTTGGTAAGTTTGATGTACGTTTAATGTTGTTTATGGTGGCCGGTTTAACAGCCAAACAAATTATCTCATGAAAAAATCTAATCAGTTATTTGGCTTGATCCTTGATTGGGTCAAGTTTTCATTAATAATCCCGGTTTGTTAAATAACGTAAGTGTTGTTAAGAAGGCTTTAATCAGACAAAATAAGTTGTCTTTTTTGAAGTACGCCTTTGCTTGCAAACATCCATTGGAAATGTTATTTGACAAATGTTTCCTAGTCTCTCACGCAATGACACACAAGACAAAACAAAGTAAAACCTCTACCTTGGTAACAAAAGGCTGATCAGGATATCGAACAGGAAAGACTCTAATCTCAATGTTAAACTGAAATTGGGGAATAGTAAGTTGGCCAGCCGCTGAAAGTAGTAGTGTCTAACCTATCTTTCTCACAGAAATTGGATGCTTTGTGATCATTGCGCCGTCTGCAATCTTTTGTAAGACACTTAATTGCACGAAACCAGTCAACATGATACGTAATGTGTAAAGTTTGAGTTGCAGTAGATAGTTTAAAACTGCATTTTATATCCTCCTCTTTGTTCAAATTTCCTCTCACTCATACCTTCGCTATTTTACCTCCCGTGTAAAGTGTATGACAGCGTGTATGACAGTGTATGACGGCAATAGCACTCCAACACTATCATTCAGATTATGCGCAACATGTCCAGAAAACTCAGAAGACAAAGGCGAAACTTTGACGTCTGTAACGAGGTGTTGTAATACGGATCGTTGTCCAGAAAATGAAGCTGTTATGAGTGATCAGCCTACTATAAAGACATGCCCCAGAAGGTGCAACTGGTACAAGTGTTCAGCCTACACTAAGGACACATGCCCCGGAGACCCGGGCAACTATAATGGAACGCAAGATGGTGCAAGTAACATCGGAAGGGTCAACGTTGCAGATTTCAAAGTTGCCAACCGGAACAGCGGAACGTGTAAGCAGAAACAATGCTGCTGCCGAGGCGCTATTTGTTTGTCTGTTTACTACGTGGTTTGCTTTATAGTAAAAATATGCACAATTGTAATGGTACTTCTGATGAGCTAACTTTGAACGGCCAAGGACTAATCTACACGTTGTGGTGTTTCGTTTAGTAACGTTGCACATCAATACCTTTTGAAATTACCGACGAAGATAACTGATCACCTTGCCTGATTATGCTTGTTTCGATCTTGGGCACTATAGGCCACCTCCCGATAAACATAATATAGATGCTCGAGAACAACAATAATAAAGCGTACATGAGTGATATAAACGGTCCAAATATTCTTGAACGGATTGTAAACCTTTGGCGACACCCGCTGACCACCTGCAAAGCCCAACAAGGTTATAAAGAGTAAAGTGAGCGAGTACCAAGTAGAAATAAGCACTCACCATCTTGAATGCCTTTATCTAATTTTATGGACTTCACAATACTTAATGGATATTCATGCATGGTACGTTCTCGTGTGGGGTTATACTATATAAGAACATAAAATGCTGCCAATTTTGGTGTGTACTTTGGATGTCCTGATGTCCTGAGATCGGCAAAGTTATATCCTGGTCGAGTAAGCAATCACCAAATTTCTACCATATGACCGGCTCACCAAGTGTGCTAAAATAAATCCAACCAGGTAATATTGTATACCAAACTGGAATTTCGTCTTACTTAACTCGCATTGTCGCAACAATTGTGCAGAATAACGATAATGAACGTAGATGGGAGATGATTAACCGAAAATGGAGGGTTGGTTTAATGCTACTGACGGAATTTTCAGCTCACTGTAGGGGGGAGGCAGAGCTGTGGCAAGGTGTAATGATTAGGTTCAACACGTATATCGGTATAACCAGACGAAGTAGAAATTCAGAATTCAGCACAGCGTGACAAGTGTCACGTGTGTATTTGAATTGGCATACGTATGTGGCACTTAGAATATAAAAACAAGAGAATAATGAATAGTACAAAGAATAGGGCAGCAATTATGCTCATCCCATAATGACAGTGGGTAGGAGGTACAACGATTGTAAACAAGAGGGGATTTCTGGATTTTTGCGAAGTTCATGCTGGTTTGAGCGGCCAAAATGCATTGGTTCGTCTAACCAGATACCATCTCAATCACGGAGCTAACTGTGCTAACAGATGCTAGGATATTTAAAGCGTGAGCAGCCTTCTGGTTTTGTAGTGGAATGTAATGAGAAATTACGGAGGTCACGATAAGTGAAGTACGGTTATTGGACGTTCGCTAAACCTTACGGCGCAGCAAACGTCAAGATGTCTGGAGACCTATTGCCGGTGGCCAAGAAATAGAGGTGGGACTAGAGGACATAGCTTTGAGCTAGCCGGGTTAAAAGTAACTACGAGTGCACTGGTGGAAACTAGTTCTTTTCTGAAGATGGAAAGGATCTTCCGAAGTTCGATAAGGAACATAAGGAATACAAGGTATATTCAAACGGGGATGACCGATGATACGTTTTCGGTTCCCTGGAGTAACATAACGGTAGAAGGCAAAAATAGAGTATCCTGCCTGGCACTCGATAATAAAACTGCAAATTGCGGAAAATGAGGAGCCAGAACAAGGCATCTGGTGAAGCAGCTGTGTTGCTGCGATCCAGCCGGTCAATTTGAACTGAAAACTAAGACCATTGCTGGGGCTATGTGGGCTTGGATAGTTGGGTTTATGGCCAGGGTTACAGAAAGCACAAAAGGGAATGATGAACTGGAGGAAGTGGAAAAAGGAACAAACTGTAGCAGAAATTTCATAATTACGGTGTCCAATGAAACAGTACAGATTCACTGTTGTGGCTGTTGAAACGGGGTTGAGTGTGGATATCCCTGGGTGAGTGAGGTTGTGCAAGCACATAGGACAGAACGCGAACTGTGCAGACGATACTTGACTTTTTGGGAAGCATAAAGTGAAAGTCCGGATGGTTAGATCCGAGTGAACGCTTCATCTGATCAGATAAAACACGTCTCATTGGTAGCTGGGGCTAGGTGAGAAAGTTATTCGCATGTACACTTAAAGAAACGAGTAAGGGAGAGGGCACAGTCAAGAGCCGGAAGATATAGTTGCGAGTGTGCCGTCAGACTTGGTACAGCATTGGCGTGATATAGATTAACTGAAATACTTCAGTTTCTAAACAGTCCCGCAACAGGCGTCAGTTGAGAGATGGTCTAACTGTGGATCTACCATTCTGCCGGCAGCGGAATTTTCGGTTGGCCGTGGAGGCCCATTAATGTAGAACAAAGCCGATGCGGTATCATAGGTTTGTTTGTATATCCCTCTAAATGTAATACTCAGACCAGCTTGAATAAATACCCACCCCACCGTGCGCTTGGAGTTTGAGGGTATGAGGGAGAGTGATGGGATCAGTTAGGCAGGTAAATTCGAAGATGCATCCTATAGGATCGAGCGCATCGTTAGAAAAAAACAACTTACAGCTCATTGCTGTTAGAGTGGTGACCACAAGTGGCTAAATGAGGCAAGATCGGAGTGGATTTTTGCTTAGTAGCCTAGCAATCAAGGACAGAGTAAGCTTGCTGATATATTACTATTATAATACACGATAAAAAAATGTATAAGTATGCAGAGAGGTAGTGTGATAAGGAAGAGCTAACACAAGAAATGATTGGGATAGGAGCTGTAAAACGATGGGCAATTTTTTTGAATCATTGAGGTGAGTTTCGATCAACCTGGCAGGTGGATGTTGAAAAAAGCCTATAGGCGCTAGTCTTGATTGCCAATAGTAAACATTGAGAAATTTCAATAAATTATCCCCTTATTGCATGCGGACAGCCATGGAAGAAGTAAGTAGGACCGCGTGTGTTATGGATGCTTAACGATGTGGGTTTTGATGCGGTACAGCCTATAATTGGACGATGGTGTCTACAGCTCTGCATGTCGAAACAACCCATGGACGCCGCAGATTAACTCCCATGTATCCCAATTAGATTTTAAAAAATTCCTTTACAGACGAAATGTCAGTTTTCCATCATCTGCAGTGTAAAACAACGCTAGCTAATTGACACAGCCGGTAAAACTTCAGGCCAGCGGCTACAGACACACAAAAACAATGCTCTTTTATAGATTTCTTAAATTAAAGTAATTGGCGGCGAGATGTTAGCAAAACTGTTACGAATGACGAATGGCTAGACGGCCAGGGGTTTTCTCAGCTTGTAGAAATAAAAATAATAGAATCTTTTGTTTGCGTTGCATTTACAAAAACGCGTAGTGCTAACAGGCATTCAGGGTTTTATTTCATGCATTTTGTCTTATTCAACGTGGCTGACTAAATTCCTATTATAAAAAACGTGAGTTAAGTTTTTCATTTGTTACGTCTTATGTCCACCGAAATAATCCTTTCTCAGGATTCCTGCAAGGCGAACAAACCATTTATTCCAAAATTAGGATAAACATATCGTGTGAACGTTGAGGATAATAGAGCGCTCAATGACATACAACTAAGGGGGAAACGTCCCTTGTTCATTTGCTATTGAAGCAATGCAAAATGTTGCTTTGCTAAAGGTCAGTGTGTTGTGCATGATAGAGGAAGCGCAAAAAATGTGGTAAGCACTCCAGTAGTTTACTGGCGCCTTAAGTAAAACACCGTTATTAGTATCAGCCCAGGGGAGAGGTTTTCATTGTGCAAATAGTGACCCACATCAACATTTTTACGTAGGCAACGAACATTTGTTTTAAAACCGTAAACACTTCCATTGCTAAAAAGAAATACCCATATTTTGATAAGAATGCTCCATCACGTAATCTCTTGTACCAACTGCCCTACGACCTATTCTACAACGAATAATAAGTCCGCGCCTTTCTCAGCAAGAAACTAATTGCCGGAGATTATTTTATTACCCAGCAATCGTTTTATGAAGATCGGGGCAACATATTCAGGTCGGTACAAGACAGTTGGAGTTTCAATAATCATAACGACATTGGACATTGTACCTATGATTTGTGCCCGTTTTGCGGTTCCAGACTTAGCACCGAACAAGGCACCATAAATCGAAGTGAGTGAAGAATCATATACTAATACAGTTTAGAAGCAATTTGTTGTTGCCATTGGGGACCTTGGTGTGTCCTGTTAGATCCTGTTAGTCAGATGAACGAGTCTCATGGACGTCGTTGCGCCATAAGTGACTCATTAGGAGATGTTTAACACAAGCAATTTCATTGGCCATTTTGATGTGTCACAACTACGTAATCCCACGACTGGATCCGCACAATGATCATCCACCTGTTATATTTCACAGGTCAAAATGTGCACATTTCCGGACCCTCCAACACCAAAGTATAATGTACTGCAGTTTGCGCCCGCATCCGAACGACAAAAACCTTAGGCCATCAGGCGCCGAAGAGATTTCAGGAAACTCGTTTGTAGTTTCCTATATGAGAATCTACTCTGATACATCGAGTGCCGTACCAAATGAAACATCAAGCAGCCTTCATGCAGCACATTCAACTGAAGAATATCAAACACGAGAGATTCGGTTGCGACTCTTGTGATATCTCATTTGATATACAAATGAATTTATTTGTCGAAAGCTTTGGTTTAATCAGAGGTGAAAGGTACCATCCTCATTTTCATATTCAACTCCATCTAAAATTAATCAAAGGAGTTGGGTCAGCTATGGTGAACATCACAGGTGTATAACACTTTTAACATTGAGAATGTCTGCGAAGAAAAGCTGGCTGTGAAATGTTTTATGTGTTATTCGTTGTGGGTAATGAGCGGCCTGGCCACTCTCTTGTATTGACATTAGGAACAAAAATGCTTTAAAAATGAACCGCCAAAACCTGCTATCACCGTGAGGCAATATTATCCCATTATTTTCTTGGAACTTGGGTTGGGAAATAAATGTTTTGGATGTTAGGAAAATAAAATGTATGTAGGATGTTGTTTTATCCGAAAGCATGTTTCTGCACACAAGTCCCCGTTCATTCATTTTTGGAAGCTGAATAGTTGGAAATAAACTCGACCGGAACGGATGAAACGTGGAATAAAACTTACAGGTTAGTGCAGTTGCTTAAACTTTCGTTGTTCTCCATTTGTAATGTACAAGTGTTAAGTGTATTGCCATAGTCTATCGGAGTTAAACCTTCTGGCTTGAGATTTCGTTTCATTCTTATGACGGAAAATGCTTACATAGTTTACCCTAAACGCGGCTCATCAGTGGTATTTGCCTAAGTCGTAGCACACGGGTTGACGCGAACAACCTTGTAATGACCACAATTGACGCCAATGTTTACGTGAGTCTCGTGATTCTCTAGTCGAATGAAAGACTCTCATTGACTTGAGGCGAGGAGGCGCATGGTGTTTTCGTAACGGCGAAAAGTGTGAGCGCATAGTGTACAATCAGAATTTGTCAGCACTCAACACCCTTCCATGCGCAATAATGAACTGAACAACAAAGCTGACACGGTGTGCTTAGAAAGTCACCCTTGTGTATACTCATACTCTAGGGTACATGAGTAATCGGTAGCCCTTATTCACATTTCCAAATAAACTTGAAACCGATTGATTAATTTTGCGATACTCCACCAAACTAGGACACGGTTGCGTTACCAATGAGTACCAACGGGTACTGTATTTCACTACAACAGGCACATTTATAAATAACAACGCAGTTTCCAATCAAGCTGTGACGTATTTCCTTAGTTTTTTAGCGAGCTACTCACTCTTCGGTTTTCAAAACGCTTGGTGATTCAGTAAACCGTACGTGTTTTTGAGACGGGCGCTTTGTGTGACAGTAACACCAGGAACGCAAATAAATCGACACCAAAAATGCGACATGATAGTAGCGTGTCGATCTTTCGAGGACCAAAAATGCCATATGGTGCTGCACTCGTGAACTGTTCGGACTACACCTCATGCAGCCACAGCTTTCCGTGTTATTTACTTCACGATAATGCGTGGAAAGCAAAAATCCCAATGCACGCATATGCGAATGAAACTATCCTCTTATACCATCGACTAAACTAGTTTGGTCCATGCTTCCCATTTTTTCTTCTCTTCTTTTATATATCCGCGGAAGATTCAACCGTCATTGCAATTCAGGTAATGTTTTATAGTCCGCATGCACGACCGCAGAGCGAGTTGTGTTCTCAATAAAGGTCAATATGTGTCATACCGAAGGTCCTATCTAGATATTTATCTACATTTTTTTCGAACTGATGAACATCGCATACACCGCCTAGGAGATCTGACCCGTACAAGTGTGTAGCTCCCCGGCCTCCATAGGTAATTTTACCACAAAGGTACAAACAAGCTCAACACTTATTAGTAAAGCTTTTCACAAACTGGAATTAGTGCGGCGGCCGCTCAGTTGTCGGCTTATGTTGCTTTCTCAGCCGCTTACGATTTAAATGGCTACGAAGAAACATTACCCATCCTCGCGGCTTACGCTACCATTGCCAAGTAAGCAAACAAAATCGGCGCAGAGTTGCTTCCAAAATATATTCAGTAAACCTCAAAGCTATGGGAGGACAAGATTTGCGTTCTCATCTGCTATTACCGAAGATGTTGGCGATGACGTTGTGGATTGTGGATCCGACGGAAGACCATAGCTAGACATATTAACATATACAACTCAAGTTAGTACGCAAAGAAAGTGTATCTTCGCAAAATCATGGTGAGAATTGAAACACATTTATATAATAAAAACAAATCGAAATCCAAAATAGACGATTGCTTTTTGAAACATGACTAACCCTCATGATCTTATTTTGCATAGACTTGATGCACTACTCATGGGGTTGCGACAAAATTTCAACAGGCGACAACCGGTTTCACCCTACTTGGTGATCATCAGCTTGGTGCACTGCCCGAAATTCCGTCAAACTGCGTGTTTTATTTGAGGGCACATTGCACGCAATTGGCAACAAACCTCATAGATGAGAAATTCAGCTGGGTTCTAAGTGAGTCTCTCGTTAAACCCAATTTGGGATGTAAATGAATGTATTCCGTCAACTGTTCTTTGTTTTTTTTAAACGGACATACCTTTCACTGAGGTACCCTAAAGTCCTATCACAATAGATAGTTTTGACGTATATTGCAGTAGTCACGAGGGGGCAATAGAAACATGCTTGATTATGCATATTGTAAACATCTGATAAGGAATGTACCAATCCGAGTTTGAGGGAAAGGGTATTCTGCGCTCACTTTATTAGCTGTATTTTTCCCTGAGGAAAAATCGAACACTGACAAACAAATACTGAAATAAACACCACATAATATCTTAACGCTTTTGTGTTTTCAGTTACTGCAACATTTTTAATGCAAATGACCTACTTCTAGCAGTCGGTCGGTCCAGTTTCCGCTTCTTAGTATGCCACACGCCAGTTGGTGAGGCATGTATTAAAGCCAAGATATATTTGTTTGATTTTTATCGAAGCCATTAGTTTGTATGCGCGGCAGCACACCTTTTCATTCACTGACATTTTTTCTGGCAGTTTTTGTAGAAAAGTATATACTTTCTTAATTTGTATGAAGAAAGTTAACTGTTTTGAGGTTCCGGAATACAGTTTGGATTGGATTGTTGTGTTTCAGGTTATCTCTGTCTGTTGCGGGATCTTTTAAAGTGACATATATGGCCCACCAGAAAGCCTCTGATTTCTTGTAGGTGCTTTGTGGTTACACCTCGCCTTATGAACCGTAAGATTAGACCATTTAACCCCCAGTCTGTGGGTTACAGACCATTTCATCAATACATAAGTTCCGGAGAACGATTTGCGCCCGTGTGTTGTACCTCTGCATATTTTGCATCAAAAGAGAATCATGCGGTCTACGCAGGATTATTTCAGGTTTTACGTACACTAGGTGACCAACATACCACCGGCCGAGTACTAACACAAGCTTGCCCATTTCTGTCAAGAAAATGGGCACGTATATTCTGTATTACATTATATTATATTATACAATGTTATATTATATTACATTACATTGTAAGATATTATTATTAGCTTATATGGTATTATATAATTATATTATATCACACTATACTTTATTCCATTGTACACTATATATACTATATAACGTCATATTATATTATGCTATATTACATTATACTATGTTATATCATTTTATACTGTCATACCAAACGATACTCACGCTGTGATGTTCGGTGATTTGCACTGCCCCCGTCCTAATAAAGGAGCCAATAGCCTTCTTAATTGCTGGCCAAACAAACGCACTTGATACACAGTTTCATAGAGTCCTTTAGTAGTATCCATTTGAGCCGCTGTTTGGACGACCTTTTCTGTGAAGAGTGATTTGACCCAACTAAAGACTAACGAGAGGATACTGACGTCCAGGGAAGTCGGGAGAGCTAACGAGTAGCTTAAAACGGTGCATGTGTCTGACGTTTTCAAATAGATAATAGGTTTTAATTTTCTAAAATTACAGTCCAGGAAATATAGTTTGCTCGAGGTGGACAATATCGCCGAGCCAAACTAGATATGAGGATTCAAAATATTAAGACAGTTGTAAAATTGATGACCTTATCTCGTTTGTTACAACAAACGAGATAAAAACGAGTTACAACAAACGTTAGAAAGTTCTCGATGGACGATGTTGACTAGCTAAAGCCTCTTATTAAACACCCTCTTTATAGATAACAGATAAAATTGGCGATAGTATAGTAAACAGATTTTTCAAAACCAAACTGGTCAATATTCAAACACTTTTATCCCGTCAAATATTTCACCCACCGAAAGTGCTTGACTTTCCTGTAGGTGGTTTAATGGCACCAGCTATGAATCTGGCTAGCTCATTTGGTGGTCTCATCAAAACTTCTGCTTTCGCATCCTGTAGTGTCAGGTCTCAATCGTAGATTTTTGGTACAATCGGTAACATATACCTTCCATAAATTATTCAATTTGAACCCCAGCTACCTACTAACTTAAAATTTACTCTTATTCATTATTGATTTGATAGTGTCATTGGTAATTTGTCGGTAGGGTCTATTGATGGGATACTGCTTAACATTTTGGAAATGGTTGCTTGTATTCATCACTAGTGTGGCTTCACTTTTATCTGCCGTACTAATGACAACTCTGTCAAGCTGTTTCAGTGTATTCAACGCTCTCCGCTCTGATGGTGACAAACAGTACCATAAAGTGTTTGGATAGACCAGTTTCTAGGAAGGACTGCATGATTTTCGTGTAGGATAACTCTTTCTGTACGGTTAGTACTGTTGTCCATCACTTGAATAAGTATGTTCATCGGAGGGAGAAATTTGCCCGGTTTCTTTCAAAGCAACAGTTTGTATGAAATACGTGTGCACCTATGTATTCTTGTATGTCTTTTTTATGTCTGTTCCTTGTTTGGACCCTTATTGTGGTTCGGCTATTGATATTACAGAAAATGTTGCACATACACATGTGGTTACACAAGGTATTTGCCCTCTAAAATTGTTTTTACTGACGTGAAAGGACAAAATTTCAATGGGGTTTGCGTGCTTACGGACACAAACAAATATAAACAACGCAGTGTAACATCACACGGAGGCAATGAAGTATGAATTAAATGCGTATATACTGTGTTGCCTTTTGCTCAACTATAGTTGCTGTGTGGATTTATGATGTAACGTAAGTTTGGGACAAATTTCTCATTAAGTTCTTTGTTCCAACGGGTAACTAAAATGCTACATATTCAGTAAGTGCCCACTGCAATTTCCCATAGACCGCTTGTTTTTCCCGGACAAAAAGATTGCAAGAGCGAACATAGGGTCATTCTTTTACAAATGCCGCATAGCTTTTGATTCTGTCAAACTTTCTCATCTGCATTCAGATAAGCAAGTCCAGTTGTCCAGGGAAAAAACTGAGCAAAATCTTTTCGCAAATTCGTCTGCCAGCGAGCGAATCTAGGTGTGTTAACAACCGTTTACCTATAGTGTTTGATTGGTCATCATGGTCGTTTCTGACAGGGGATTAGAAGCTGGTGCACGGGGTAAAAAACTGGTTGCTTTTTAATAACCATCTAGCCAGAGTGACCGAAAGATAAATAGATGTGCATATGCTCAGATAATTTTCAACCAATGGCCAAAAGGCTCCTGATATCTACTGATATCTACTGATATCTACTACATCACATTCGATTGCACCAAACAAAACTTTTCGTACTACATTCCAAGAGACAATTTTCTAAAATTCCGAAGTACAAAAGAACGGTCCACTATTTGATATTAGTTCTTAACAGTTAAAATCACATATGGCAATAGAATATGCCTTGCATCCCTAACCCCTGCTATACACACCTACCTGGATGTTCGAAAGGAATTGGTACCCAAATATTCAATGTGGAGAACCAATAGTAAATGTTTGAAAATTGCTCGCTTGTATTGATTTGTAAAGGTTGTTTTTGGTGGTTGTCAAATCATAGGGCTCATTATTTACAAACCATCAAAACCAAGTATCGTTACTAAACTGAACGCTCAAATCTTCTGGATTGTAATAGACTGTAATGTCATGAAGAGTTTTAAGCCAGTCAGCTTATGGTGGAGTTGTGCCAATTGTATACTCATTTGTTGTATCCACCTAATGAAATTTTCACTTTGCCAAGTGTGTGACGTGTTGTGAAACATGCCAGAGTTTTTCATGTAACAGTGCCTAACTCTCACTAGCCATAATACCGCCCTGGTGGTTACACACCTAAATCGTGTGAGCTGGGAGTAGCCGCAATCAACAGAACTTGAACATAGCCACTTAAGGGATCTTCATCGAGATTGCCAATCTTTAATCCAAGGTACGTACATCTATATAAACAATTGTACATAAACAATTGTAGCAGCGTCACAGATACTTCACGGAAAAGGGTGCGTATCTGAAGCTGCCTATCAGCTCAGTGTATTGGTGACCCGCAAATCGGTGTCAATAATTAGCACAGCGACATCCGCATTATGATGTTCAAATAGGCAACAAGATCAGTTGGGCTTTAATGTTGCTGCAGATTCTGTTCCTATTTCATTAAACTTTGTGCCGATGCATATAAATATTGGTTTCAGATGGAATAATTGACGATCCGTTCTCCACAGTTGGCACTTTGCCTGCAAACGTTTTGATGCCAATCATGTAGGCATCACCAGTGTGTCATCGGGTGAGTTGCAAATTTCAAGAAAAAGCAGTCGCAGTGATTAGATATTTTCCATTCTTGGACACTGCTAAATTAAACCTACAAGCATCTTTCTCAAGCATTTATCAGTTTGTTGTTAATTTTAAGCGAAAATCACTTTGTTATTTGCCTGGAGACTTGTTACTGCTTTATATGCGGCATTTATGTTTGGTAGCGGAGGGCTTTGTTTACTCTCCCAAATTATTAGCCATGTCTTGTGTGCTTACAATGTGGGGGACTTACGCAAAAATCCTGCGCACCGCAACAAAATAAAATCAGACTATTCACCTTCACAATGAGTCTAGCGACAGTCTAAAATAGTTGAGATCACCGAAGCAGGAAGAATCATAGGTGGTTGATAAGGCGCTACAAAGTGAACCAACTAAGCTCCTTCCTAGCACTGTATGCCAAACATCGGATGGTCAGATATCAGTACAAGACTTTGTCGGGGCTAACTGCGTGTGTTTGTTCTTGATTTCCTAAACATATGATTATATTTGAACGGATATTATTTATTATTTTTATTTATTATTTATTTATTATTATTATAAATCAGATGTAACTGTAGGCAAAATTTTTATTTTATAAGGTTGAAAAATGGCGATGCTGACCACGAAATGTCCGGGTGTGTGCTAGGCTCACGAGTGTCGGAATATAAATGAAGCAATATCTGGAATATTAAGTTTGCCAATCCTCTATGCTATATCTTATGTATGCAACGCAATGACGGACATGATGGTCTTCATATCCAAATGATTATGTGAATCGTTCTACTAAGTTGTTTTCCACGTTCATTGTTAGGTATCAAGCCCGTAACTTGCTTACCGTTGTCGGGAATTACACTGGCGACTTGTCATAAAATGAACGACCAGAAAGTCATAGGAAGCCTTCAACTGCGCGTAACGAGGTCTATGATAATCACTCGGAACTCCGTGTCCATTCCCTTTACCTATCCTCTACAACAAGCTCAAACCTGCAGTGGGACTAGTAAAGTCGTTGCTCATGACTAGGCATCCGCTCTTCGCTAAGATAGCGGTATACACATAAAATAATGCTTGCCAGTCACACGCATGTCTGATTGGTAACTGTGTCCCATATGATTTACGAAAACACCCGGAGAAAACAAGAGCCAGACTAACAACCGCGGATACGCCAAAGCTCGCTCAGGACTTTCTCAGACTGGCGTACGAAATACAGGTCTGAATACAATGTGTAACCAAGTTCCACAGCCGTTTCACTAACAAGTGACAGAAAAATGTCCAGAGGTGATTTTCTGAAACAAGCATAGTGAATGTTAGTGTGATATAAAGGGAAGAGCTCGGCACACGCAATAAAAGTAGACAACTGAGTTGTGCACCCTGGGGCAGGTAACATCTAAATAAAGTCAGAAATATGAGACCTGGCTGGATGGCCCACCTACATATCACTTGGGCCCTAGTCGCCATAATATTTCTGAAAAATTATTCCCCAATAATTTTGAAGTTCCATGCAAAACTGCACCCTATCTTGTGCTCTGAAACGCCTCGTGGCAACTTAGCGGAGACAATTCTATGACTTCGATTATACTGCAATTTTAGTGGTCATCAAACTGTTTTCAGGACCAAAAACCCTTTGGATATGCACATGTGTAGAACACAATCTAACAAACGTGTATGCCTTCCGGATTTTACGTATTGATGAAGCCAGTTTGTGGGTAAAATGGGTAATTAATTTAGCTCACCTAGCGATCAGTGGTACCAGTCGGCGGTCAGGTGAGTGGAAAATGGAAGAAATGTTGCACACATACAAGCTTAAAAAGTTCACATATTGGGGCTATGTTTACCGATCATAATTGGCTTACCTCCGGCCAGGCCCTGATACCCAACTTATATTAATAGACTGCAAGGGGCTTCTTGCATTTTTTGTAATCTGTGAGTACAATGTGGGAATTAATTTAGTTCAGCGGTGATTAACATTAATGGTCACACAACGCGTGTGAGCCAGTGCTATAGGAAAAGACCTGCCGATTTTCTGGTCGACCAAACGTTTTGTGTCATTTTGTCTCATTGAAAGAAAACTGTCAATTTCTATCCTATACGTTCTATACGTTCTATACGCAAACTACTATGAGCGGTTTTTATTTGTTTTGTAGCAACACCAATAAACTCCTGTCATCCACTACACTGGGGACACTGAAGGATATTACAAATCGGCCGCAAATGATCGATTTTCTGTAAACGTCAGCAAATTCATACATATGAATGTACCAAACTGAATGGCTGGAAAGATAGTTCCAAATCTAGTACACCATAAAATTCGTCATTTAGGTGTCGTTTTTTTCATTCCTGAGGGACCGGGTTTTGGTTATCAAGGTCTACGTTGAGGAAGGGTACATTCTTCCAACTGGTTGAACTTACCTACGGGCTTGTGCTCGTAAACTGTCGAACGAGCTCGCCGTATTAACGGCACTCAAGGCCAACATGAAGAGACGTTCATAAGCACAATATTATTCCCACAGCCTTGACTGTGAAGCCACCGTTTTCGTTTAGTGCTCCTGCTAGATTAGCTTCCTTGGCAGCCACATACTTGATCAAGCTGAGGAGTTACTTAAGCACTTAGCGATTAACCGATGCACGCCGCCACACCAGTTCGCTCAGCCGGGATCTTTGGAAAGCAAGTATATATATATATGTATATACTTAAAGATTGTAGTAATGGCAGCAGTCTCACTGAGTCTACCCAGTAGATATCGTTTTGCATACTATGGCAGATCACCTGACAAACAGTCTTTACTATGAACTATCTGCCGTTGACCTAGCATTAGTGAAGGTTTTAGTTTAAAATGGGTTGAATTTTTGCAATCAAACTATGTGGACTTTTTATTACTATTTACTTATTATTTAAGGCAACATGAAATGTGAAACTGATGTATTTTAGTTGTTCTAACATGCTATTCATGAGTATGTGAATTCGATAACCAATACGTGAATACATTTTAGGCAGCTTATAGAACGGATTAGCTTTTTTTTCTAAAAGGTTGTGCAGCTTTAAGTACTCGAAAACAGTAACGAAGAGAAATACGTGTTTTATTTCAAAAAGCAGGGTGAAAATCAGTTTGCAGACT
The DNA here is from genome assembly GCA_003604175.2 of Clonorchis sinensis. Lineage (NCBI taxonomy): Eukaryota > Metazoa > Platyhelminthes > Trematoda > Opisthorchiida > Opisthorchiidae > Clonorchis > Clonorchis sinensis. The sequence continues at coordinate 135,817,529 of CM030370.1, forward strand.
TGTGGCTACCAAAGGTGGTTTCGATGAAATCAAAATACTCAAGGTTCTTCAGTTCCTTGCAAAAACACTATATACGTAAAGAGCACCTGTATTCAGAAGGCCGTTAAGGCGATTGTCACCTAAAAATCACAAAGGGGTGCTATATCCTCACTCGTTTGGACACTGAGATATTAATGTGAGCACGCCGGCAGAGTTATTCTGAATGGGAAGTATACGTGTCCTACCGTTTTGCGAAAACTTATACAATCCTTGTGATATCTTAAGTGTTGGGTATTTGGTTCAAATTATACTTTTAGAAATGTATACATTATCAGCACTTAAGTGGGATTGATTCGATTAATTTTGCGTTTCAACTTTCATACATTGCTTGACTACCTAATATAACAAAATGGAAGAAAGTCCCAAATTGGCACAGACCGTGCATTGTTCAGGATACTAATGAGAGAATTGCATTTAGACCTAGATGCGTGTATATTTTGGCTTCCCATACATATTGATGAACTCGAAAATAGATGAACCTCTTGCTGAGTGAAGTGTCTTCCCACCACCGCAGCCGCTTAACTGTGACGCAGTGTAAGACATTATCATTTCATTGGAATAAATCGAAATTTCTATTCTAAGCTATTCATAAGACTTGAATATTGCAAAACTGTTGTAAACACCTTGCCCACCCCAGGCAATCGACCGCAGCAATTTTCTTTTGGTGTATCTAAAGCGCCATAACTCATGTTAATTTAAGCTACTCCAAACCGCTAGAACCGAAATTGCTGAATATTATTGCTTGATTTCATGCCAATACCTATTTAATTTCCTGTAAACAGTAGGGGCAGAACCTCTGACGCACGTGGTCCGCTCACAAGACTAGGCTTTCTTGCGAACACAACCATGATTTTTCGCCCAGCATGTTGACATTACCTCAGATTAAAGGAATTCAAATACACTCCTAAAAATTTTATTACCACAGGTGGCGTTTCAACAAGATTTACTCTCTAGTTTTTCCGTGATTTCAAAATGCTTGCTTCCAAGCCTTTCATTCATTCGCCAAGAGAGTTCAAAGCCGAGAAATGCGAAGCTAACTAACTTAGCAAAGGCGTCACTGGCAGATATCTGCGTTGCCATTTATACACGTGACTGTTGTAGTAAAACAGAGTACCCGTTGGTACTCATCGGTAACGTAACCGTGTCCTAGGTTGGGGGAGTATCGCAAATTTAATCAATCGTATTCAATTTTATTTGAAAATGTGAATAAGGGCTACCGATTACTCATGTAGCTTATAGTGTGAGATACAATAGGGTGACGTTCTCATCACATCGTGTCAGCTTTGTTTTTCAGTTTATTATTGCGCATGGAAGGACGTTGAATGCTGACAAATTCTGATTGTACACTATGCGCTCACACCGCACGCCTCCTCGACTCAAGTCGATGAGAGTCCTCAATTCAACTAGAGAATCACCGGAATCACGTAAACATTTGCGTCAATTGTGGTCATTAGAAAGTTGTTTGCGTCAACCCGTGTGTTTCCACTCAGGCATATACCACTGATAAGCCATTTTCGGCTTAAACTATGTAAGCATTTTCCGTCGTAAGAACGAAACGAAATCTCAAGCCAGAAGGTTTAGCCCTGATAAGCTATGGTAATGCACTTAATACTTGTACATTACACAATGGAGAACAACGAAAGTTTAAGCAACTGCACTAACCTGTAAATTTTATTTCACGTTTCATCCGTTCCGGTCGAGTTTATTTCCAACTCTTCATCTTCCGCGGTTGCAAAAATGATTGAATGCGGACTTGTGTGCAAAAACATGCTTTCGGATAAAACAGCATTGAGAAATCATACATTTATTTTTTTTCCCAACATTCAAACCATTTATTTACCAATCTAAGTTACAAGCAAATAACGAGATATATCGAGTTTTGGTGATACCAAATTTTACCGGTTCATTTTTAGAGCGTTTGTGTTAATACGTTAATAGAAGAGAGTGGCAAGACCGATCACTACCACAATATGTACCTTTTACAGGCAGCTTTCCTTCGCAGGCATTCTCCACGTTAAATTGGCTATACATCTGACTCAACTCCTTCGAGTAATTTTTGATGGAGTTGAATATGGAATGAGACCTGTACAGTTCACTTGTAAAAAACCCAAAGATTTCGACAAAAACATTTATTTGGATACCAAATGAAGTTCCATGGGAATCTCAACCGAATCTCTCGTGTACGTATAAGCTCCGGCAGTAAGTTACTTGTTGGGTGATGCGCCAAATTGTTATTCGTTGCATAATGGGTTGCAGGGCAGTTGACACAAGATACTGCGAGGTTACAAAAAAACTGGTCGCTGTCTACGCAAATAATAACTGATTTGGGTCACTGTTTGCAAAATAATGACCTTTTCTTGGGCTAACACCAATGCTGGTGTTTTCCTTAGGGCACCAGTAACTACTGGAGCACTTACCACATATTTTCTGCGCCTCCCCTATCCTGTATGCCATACTGAGCTTTGACAGAGTAACGTTTTTACTGCTCCAGTGGGAATTGGAAAAGGTGCGTTTCCTCCTTAGTTGTATCTCATTGAATCCAATATCCTTCTCAAAAACACGTAATATTTTTATCCTATTCTGGTTTGCCTGGATCGACTCCTGGGAAAGGATTATTTTGATGGTCATAATACACAAGAAATGATAATCATACCTTCGATTTTAATTTATTATGAATCACGTCAGCACGTTGAACAAGATAAAATGCACGCAATAAACTCCAGATGCTTGTAAAGCCTACGAGTGATTGTAATTGCAACGTAAACACAGGACTATATTATTTTTGTTCGTACAAGCTGAGAAAACCTCTGGCCGTTTAGCCATTCGCCAAGGTTTTTAACTGTTTTGCAAACGTCATCTTAGCACTTGAATTGTACGCATATACAAAACAAACGGTCGCTGTCTACGCAAAAAAATTGTTGATGAGCGTCACTGTTTCCACACTGATGACTTTTTCTTGGGCTGACACTGATGGTGGCGTTTTACTTAGGGAACCGGTAAACCGCTGGAGTGCTTACCACATATATTTTGCGCTTCCCCTAGCCTGCACGCTATACTGAAACTTGATAGGAGTAACATTTTTATTCCTCTAATGGGAATTGGAAAAGTTGCGTTTCATCCTTAGCTGTATCTCATTGAATGCAAAATCACAGGATATGTTCATCCTAGTCTTGAAATAAATGGTTTGCCCTGCGCGACTCCTGGGAAAGGGTTATTTTGGTAGTCATAATACAAAAGAAATGATAATCATACCTTAGGTTTTGATATATTATGATATATTATGAATCAAGTCAATCAAGTTGAATAAGACAAAATGAATCCAATAAACTCTAGTTGTTTGTAAAGACTACGAGTCCTTGTAAATATAACGTAAGCATAGGAATATATTATTTTAGTTCGTCCAAGCTGAGAAAACCACGTCAAGGTTTGTAACTGTTTTTTTCAAACGTCTAGTCATTACTCCATAATATTTCATAAATTTGACTTTGGGTGGTTTCGTTGTGTCGTGTTTCTGTTGAAGCCCTAATCTTGTGGTTACTATTTTACGGCAGCTGCTTGGTTCATGGCTTACTACACTTCCCTGTAGGTTGGATTAGTTGATATGACGGCTCATTTATGCTGAGTTGAATTTATTTTGACCCGCTAGTCTCAGGCAGAATTCACTGATACACATGTAAATGTATGCGTAAAATATGCATTATCTAACCCGATAAACATGTTTAATTCAGGCCACTGGGCGTTTGAGGGACTCGAATTACTAATACACATTCAAGTGGACTTTTAGGCCAAACCTTTCAGCCAGACAAGAAGGTGCATAAATCAAGCAGTGCACGTAAAGCTGTTTGACCATTAGTTAGCTAGTGTCTACGGTGTCAAACAAACATCTAGGATTATCAGCACTCGATCCCATAATGTAGTTTATTGTTGTGAGCTCTGAGGCATTTTTTATTTCACTTTAAACAATTCATACTTACAATAAATGCAGGTCGTGCTACCAGCACCGTTCTGAGTGCGCACGTTGATGAATAATTATTTCTCACCCGCTTAAGCTTGTACAATTCATGCAAGAGGAGTTGATATACTGATAACCTTGTCGAGAAACGGCTTCTCAGTAAGTTCACCTGCCCGCTTATAGTTTGCGCTCCGTTTTGATCCAGATACCTATAATTCCATTTACACACTGATCTGCTTCCTTCTCATATATTTAATCACAATTTTCTTCCTCAAGTTAACGAGCTGGGCGAGCCGTTCTTTATCTCTTCCGGGGATATGCTGTATATTGAAGGATAAATTGTGTGCAATTCTCTCTCCGTTAGATGGTAGATTTAAATTGCTCAACAAACAACAGAGATATGCAGGTCGCTATTAGATTAGAATAAGCTGATCGTCTAAAATTTAAGCGTTAGCCTCGGCCACCGTAAATAAAATGCCATGTTGATAGATGTTGGCAAGCTAAAATCCCTAGTGGTAGGACCCTACTCTAACCAGCACCCTGAAGGATCGATCAGATTTCAAATTTTGTGTGACTCCTATTTTCACTATCTTTTCAGGCCAAAAGAAATTTATACGCACTTTTGTTAGACTCATATGTAAACCTGAATTCTTAACCATGTTGCTGAGTGGACCCGTTTACGGTCTTCCCTCTCTACAACACAAATATTCATATTTACATTAGTAGAACATTGAAGTACTTGTTTTCAACCTGATTACTTATTTAATCCAACCTGCTTCAATATACATTCTATACTTGGATTGCCAAGCTGCGGGAATTTCGCTAAATTCAAATACGCTATCGTATATAATCAGTATGACATTTAAATTGTTCCTTGCAGCTGTGAGAAATCCTACCATGTGGACGTAATAAATACTCATTTCGAAAATTGCTGGCGGAGTCCGCGGGCTGTGGCACCGCAATTCTGGTAACTATCTCATTATTTAGGAACTTTAATTAGTTTCACTCAGTAAGTTGCATGTATTTTTCGGTAAGCTGCAAACCGTTTGCCATTCTATCTCGTTTAACTCAGCGATCGCGACTCTGGAAAAAAATGGCCGGTGCTGAACCTGAGGCCTTTTGTGATCTATGCACAGCATGTTGAGAGTCATCAAGACCCTTTGAATGTTTGCACGTTTAACTCGGACATGTGCGTGAAAGTCTTTATCTGGGATAAGACTTTTTTCAGGTTCTGTTTTCGGCACACGCTAAACAGCTTAAAACTTGGATAATACCCACCCCCGTGAAATGCTGCTACTGGATTTCACCCTATTCCATGAACAAGTTTGGCGAATGTCTTACTCAAATAAGTGTCGCGTCGAATTCCGTTTGACAAGTGGAATTTGTGTCTCAAAAAGGAAATACCTGGTTAAACATATTTCTGCTGGCAGAGTCGATTTTATCAAGCATTTCTTTGCCGAAGATGGTTTTCGCAGTCGGGAGTAGATTGAAATTTTGTTTCGTTGTTAAGGGTAAAATACCTTCACACTTGGTTTTTGGTATCCGCAAGTATAAAATTGGAGGCAACTTTTATTAAACAAGGGCGTTTGACCAAAGGGGTTTACAAATGACCCAGTGCTAAAATGCGGATACTTCCAAAAACAGCTACCGCAAGAATTATGTACAGTTGAAGGAGGCCGTGGAGAACCATTCAAAATCTTGCTTTACTAGGGGTTGAGAAGTCTACACAAAGCATGTTTTTAGATGTCAACAAAGGTGTAGTCCAAAAGTTACTTTTCTTACCCTTCAGTGAGTTCGTTGGCAATTTTATCACCATTGATTAAATTATCTTTTTAAAATGTGGATTAATTAGTTAGGTAACGCATCGCAAGTCGCCCTTCAAGGTCATGCGTGTGGTGGACAGTGGGAAGCTTTGACGAAAGCTACATTCTCATTATTCAAATGTATGCACACAATGCAATTTACACGCGTTTTCTAAATCCCCCCTTAACTTTGAGCATTGTTCCTACATAGCTTTCATTATCGTGAGTTTAGGCTACATGACAAAAATGACATATCCCAGTTCCTGTATTGCTGGCCAAAATAAAACTGATTCGACCGTCACATTTTGCTATATTCAACAGCTGTGTGTGGTACCATGGGAACGTAAAGACCCACAAACGTGTGCCAGGCAGTAGGCTAGTCAGCACTGCTTCTTTACTTTGGTATTTTACTCGATTCACCACCATTCGCTCGATATTACGCGACGAACTCCCCCGTGCATCCAAAGGATTATTAGGAAATTCCAAGCCCCAATACAACTTTAATGATAGTGTCCCAGCTTTCCACGCCCGACATGCAAAATTCGTACCTTTACTTCAATAGAAAATACACGATCGCTCTTCTTGTCGGGTTCAGGACGGATAAAACGAATAAGCGATAGGCTAGAGCTAATGGACGGGCTTAACGGACCAGACCTGAAATGACGATCATTCATGCATTTCCGGCAGTAACGAGTACGCAAGAATGTGTACACTGACAAAGGTGTTCTGGTGGAAATTTTGCCCGGCTTTTGAAGCAAATTTATTCTGGAATGCAGCATTGTGCACTTCAGAAACCTCGAGGGAATCCGTAACCTGCGACCTTCAGGCTAGCGGTTTGAACTCCTAACCCCCTGCTCACGAGTATTCAACCAGTTGTAAGAGTTACTCTCACTTAGAGAGAATGTTGTGAACCTCAACTTTTAGTTCTGTGATCCACATCGTGTGGTCACAAGTGTTGACTGCCTCCTCGCGCGGTGAATTTCCACATGCAGGTTTCGCTCGTCGCGTGAGATGCTCATTAACTGGTGACGGTTTAAAAAAATTCAGAATTGCAACAAAATTTACAGTGACAGTGAAGTCAAAGGTTCGAAAAACGTGACAAAGGTACTGGGAAATGTTCTCAAGATATCTAAAGTCCTATGTCTAATAAAACTTGGATGGAAGCAGGTATTTCCGTGCGATGGTCAAACATTTTTAACAGAATCACACTCGATTCCCGTCTGCTCTCTGACGTTCCATATCAGCTGAATGCTTCAATGACTTGCAGTAAATCATCTTGTTGGACATGACTTCTCTTTGGCAGTCCATTTGTATCACCTTGGAATACCAAGAGCAATTTAGCAGCTCTTTTGCTTTGGCGAATCAAATAGTTTTGAGGTCACACCAACTTTCTTTCTTACTGCGTACAACCTGATGTAGAGATTTTGTTCGCACCATTGATGGGGTTTGACACAAATTGGACTTTTCGCCTTAAAACGTTTTTTTAAGATAATGCGCCGCCAGTTGCATTCAACAATAAGGCTGTCTGCCGTCGTGCTTCTCCACATGTTCGTTCTCACGAAACGGTTGAGTTCCGAAGACAACCAGATGCTGGTTGGTGAGATATAAAAAGTACTGCCGCATTTCGTGCATTGTGTTGAGCTCATCCGCATGCAATTGTGATTCAATATTGTGCGCTTGTTTAGGTGTTAGGATTCGTGAGAATGTTAAAAAACAATTGAGTTATGACGTACCTACTTCATCCGTAATCAACGTATTCCTTACGGACATGGCTCAATAGAGGCGGGAGTTTTCATTATCGCACACTTCATCCATATAAGGTCCAGGGTTCAACTTACAGCCACATAAAGAAGCTTAAAAGCCCTCGCGTCCAGTTTAATTCATCGCCACTGCACGTGTTTCGAAATTCTATCAAGATTTTTCCTGTGGTTTTACAGTCTTTTCGGTGCCCTAATGGTCGTATCTGCACTTTCCCTGTTGATTGGTGAAATACCAATCATCCTCAAACGTGCTGAGGCACATGCAAGGTAAGTTGCAGCTTTTCAGCTGGAGTAGCATTGAATGATGAACACATCAGGTAGGCTTATCGAACAAGGCTTACAGAATAGATAATTTGCTATATAGGTGGTTTGAACGGGTGTGGCAAAAAGTCAACAAAAATGGCCCTTGAAATACAGTACATTTCTGTATCCATTACACCAGTATGGTTGGCAGAGTTTGTGCGGCTATTAAAGGTCCTGTTTTAGCCACAACTGAAGTTCCTCACTGACATGCGATGCACGGTCAGTGTGAAGTAATCTTTTGTTTATAATTAACACAAACATCCCGTTGAAGAACTTCCAAGGACCCTGATATGCGCTCATAAATGATGTGAATCTCATTTTTATTCACCACTCTGCCGCCATAATTCATGATGTCGTACACCTGCACTATTATCACTGAACTATTACTAAATGACCTGAGGAGTTGAAACCTCATTGGACAAGAGCTTTTCACCATACAGGGCTCCCCAAAAAACATACTGCTCGATCAAATACCTGGTAGGCATCCGAAATCAGAGACCAAATTTATCAAACCATGGTTAATGTTAAGTTTTTCTCACTGAACACTAGCGTCCGGACGGTTTACTCTTACACCATACCGGGCAAAGGTTTTGTTTGTATAGTCTGTCACTCGTTTAAACTTTATAAGTGCATCAAAAGATACCTATAAATTTTATGCGGTATTCAACGAAAGTTGACCAATTGTTCTGTTAGTCATTCAGTGCGGCATTAACAGCGGAAGCCTGGGGAGTAGGTATTGTGCTGTTTTCCAAAAAACAGGGAACCTTGTTACTTGAAAGTTTCAAATAACTCTGAAGTTTATATCTCCGTCAAACTTGGGATTAACTGGACGACGTTTTCATGTAGAGGGTAACCCAGCTGGTTAAATAAGACAGTCCGTTAACCAATATTATGATAAAATTGAAACCGAGCTTTTGTATTGTGCGTGAACACATGCCATGGCAAGAAGCTGGAAGCTGCTGTAAAATCGTTCCTTTTTTTGGGAATGATCAGCATGGCACATGAAATTCTAGAAAAAGTTTTGAACTGATGACTGCCCTCGAGTAGTTACAGATTAAGATATTCCATCACGACCGGCAGTACCTACATTGTGTGGGTTTCTGTAGCTCGTTGAATGGCAGCTGTTATTCCGGTTAGTGAGATTCAATAGGTCAGCTTACCCACAAGCTCGTAAAGCATGCAAAAATTGGTTTGCTAGCTTTTGGTGGAGTCCATCGGAATAGCCATTTTAATGCATCAAAATAGAGGACCCTAATAAGGTGCTTACATACCTTCATCGGTGAATTCAAACTGAAGCAAATAGTGCCGGCAAGTTTTCGATCAGTCGAACATAGATAAACAACAAACATAATTAGTAAATGGTTTGCTATTTAGGGGGTTACTTATGTGCCAGGGAGAAACAGTTTTGCTTGCCTGTGGTTTCATGTGAATCCATTATACAAGCTGTAATTGATGTCGCATTCTTGGACGACAAATCTAGTTTGTCGTCTAATTAATCGACCCTTCGTAAACCGGAGACCACAGCAAACGATCCAGATACTACCAGCATTACATTAGCATTTATATGAGCTCAGCACCAAATACAACAATGTCACTTGCTAACCAGAGTGACACGGAAGCGTACCGCACATTATGAAGAAGCAATCATCTTTGGTGCAAACTCCACCTTGTGTTGTGGGTTTGAAGTCTCAGTTGAGGACAAAAACGGCCTTCGTTATTTCACTTTGTCGGAATGTCCAAAAACATCGCGAATGACTTCAACATTCTGTTTTTTGTGACCGACTAGATTTTCGATAATACACATTACGGTCCGCCTTTAAATAATACTGTATTGGATAAATTTCACTATGGCCTTAGATTAAATCTCTTAAGGTCAAAAATAGCATAAGAAGTAAATAGTGAGATAATACGGCATCTGACACAGCTGTGACATGTGGGATATCTCGAGACGAGAAGCAAGAATTTGTGGAAACATTGCTGACGGTGAGGTGGAAGAGGGAAGTCACGTTGCAGTTTCATGTTTCACGGACATTTACGGTAGGGACATTTTACTAATGGAGCACTGATTGTCTACATAAATAGATTGAGGGGTACTCCTATAGCGTAGCCATTGCATCAGTTGGCATACTTTAAATTCAAGTCGCTCTAATTCAAGTCGCTGGTTCTCATGCACTTTAAACTGTTTTCATTAATTATTAGAAAAGCTACGTCTTGGAATGTTCTTATATGCATTCTTAGTGGAGACGAAGTAAATATGAACAAACATAAGGAGGGAATTGGACTTTGAATCAGCTCATTCACTCTCGACCAGACCTTACTTAATAAATCAGAAAAGAGAGGTTTTTTGCACTCACAGCTGTGTTCTATGCATCCAGCGCTAAAAGTGTTACAATGTTCAATTGAAAACAATGTAATACGGAATCACAACTAAAAAACTCGACAAAAGGGCACAGAAGTCATTTTGGATGCAGGCGCAAAACGGCAGTCTACTGGAAATCAAAATGGAAAATCATTACGTAAAAATTATGAGTGAACTGAACTCACTTTAGTCAACATTAGTTCCAGGATGACGCTAAATTAAGGTCAATGCTCTGAAGGAGGATATACTGAACGGAACCATTCCTGAGTTCGTGCTTCATAATAAATTTTATGCCAGAGGTTGTAAACCGGAATGCTTTTTCCTAATAGTGGCAAGACATAGCTTCACTAAATTGAGTACGAAGTAGGAGTTTCAGTATACACTATTTTGCCTTCCTTAGACGTAACAAGATGAAGGTGCTGTCTGAGTTTCAGTCAGACTTATGGACTTTTTCGACATCGAGCCTAGTGAAATATACCCATTTGCAAACTGACAGTTTGTCCAGAAAAAAAGTTCGCAAATATGATTCTCTACAAATCCTCATCCCTAGAAGACTCTGAGCAACAGCGCTCATTCAAACTGTCTGGAATCACTATTGCAGTGTTTTGCGTTAAATTTACCCAGTTCTACTCCCAATCAAGTCTGTTCTCTGAATGCATGTATCTAATGGTCCCAATTATTTTGTCGTAATTTGTACATGGATCGGGCTACGCAGTTAATCTGAGGATTCCCCCCAAAACGTTTTCTCGTCCTCTGGATATTTTCCCGTTTAAATATCCGGATGTCAATTATTCCTGTGGGCCGCAAACAAGTATAACGTAACCAAAACTGCACACGTCACAAAATGAACTGTTTTATACATCGGAGGCTAAACCAGTAAATGAAATGGCACCCGTAAAGATACATGTCTACATTTTAGCTTGGCCAGCTGTAATTTAGGCTAAAATTGATACGGGATAAAATATTTTGCGAGATATTTTCATCAGCGCAAATAGATGTGTTGTATTTGCTAGAAACAAAACTATTCCAAGCGTCTGTTTCAACTTAATTTAGGTTTGTCTGACATGCATGTTGCAACCCTTCAGCCCGGAAAATTTTTCAGTAGCACTATCCTCATGTTGCCGTTGGAACTATTATAGTTTTGGTACATCCCTCCAACAAACAGTCTGAAGCGCATTGTTTTACGGAGTTCCGGAACAGTTGGCTTCCACGACAAATCCCAGTCGATTTTTGAGAATGTCCGGTGAATGCGCTGCACGTGGATATATTGCTTTGCGTGAAACAGACTATCCGATATATGTTATTTTGCTGTTCTTCCAAGACTGCCCACATTTATGGGTGACGAAGTATCTCACCACCCGTGTTCTGAAGTCTCCGAAATAAGTGATTTATGCTTGCCAATTTAAGGAGGGCACTTTAGAAGTGTGCTTTAGACTTAAGGGCGTAACCTTCACTAGTCCGTATCAAATTTGATTGGGATTTACTTTTTGGACTTGGATGCGTTTGTCGGATTGGGATAAGAGCATGAATGCCCAGATGTTGCAACGGGTATTATGGTTGTTTGTCTGTTATCAGATGGCAAGCTCCGCGGAGCAATATAAGGAAATGAACACAGCATGCTTGTGCAGTATGTGTTCTCTTGAAAGTATATGTTCTCTCATTCTCTTTATGATAATCTGCCGATGATATTTCGCACACCTATGCTGGTCTTATAGACGCTTGAAGTCATGGCTTGACGAAATTCAGAAAAATCCTCTCAGCTGTTCCTCCCTTAAAATTGGAAGCTTCCACAATTCATTTAACCGCACGCCCACTTGTCTACGAATTTTCAGTGGCCTGGTCAGTTCCTAGATCACCAATGTCTCCCATCCGGAGTGACGGGAAGTGTCAAATGGCTATACAGGTTCAAAGCGCTTCGGATTTTATAAAAGAAGGAGGGAATGACTATCGTGGTTATACTGGACCAACCAGTTTTGTAAGTGGGAGTTTCTCAGTAGAATATCAGCTGGCGGAACACTTCTGCCAAATTTAAACACTTCAAGCACATGGGGCATCAAACCAGCATTACTGTCCACATTATCAACGTGGGTCTCAAAGCAATGATGTTTGTTTGACCTTGAAGCCGTTTGCTTGGTTGGCAACATACTGATTTGTCCCTCCACATAGTTAGTCATCGCACAGTTTCCACTGCAAACACTTGATCACTCTGCTACAAAATACTTCAATAAGACTTTGTTCGACGCAGCCACATTGGGTCAGAGATTCTAATGGAGCAACCTTCGGCATACCCTTCACATAATAGCAATATAATGGAGTCCTTTTGGGGAACCTGTGTGATATGTTAAATAGTGCAGAATGGCAGTTCATACCACATTTTTTTCATTTAATTCATGAAATTCCTTTATTTGCATAGACGTGATGCACTACTCATAAAAAGAGCATAAATTGGGATACCTCCAGGCTCCAGGTGAGTCTCCAGTCAAAGCATAACTGGTATGCAATCGAGTTGCTTCACTTGTATTTGATGCTTACCCAAAATGACGGTGCATTCTAAAGACGGGCAGTTCAATAAAATGGGTTTTTTTTAGGTTTGACTGTCTACGGTCTATCGGTGTCATTCATTTTTGAAGAGTAACATTGTAACCATTGAAATGCTGGCAAAAGTTGTGGAAGAATGCACAAGTCCAGGTGCCTCCCAACTTTTAAAGACAGTGTATCCAAGATGACTGGGACGTTTCCAAATTGCCTATCACATCGAGTGTCTCAAGTACATCAAACATTGTCGTGAACCAACACAAATGCATGATGTGCATCAGACACTCCGCTAACCACATTTTTCACAGTAAAAATCGCCCAATCTCTGTAACCACGCCAGTCTTTTCTGATTGCTTTTCTTAGCAGGTCGCACCAGATATCACCCTGGATATCACGCAAAAATGCCCGATAAAACATACACTCACGAGACAGAAGCTGTGCAGGAGTAGATGCCATTCAGTGTTGTGTAATTTATATTGCTCTCTGTTCGTCAAATTGGCGTCATGTCGTAAACGCCAACTCTTTGAGCAGATCTTGCAGCTTCTCTGGGTGACTGAGGACTAAGGAAGTGGGTCTCGAAGAAGTAGCAATCACTCGGCAAAGCTAAATGTTTTGCCTAAGCTGGTCATTGTCTCATATTTTTGTCCCATAAATCATCCCACTTTTCGGCTTTCAATTTTGGGTAGCATTTTCTCTACGCGAACGTTTTCCACGACCCATCTGGCGTAACCGACGACACATTTTTCCACATCTGATGGCCCGAAAAACCTGCCTTCCGTTGTCTGGATCATGGTGTTTTTTCGTTTAAAATGGTATTGACTGACAGATTTTCAGATTCTTTCTCTCACGAAGGGACTGACACTTACCAACGTGTAGCGGTTTGTGCGCCTTTATGACCCATCTGGACACACTGGGGGAGGTCCTTATCACATCAGGAGTGTATCTAATATTAGATTGGTCAGCGGTCATAGGTCTAACAAGCACCAGGATCCTGGATCATTTTCATTGGAACATGTGCTGCGATTTGTACTTGAAACGTGTGAAGCAGAACACTTCCCGCCAAACACCTCTGTCGTGCGATCAGGCTTTTTAGGCAAATTTTCTTGTCCGACGATCCTAACTGACCTCCTACCTAGGTGCCCCAGAAGCATCCCAGCTTTCATACCACTAGGGTTTCAACAATTGAAATATATTTTCATACAACATCATCCATCACATAGTGCTTCCAGCCATGTCTCTCGGCTTGCTGCATACACTAAGGCTCTAAGCGCAATACTGATACTTCTGACGCTTCCCTGCTCTCTAGTTTACTTTTTTCTCATCAACCCTTCACTGCCCATCCGTAGGGACTAGCGGCTCCGTTCGTCTTGTATTGCTCTTGGCCACACTCAGTGCACTCGTTACCGACAACGTCATTCATCACAGAATCAATTGTCACGCCTCGAAAATGAGGCCTATCACGATGCATTTAATGTTCTCAATCTGAACCATGCTCTTACTCTCACATTGCATTCATTTCGTACTGATATGTGCTGCGCACCAATAACAAGAATTTAAGACCCAATTACAGTCGCCGATAAAACTTTCTCATCAATCTCAAATCGCCTCCGGCTGTGTAACTCTGGCGGTCTAGATTCTACTGCGGTAGAATACCCTTGGGCAAAGGCATCTTCATTCATAGGGCTGAATTATTCTAGGGCGTGTGGATACCCAACTATGGTCGCCTGTGTGCAAGAAGGAATCTCAGAGATTGGTATCTGTCCACTGTTGCTTACGCGTCAGCCGATCGTAACCCTGAAATGGCGGACTAAAAGCTTAGATACCTTTGCGTTTGGCGAAAACTTAAATGCGAAACTGAGACAACCTAATGTCTTCGAGGCTCATTTGGGCGGCAGTGGTGAGTTGCACTGGGCGCGTACGAAAAATTCAGCTGTGAACTGGCAGCAGGCTGCTTCGTGCTGTACAATCTTCGTTTTCAGTGACAAAGTCTGTCAAATAAAAACGTTTTTCAGTCGCATTCGGCTACTCATAGCCAGTCCGTCAACGTTAAATTTTACTAGAATGAACGCCTTCTAATATTTTACGTGCATGCCCAGCAACAAGGTTTTAGTGATTGACTCCATGGTTGACTTCTCGGCACCGGATTTGAAGGAGTTAAAGGAAATGACCAACCGTTTATATGTCCAGTTAGTCTACGTTTGTACACTACAAACACGTCTTTGTCCACACGAATAGCTTGTAAGCCCACCGCTTTATGAAAACGTGTACCCGCAGGTCCAAGCACATTCACGCAGAGACGAACAAGTACCTGTAAATTGTGGTTTCAGGTGAACTGAAAAAGTGTCAGAATGAAATCTGCCGGACGTATTGTGATTTTCAATCGTCCTTTGCATTCCCTTTACCCACCAGCTGAAACTATAAAATATGTTCTAACCTCACATCACAGGTAACCGGCTGACACCGGATGAAGCTTGGTTATTACCATACAATTATTGAATAATGGGGATCCGCTTAGGTTTTTCCGCAAAGGTTGCGCACAACTGCACTTGAGTTTGCGCTACTGACAAAGCGCTGAGCGAATTAGCTCAAAAATGCTTCCGTGTTCGGAATTTTCCTTCCTCTTTCTTGACACTCCCGAAGGACTGCTTAGCTTGAAACATAGATAACCCATTTCACGATTCGGTGAAATGGGTTTGACTCACAGATACACCATATCTAACCAGTTATGCTGGTGCTGGTAGTCATGTGCGAAAGAATTCGGGTCCATTGATCTTTCGCATCTGAGGAACTTTAAGAAAATTTCGGTTGAAAGGCGAAGTGCCGCGTGATGTCAAAACACGTTCCAGATTGACTGAATGACGAAGATGAAATGACGTAATCGTGCAGGCTGAACTACAAAAGCTAAACACTACAACAACTCAAACAGCAAACAACCTTGCGTCACTGAGAAACTACAACTTTCTACACGCTTCTGATATTCACTTGATAGTGTGATAAGATTCCGAAGTTCCACTGGAGGACTTAGGTGTGGTATATTTAGCCGTTAAAACGGCCGAACGAGCGCTTCCATTCAAACGATTTCAAAATTAGGTGGCATCATAAGGATACCATTGATTCTGCTGATATTTCGCAATGGTCTGCGATCTACCCTCTTATTCTGGCCCGACGTGCTTTTGGATGCTCAGCATCTAACGTGTTTTACTTGCAAGAGCAAGACCAAGTTACTCGTTTGGTATAAACAACTCGGGTCAGGTTCAGGCACGAGAGTAGTAGAATACTTGGTAACTCCCTTTGGAACAAACCGTTACAGATTAGCTAGAATGTGTGCAACGATAATGTAGGGAACTTATATCAGAAGAAGCAGTATTTTATCCAAAACCAGTGATAGCTCTTACCGCTGAATCAAATGATTTATGCAAGTCTCGGTAGAAGGGTATTTGGTCAGCTTGGAGAGACTACATCTTTTGCTGTTTGGATATCACATCAAACATTAAGGCAGCTCCATTCTTTGGTGATATTACCAAGGCGTTTCTGTTCTCATGCGGGTGCCTCTAGGTAACATTCGGCCTGCAGACTACTTGCTTCACAAATAGAAGTTTCATCAACAAAGACGGCAAAACCATTAACTAAAGGGTGGTCAAGGCCATATTGGAGCCATTTTCCGTATCCACATCATCAAGATAGTAAACTTAGCGATCATCCCGTAGATTAACCTTTAGTCAAATATCCATACAAAGGGGACATGGGATGTTTCTCAACTCGCGTGCGCTTGTACGTCCATTCGCGTTTTGGTCCACAGAGGCGGAAGACTCGATGTTTTGACGACTGAGCAAAGTGTTGGGATTTTGTCCTGGCGCACATTCCCACAGGTTGCTTGTGCGCACTAACAGATTGGTGCTACCTGAACGCCTAACATCCATTAATAAAACCCAGTGTTTAGAAAAAATTGCAAGCAACTCAAACGCTATATTGTGGATACCTCTGAATGAACGAAACATTAACTCTATTAGCTTTGTGAGCGGGTTCAATACGAGCTCTGAGAAGCCCACAATATACCTCCTTTCCAACAAGTACAGAGATGAGATCAGCTGATTGCTCACCGGAGGAATACTTGAATTTATCGTGTTTTGGTGGATTACGTCCTCCAGTGATTCACTGAGCTGTACTGGAGGAGGCTAGGGCGGCATCCGCAGAACCTTTCCTAACGGGTCAATGAATATAGGTCTGACAAACACATTCTCTTTGCCCTTCAGGTTAGAAAACTTGTTCCTCTCTGTTTTAGCTGCTCTGCTAATCTCAAGCCCATTAGCACGATAAGCTGTGATTTTGGACCCCACTCCTTTTTTTGGTCTAGAGTTCGGTACACTGAGGCTTGCTAAGTTCACATAAAACAATAAAATGTACAGATAAATTTAATTTTCTGCCACAAGGGCCGTCACGTGGTGACATCGGCCGGATCATCTTATTCGCTGCCCACTGCATGGTGGATAAGCGAAACCATACAACCACTGACCCGTCTCAACATTCTTTATTGTCATCTACTAACTGCCGACATGTCCTGCCTGACAATCCTTCTTATGTAAATCCCAGATGCAGACACTTCCCAGTGAGGCACCTAAGCATGTGACATTGTGCATGTCACCGTTCCCATCCACTGCTTTGATTTTGCCACTCAGGATTCATTCTCCTCATTTACTCTTGCCCTTAATGTGGGAACTTTCGGGCATGTTAGCCAACAAGGCGCTCCTCCGTGTACTCTAGATACTCTGTCGGTTATCTGTTGCGTATCTCAATCTCTCTGCTGAGATTACGGCACTCGCTCCACTTAGGTGCTACAGGCTAAGAAATTCGGGTGCATCGATTGCCACTGCCTCGGGTTACGCAAGGGTTGGCATAGGTTTGTGTTCTCGGACGCTACTGGGCCTAAGCCCGCTTGCTCGCTCTTTATATCACCTCCAATCCTGAGTACACGTCTGCTGGAAATCGATCAGCTGGCAGCTCCACTGTAGCCCGTATGGATGACAAGAATTAAAGGACTTCCATAAGTGATTTATTTGAAGCTAATACAGAAAATCTTACAAGTAATGAAGGCCAGCGTGTAGACTTCTTGGCGGGATATTTTCACCAACAATTAGGTTAGATTGTTGTCTCTGTCTTTATTCAAGCAGCTTATTTTGGTCCATGATCTGTGAGCTTTAATCCCTCACAGTTAATGAAGTACAAATATGTCATTTCGCCTTGAAGTATTACTGGGCTCCTAGACTAGATAAGCTTCTTCTGACGTTACACAGCTATGTGAAGGAACTTGTGCTTTACGCTCTGACCAGGTTATTTGTATTTATTTGAGAAGAATATCGTGTTCCAGATGATTGGATTTAATTACAGGTCGTCTCGGTGTTCAAAAAGCTAGAGGAAGAGACTCCTCCGGGCATAGGCGGATAAATCTCATGTCTGTGTTTACACAGCTGTTGGCTTCCTTATATTCTGATGAATATCTTCGGCACGTAGGCCGCAAGACCCAGAGTACCAAGCCTAACTTAGACCTGCCAGAGTGTGCTGTGATCATAAATTTACAATACGCCAAGTGGTTGAGAAACGCTACTTATTACGCCGACCACCAATCACGGTTCGGATCCGCCGGTATACTAAGAATTGTAAGCATTGACTTTTGTAAGCATTCTTCGTACGTTTTATTCCCATAGCTCCGGTCGGGTTTCGGTTCAAATGTTTCGTGGTAGCTGGTGAAAGTCTTTGGGACTGTCCCTCTATACACTTTGATCAATTTCGAATGGCGTGCTTACTTCACGGAACCATGAATCTAGGTATTAGAATCACGTCCGTAGAGATATTATCCCACTATGCGGAGGACATAGCGTTGTTGTAGGCCGAATGTTTTGCGGCGCAAATAAGGTAACCAGAAAATCGAAGGCAATCACACGTTTCGGCATGCGTTTGCAACTTCAAAGTTCGAGGTTTTCAACTTCACTGACATTTTCTAAAACTGCCGAATGAACATCGTGATTTTGGTGATTATTTCGCGTATTCCCGCAGACGCACAAGCCGTGACCGCATTCCAACAGCGGAAGTTTTGGCAAGGTCTCACAATGGCGTGACAAGTGTTGGCTGGCCACAGCAAATACGCAGTGATGTGATGTGTAACCGGTTAGTGGGTAACCAAGCTGATTACTTAAAGCAGTAGATTAAACTTGCCGCGTTCAGATGGTTGGGGCAGCTAAAGCGTCGTTTTCTGTTTCAAACGATTGTTAGCAAAGGAGGATTGAGGGACAGACAATGATATTGCAACATGAAATAAAAGTGGCTGCTGACAAATCGAGTGCTGAGCCTACGTGGCTCCAGCCCACGTGATCTTGGTTGCAGCTACTCTGAAACGCTGTAGAAAATGGCACGCAGCCGAGTCTAACGGTAGGCACTCGGTCCTCCCCTTGCCAGGCTCAAGAACCAAGTTACGGCAATCATTGTATACTGGACTTATCTTGAAAGAAGCCAACAAATTACGTTGGGATTATCCAATTTACGAGGGCTTACTTCGGCGTGATGATCAGATAGGTTTATATTAACTTTCTTAAAGCTGAAATACCCCTGTCCCTGATCATCTTCCTTATTGTCATAAGGATCCACTCACTATTCTCTTTGCTATCCACTCTGATATGGCTTCCCTTCATAGTTACATGGCAGTTAAGCGCCAATATGTTTCAGCTGTGTCAAAGATTATGAAAATGATGGTTATCGTGCTGATAATGTTGAACTCAGCAGCCTGCGGTTTTGAAGCCTGTTAAAATTCAACCGAACGGTAGCAAGTATGCTGTGAATCGTATGGTAGTGTCGCAGACAGAGAGCACTCAAGAGCTCGGTGATACATTAGTTACGCAATCGGTGGGTTTGGAGTGCCCCATTTCACATAGCAGACAAGACACATGACAACTTCCACTAAAAAACGGAGTTTGCATCCTCATTTGAAGGAATCATCCACTATATAGAATAAATTCTTGTGAAAGAAATCATCCGAAACATTCCCATGCACCAATTTAGTGGGCAAGCATCACTCAGATGGACTTTTGGATTTCGGGCGCAAGGCATTCTCTCCGAAGCGCCTGCAGAATTGAAACGCTATTAGACTCATTGTAGAACTCTAGTTGGATAAGGTGAATGAGTTATTATGCATCTACCTACCAGATAACTAACTGGCCGAGAGCATATTGCTCCGGAGACGTGAAATGACCACTAGCTGTCTATTTGGTGATCCCATTTGAGTCATCCGGAAGCAAGTTCACCCTTTATTTTCCTTGTTGTCTGGTCCATGCTGATATACCCCCACCTTCGAACTTCTCTATTTTGTGTTACAAACACGTATTTCTGAGATTTACCTACATAAGGCAGCTCTATGCTATGGAATACATGACAACTTCCACTAAAAAACGGAGTTTGCATCCTCATTTGAAGGAATCATCCACTATATAGAATAAATTCTTGTGAAAGAAATCATCCGAATACATTACATAGTCCCTCTACAAACCATCATCGACTGAAGTGTTGTTATAACTCCAAAATAAGAAATAAACATGATTTGCTCTAATAAGACTAAGAGTATCACGGTTTAGTATTAATTTTTACCGAAGCGCCTGCAGAATTGAAACGCTAATTATTAGACTCATTATAGAACTCCAGTTGGATAAGGTGAATGAGTTATTATGCATCTACCTACCAGATAACTAACTGGCCGAGAGCATATTGCTCCGGAGACGTGAAATGACCACTAGCTGTCTATTTGGTGATCCCATTTGAGTCATCCGGAAGCAAGTCCACCCTTTATTTTCCTTGTTATCTGGTCCATGCTGCTAATACCCCCCACCTTCGAACTTCTCTGTTTTGTGTTACAAACACGTATTTCTGAGATTTACCTACATAAGGCAGCTCTATGCTATGGAACATTACATAGTCCCTCTACAAACCATCATCGATTGAAGTGTTGTTATAACTCCAAAATAAGAAATAAACATGATTTGCTCTAATAAGACTAAGAGTATCACGGTTTAGTATTAATTTTTAAAATTCATCACAGGAGAAAAAAGGTAACCCAATGTAGTTTCAAAGCTCATTATGAGGCAATTGCAAAAATCCGCGTGTGCGAGAAATGCAACATTAGCCTAGACGCCATTAGCTGATTCAACACAATGAGTTATATTGTCTGAAACATCACTCAATACTCCGTCTGCTCGTTCGAAATGCGGCACATTATGACCGATTTTGACTACAGTTAACGAAAGATTACAGAGACAATCTTAAATCTTCCCTCTTAACTTTGTGGTGACCACTGTGAGTCCCAATCGGGCTCTAAACTTGGGTGGTGGAGTAGCTGTCTGAGGTTGTAAACGTTCCACAACCAGTTAAAGTGATATAATCAGGGACCTGCTGTGAAGTGGGGGCGGCACTGTGCGAAACTCTTGATTGATGACAAAATATTCGCAATAGCAATGCCAAGCTTGATGAACAGTTGGATCACGAACTGAATAAGCTGAATTCTTACCATTCTTACCTCTCTATTTGAGGCCTGGTAGATACGGACATGTAAAGGCAGTATTTTGATACACTGACACAGACATTGAACCCTGATTACTTGGTCGCCTGATCTGTTGCGCAGTTTTGTCAGTAATTCAGCCACACGCATATAACACTTATGTTTTGTATACCGGTCGACAGGCAATGAAAAG
Source organism: Clonorchis sinensis (assembly GCA_003604175.2). Lineage (NCBI taxonomy): Eukaryota > Metazoa > Platyhelminthes > Trematoda > Opisthorchiida > Opisthorchiidae > Clonorchis > Clonorchis sinensis. The sequence continues at coordinate 135,839,008 of CM030370.1, forward strand.
CTTTCACCAATTTTCCGGGGGAAGATACAGCTGATTCGGTCGTTAAAACAAGGACGCAGTCGGTGAAGTAATGAAGGTCACCAAAAATCCGTGCTGTTTTCCGTCTTTGCCTTTTCGCTCGTAATTTACGTTCTAGATTCGGCGAACTCATCTATTTCTCAATAAAACCATTGATAGCAACATTATTTTAAAATGCTATTTTGAAAATGGGACAAATTTCATCAGCTGATTTTTCAAAGTGTTGGGCAAACGTCCTATGCCAGATAGCTTTATAGTAAGATGGGTGGCGTTTTACAGTTTTGCATTTGACTGTTTGAGTCCAACAAATGTGACTCTTTAGACAGATTCGCCAAACGATGCCGTATCAGTGTTGTTCCATAGTTCGCGCCAAACAGCGAGTAATAACGGAATAACCTTGTGCACCCTGACACGTGATCACAACAGCCTAGTTATTAAGTGGTATAAATGTGACGAGCGCCTTTGTATTCAACATTATGATTGAATTTCACTTATGACAGTTTAATAAAATTTAACATTCAAGGCAATGAGGTAACTCAAGACGAACCTGCTTGTCTGAAATTAATTGCAACAATGATTTTTGGCAAAATACTCAAAGTATTGTTGTGATATGATATGATGGTTGGAGGTAAGTTTGAAATAAATTCTCATTCAGCGTTTTCTCTAGCTAAATCACTGCGATGCTACGTATGTTCCGACTGCCCAATTCCATTTAAAGTGGGATATGGTGTTCTCATTCAACATGAGTGTGAGACATGTTTGGTAAGTGAATTTTTTACCCTGTCATTTTTCTTGAATCTCCGGGCATGAATTAGTTCAATCATTCTCGAAGTTGTGGTTTCTTGTCTCAACAAAACCCCCTTGAATAATATTACTTAGTCAGACTACTACCGTATTGAGCATGATAGTAGGGCAGTTCCCGTTGGAAGTCAAACCGAGATTCTTTCGTCCCTACCACGGCTGTGTGGAAGGATCATTTAAAGCTGCTCCATCCCGCAATGGGCAGAAGTTCGTCAGAATACGTGATTCCCTCAGTGGGCGATTAATCGGAGGTGCCAAACACATATTTTGCTACAATTTTTAAGTAGACGGTGAAGCTTTAGTGCTACCCAAACACCGATTCGTTTGATTACAGCCACTTTGAGCTAACATTTCGAAGCATACACTCAATATTGTTTGGATGGCCTCATTGAACCGCTACTTATATTTCGTGAACATTTTCAAATGTCAATTCTTAGGTGCATACAGCTGGCGCACTTTTATCTTGTTTTTCATGTGCCTCACTTGTCTCACTTACTATCGTTTTACGGATGATACTAAAAGTACGCCTATCCAGGCATAAAATTCCGCACGGTCTGTTGCCGCCACTGATCTTTTGAAATGGAAGTGTCCGAACAAACATAGTGGCGTGACTATTATGCATGTGAGCTGGACGACTGATGTTCTTTATCGAAGGCTGTAGAAACAACTGGATGACCACCATTTTTTCATGTGGTCTTTTTTTCATGTTCTTTTTTTCATGTTCTTTGACAAATGCACCAACACAATCTAGAAATCGATTAAGTGCGATCGAATGTTTTGCTAAACGTACTTTGAGAAAAACAGCCTCGTTGATTTTGAATACTGAAAATCCACATTGTGAAATTATTCTGCGTTTTGCTAAATGAACTGGTAAGTTTGGTTGCAAACGCTTCCTTACCAACTTAGTTGATATCACGAGTGCCTATTGAGTTGGTGATGCATCATTTTGCACCGCACCGTCAGAGCGTTAGCAACCAGTTGCCGAGCTCGGCCGGCAGAACAACGGCCAATTTGGACGACTTGCTATGGACCAGCCTGTCGGGCTAGCCCCTAGTCTAACTGGTGCATGCATCGTCCGCTTCCACTCGTACGTTTTCCTGGCTTAATTGCTAACCGTGATTGAGCATATCTTGATATGTATACCACGTTAAAACAGTTAACCCTCCTTGAGAAAAATGGCGATTTGGAAAATTCTGCTAGGCAAGCTGACCTAGAAAACTGACCAAACAATGGAGTTCGGTAATCATTGAGCAACGGATAACAAACTTGGATCTCAAAATCTAGTTTGTTTCACTAACCAGCGCACAGACGGTAGAAGCAGAACACACCCCGTTTATTGATGCTGGATAATGTCACTGATGTATTCGTCCCTAAATTCACAAATGGTGCAGTTAAAATTGTCTCGTCACCACTGCCGATCAAACGGTTAAATAGCCATGTGATCCAGTGGCGTCTTTTATCTACATTCGTGGATGGTTGACATTGCCCAAAGTAGGCCAGTGGATAGGGCGCGTACTCACTGGTCCGCGGTTTAATCCGAACGACGGACATCACGACTGCTCCTGCACAGGCTTAGTAACCTTACAGTGTCTCAACCCTCGTGCATTCTTAAGATGTCCGGAAAGATACGCACCAAAAATATTTTACGGCTGAACAGTGGCAACAAGACGAAAGGTTTGCATTACCTAGACTCGTCACTTCTCACAAAAGCTATCCTGCATGGGTTCACCCATGTTTTTATCATGACCCCCAACCAAGTAGAAAAACTGGTTTCATCAAATATCCAATCCGGACACAACCTCATAATTTGCGGGAAGAATTATTTAGTCGGCCATGCTCAAGGCAAAATAAAACACACAGACAATATGAGTTGTCACGACCCAGCCCTGGAATCTGTTGACCCGGCTGACCCGCCGTTGCCGAATATATTAGTTTTTTTAGTAACATTGTCGGAATAATGCCGCGCAAAACACATTAAAATTCTTGGTCTGACAATGGTCTAAATACTCGTGTACTGACGGCTACAGCTGATGTGCCATGCGAGTGATCTGTGGTTTTCTTGAATTTCCGCCCCGCGTCTAGAAGGCGAAGTTTATCACGGAACTTGTGGAACTGCTTTGCAGTGTTGGTTCACAATTGCGTGATTGTTAGTGAGTATTCAGGAAGGTTTGCGAAGACAATAATCACTTTTCAAAATAACGTGCATGGGAGACGTTAACCTTTCTGTCCAGTAGATGGTAACTGCTTAGTTGGTGTTTGCTAATAAACGACTTCGCAGCAACGAGTTTTCCACCTTTCACTGGTAGCTCGTTTACATTTGCTGGTGTTTAAATATATGGCTCCTGATATGGTTGCCGAGCTTTTTCAGTAGCCTTCAAATGTTTCGTGCTCGGTTAGAAAGACATAGCCAGGGAGCAGCTGAGGGTTTGGTTTCTTCTTATAAGCTTGTGTTTATGTGGTTTCTGAAAGGCCTCATATCCTCTCTTGCAACAGGTTAATAGATGCGTGCCTTCCGTGTAATGGCACTGGCCCGTTCGCGACTTGCCCTTTTTGTTATCTTAGTGCATTGGTTTTCTGGATGTTTTTATTTTGGGTGGTTTAGGCTCTCTTTCGAAAGGTCCATTTCCGACTTGTGCTGCGTTGTGACCTTTCTTCCTTGAATTCGGCTGGGCGTTATGGTGGTCTCTATTTTTGGTGGCTTGTTGCAGTTGGCCTGATTTGTGCGTCCTTATTCGGTATTGTAGGTTCATCCTTCTGAGTCTGATTGGCCTGTGCTTCACTGTTTGATGTAGCCTTTTCTCTTTTTGTGTTATCCGATCTGGTTGCGCTTGAATAGGGGAGATAATTGCCAGGCTTGGTTTAGAGATCAACGATCATCTGATCAGCCAATAGTAGACGCAGGCGAATAACTAATATTCCGACATTTCGGCAACCATTTTGAGCGTTGTGGCTTAAAACATCTCGTGGGTGGGGATCTTCCGCCTATCAGGAAGACTCCATGCGACAACGTCTACAATTTCTTCAAGAATGTCCGTGAAAATGCATCCTTCCCGATATGCTAACTTATCGACTAAAGGTTCGACAAACTGAAAGATTGGCATGTGTTCAGGATAATGTTTTCAGATAAAAATAACCGCATTGGGAAGTGCGAGAGCGTATTAGGAACCAAAATTGTACAACAATTACGCATTGTAATTAAACGAAGGGTTAGATAAATCGCACAAATTATTTTCATGCAAACAGAATTCCTATGCTGACGGTTAACGGAAAAAGAAGAACAGCCATGATGCTTGTAGACAACCTCTCCAGCAAGCAACTCACTGGAGTAGAATGGAACGAAACAATCAGAGAAAGCAATATCAACTACGAAGTCATCCGGAACCTAAAGCAACTGGCCAGTCTGGAAGCAGCAATGAAGTACATTCAAGTTGATTAGGACGCTTAGCAACGTTTTGGCTAACCGCAGTCCTAGCCGTCAGTGCCGTACCAAGCAAAGAATGATAAACTACGAGAAATCTGGCTGTCATTGTGGACAAGCTGGATTAAAACAATTAAGCGAAAGCTCTACTGCGGGACACGACCACGTATCACCGCATGGAAGATGACCGAAGAACGAGAGGTTGAAATAGCTTAGTAACGTGTCAGTTAAAAATGACTGAGTTAAAATAAAGGAAAACTCTTAGAAATGAAGAAAAATATGAACGTCGTAAAGGACAACATAGTGGGTCTTCTAGGCGTCAGCTCACAGGCCTCTGCTGCAGATGCTTGGTGTCATCCAAAAATAATAAGCGTGATAATGTTGGAACGTCTGATTACAACACTAAGGAATCAAGGCCAAAGAATAGAATGACCTGCACAAAGATGTTCCCAGAACCTCGGAATTCCCATCTCGGCAAACAGCACAGGAAGTAGGAAAACTGATCGCACTTCCATATGTGGAGAATATTTCGGAGGCAACCGCACGGCTATTACGATATTATAACACAAGCGGAGCCCACAAACGCGCGGTCACCCTAAGAAGACACTGTCAACCCTAAGGGCACGATTGGACACAACGTGAGGACGAGGGCTGTATACAATATTCAGTGCGGCAATTGTGACAAACAATACCTGAGCTAACACGAGGAGACGCCTCGCCAGAATGCGTCAGCACAGGCCTGTCATAAAAATATATGAAGACTTTCTACTCTCCTACGTGCAGATCAAGGTGGATATAAATGCTACTGGAACAACGCTCTCATTTTGGCGGAAGCATGAACCAATGAAGAACGTAAATTGTTGTAAGCTACCACGTCAACCAAAAGATTTTGGTATCCATCAATTACGTCACCGGTCGTAAGTAAGTGGTCAATTACGTCTTCCAGCGACCTAATGCACCGGTTTTGAGACGCCTTAATCAAATGGGTTACCCGAATACTTCCGCTCAAGGACATTTTTGGGAGCAAACATCTTGTCATAAATAATGCAATAACCGGACGTTCCACCATTCTCACGCTTAATGTTTTTTGGATGACATCAAACATCTTATATCAAAAGCATGTTCGTAAACAAACCTATCATTTACAGTGAGGATAGCAAGTTTTGGACATAAATGTATGTTGCACGATCAGATTGAGAATAAATTACAAGACATAAATAGATGTGGAACACTAAGGACATCTTTCAAGATGGTTTCCAGCGTTTGTGCAGCTGGACGCACATATAATGTATTTCTATGCTCAGCACTAGCGACTGATTTACTAGCACAGATAGGTGTTTAACGTTTGCTGTCAAATTCTGGTCCGACGTCGGTGACCCATCAAACAGCACAATGTTTGTTAATACGAGAGATTTTAGGTGCGTGTAGGTTTCACAGAGATGATGGGAAGTTTAGCGCGCGATGTGTTGCACCAGTGTATCTATTTGATAAAAACATCAACTTGAAGAAAACTGATTTGTTCCGACGCAATTCTGAAGGCAATTACTCAGTTCCGTGAGGACTGACCACAAACGCCATTAGTGAGTTGGCGAGATTCCTAGATTGTATACGCATGTCCTGACAAAACACGTCACATACAACTTTGATGAAAACTGTCTGAAAGTCCAACAACCGTGCTCACTCTCCTTGTGACTTATCGGAGGGTTACAGTCTTCCAGCCACATCATGTTTCGACTGAAAACTAAACTGTGTGTAAGTGAAAGCGTACACTCGGTAAAAATGTGACCTGGTGTTACCAGGAGGTCCAAATAAATCCCATGTGAAGGGCGTTTTGAAATTCGGCTTCCTTACAGTACTCAAAATGAGGATCCCGAATCGCTAACCGCTTTTCACAGCAAGCGTTTGGTCAGAAGTGACGTGGGGTTACGGATTGACCTGGGAGGCTTGGAATTTTATGGCGTTAATACTCGAGGAACTTACCATAACCGTGCGTTTATCCTTCGAATTTTTGACGTCAAATTTTAATCCTGTGTCATTTATGGCTATGTGCTTCCACCGGGATAGTCCGAAATCATCGTTGCAATACTTGCAAACAAATATTCTGCCGATCAGCGCGACCCTTTAGTTAACTTTGCCTTATGTTGAACCTCAAAACTCGTGACTTTTATTTCGACTTTTTTGGGGTTCGCAACCATTATACACAACTATCGGTGCTGCGTTTGAACTAGGATATATGACGTACAATTCGCACACTGTGACAGTATTGCATAGTTACTGCATTGTAACTTGAGCTCTTGGTAAAAAAGCACATAGTTGTGCGAAAAAAATAACTGCTCACAGTCATGCAGGCGAAAAACTACATGATAATTAGACGTATGTCATCGTTTGAACGAGCTAAATTAATATCGCTTGTGACTGTCTGGCGAGCGATCATCACATAATCCGAGTACCGTGAAGTTGCGAATCAAATTGTAATGAAAACACCTCAAAAGACCGGGACACCACCATTGGTGTCAATGTGACTCGCAGTAATAATGAGTCAAATTCGTAAACACTTACTCAAAAGAAAACATCTTTATGGAGATCGTAAATTCTACTCCTGAATCGATATTACTGTATGAGAACTCGTCTTATTTATCTCAGTTGTTTCGACTAATTGACTGTATGCCCCAGCATACGTCTAATCAGTACACGGTCATAAATCTCTTACTTGGCACCTGTGACCGATCTGTTTACAAAAAACGTGATTTACCATGCTGCGGGTTCAAGCATTTAAGACAATCACGCAGTCACCCGAAAATTAGTCGAAAGTATTCAGCGTCGTCATTGTATCAGACGCTCAAACATGTCAGTGTTTGCGCGTCTGCGTGTCCGTTTGTCAATCCCCCACAGATCCGGCGTGTGATTGTAGCGGGTGGTTGAATGCGCGTCTGATGGTTTGGACGCGTGAGTGTCTGTCCTTCGATAAACCAAAGAACTGTTTGTGGGATGCCTGGACATGTGACCCAGATGTTCGATTACCCGTCGCAAGGCGGACCTGTTTGGCACACGATACACCCGTGACCTTACCCACATGTTTCTCGATTAAATTTGAACTCACAATACTGGCGCGGGTCTGCCGAACCCACCTTAACAGATGTCTATCAGAAAGCTTGGGGAACTGGAATATATATTGGAACCAATAAGTGGAGCGGGTGGATTGTTACTTCTCTGCAAACGTGATCACGGATGTCACACCAAAAGTGAATACGCTTCTTACGGTTTGTGGCTCACTTGCTTCCCGGTCGCTCCGAAATTTACAAAATACAAATATTTATGACGATCATGTGTCTCTTTATCCAAACCATTACATTCCTAAATAGAAGGAATAAAAAGAGAATCCATTGCGGATTTTGTAGCAACATTACGGAGCCCTACAGAGTCATGTATCTATCTACTCATTATCAGCCTCTACTGCCTGTGGGGTCGAAGTGCTCCCGGGGCGTCCGCTCACAGATATCGAGTATGCAGACGACATAGCTCTTCTTGGATCTGACGCCGTGGTAATGCAAAGAATATTAAATAATCTAACTAATTCCGCCTCACGGTTCGGCATGCGCTTCACACCTGCAAAGTGTAAAGTGCTACTGCAAGACTGGGTGGGCCCGAACCCTAACCTAGTGCTTGCGGGTGAACCGATTGAGGTAGTACACAAATTTGTCTACCTGGGCAGCTGTATTAGCCCCGGTGGTCTCGCGAAAGATGATATTTCCATCCGAATTGAGAAGGCCCGAGCAGCTTTTGTAAACCTGCGTCACCTGTGGCGTAGGCGTGACATCAGCTTATCCGTCAAGGGTCGAGTTTATAATGCTGCGGTGCCTTCCGTATTACTATACGGATCAGAAACCTGACCGTTGCGCTCCGAGGACGTCAAGAGACTTTCAGTATTTGACCACCGATGTCTCCGGAGCATTGCCCGAATCTGGCGGGAACACCGGATCAGCAATGCTGAAGTACGTCGAATGATATTCGGGAGAAATAACTCACCCTCGATAAATGAACTGATCACGCTGTATAGGTTGCGCTGGCTTGGCCACGTGCTACGCATGCCAGTCGACCGACTTCCTCGAAGGGTTCTTTTCGCACAACCACGTAAAGAATGGAAACGAGCCAGAGGCGGTCAAACAATGACTTGGCAGCGAAGTGTAAAAGCCACTACCAGAAAACTCAGCTGCGCTGGTCACTGCCATCTTCCTGGATGGGGACCCCGAGACGGACCACATCAATGGTTAGAGACATTGTCAGACATGGACCAATCGTGCCCTCAGTGGCTCTCGTGTATCCAGGCTATTGCTTTCAATGCATAGCTCCCTTCCCAACCCCCTTATCCAAACCATTACATTCCTAAATAGAAGGAATAAAAAGAGAATCCATTGCGGATTTTGTAGCAACATTACGGAGCCCTACAGAGTCATGTATCTACTGAAATCTTTGAATCGATGTGCATAGAGATCGTTCAGCAGTTGGTGTGAGCAACACTCGCATGGAGCAGTGCCTGCCGATAGTAACTTAACTTCTAAAACGGTCCACCATACTGCTGTGGCATTGGAAGCAACGAAAATCTGTGCAAACTACCGTGAGATCCATTGTCTGAGGTAAATCGGTTACAGCAATCATAGAACAGACCACAAATTGTGTCATCGTTGCGGAGGCAGTCACTCTCATCCAAAGGCATGCCGGTACACGCAAACTGTTTGTAATCGGTGCAAGAAATGTGGCCACCTCGCGGAAGCCAGCCGCTCAAAACTAATTCGTAACTAATTCTGATGTTACAAATCAAGTTACAAGGCCAGAAACCGCGGACTGGGTACTTCATACAGCTGCTCTCACCACCCGTTTTCAAACGTCGTATCACGTAGAACCACTGGTGAAAAATGGGCCCATGTTTTTGAGCTGGATGCGTGTACGTAATGGAAAATCAGGGCAAGACAAGCTGGGACCAACGGAGAAATATAAACCACAGCAAGCCGTAGGCCGGTTTGAACATATAGAGGAGAACAGGTGGAGTTGTTGGGGACAAAAAATGTGAATGTTTCGTGTATGGATATGACAGTTGACGGAACCATACACATTGTTGAAGGAAATGGCCAAACCTGACTTAACTGGTTACAACAACAGGGAAAGTTACGTTAGGCCAGGTCTTAACACTACTCTAGGTTTAGTCTTGCATCGGCAATTCCGAGGAAGTGTCTTCAGCTCCGGTGTTCTTATCAACTTGTTTCCGGATTTAGTTTGATCTTACAATAGTCATTAAATTTCGTTAGCAGGTTTCCGAAAGTATTGGAGACATAGTTGGAATTTCATCATTATCGTGTAAAAGGCTGTCTAATTTTTCTAACAGTTGGCACGCACTGAACTTGAATTTGTACACTGTTAGTTCACCAATTAAATATTGTTCAAACAAGGACAGCTTGAGAAGCAAAGTAAATCAGGTTGAGTGTTTGTAAGGCTACGATAGCGAGAAAACCTAAAAGACATTCACAAGCAGATCCATTACCGAAACGCTCTTCTATAAGTCAGGCAAGTATTGCTAAGACAATTGAAAGGTTGCTGTATTCAAACGCGCTGATTTGAATTGTGATGCAATTTGAAATTCCGGGGTACCACTCCGGGAATACAATATAGTCATGTTCCACAGAGAGGCAGTTGTCCACAGCACAGTGTTGTAGATGTTAATGTTAGAGTTTCAGGAATGAAGAAAAAAGAATACTCATTATTTTTCTAAGCGCCCCAATGTTCTCATGAACTGAAGCCCTATCAAGCTTATTGCAGCCCAGGATCCTAGCAAAGAAACAATTGAAAAATTGGAAGGCTGATGAAGTTGAAAATTTTTTACAAAAGGTCAGCGCATGAAAACAGAGAATAAAATTCAGAGAATTCAGAGAATAAAATGTGCAGAAATCATATGTTATATTATGCGCATCATCTAAGATTAGGCAACCCCAAACTGCAAAAGCTTCCTTTGGGCATTTAGCAAAAATTTTGGGTCTATCGGCTGTCTGTTCAAAATTCTAAAATTGCAAATGTGAGATTTCGGGATCTTATTTCTATAATGTTGGACATTATAATGTCTTTCACAAGTTTTCTTAAAATATTTACCTATATATGAGATTTTTAAATATGAAATTGTAAACGCAAATTACCAGACATTCCGCATTCTGCAAAAGCACGTGGAAATTTATCGAAATGGAGGAGTGGCAAGGTCGATTCGAGTTTGTGAAAAATGTCCAGGACAACAAGTACAGCTGCTGTAATGAGGACGAGTGCACAGAACCCGCAAAAAAGGAAACAAAAACAACACACAAGAAAGACAACAGAAAGAACGAAAACAACTGAAAGACACACTAGATTAACAAACAAAATTATCCAGAAAAAAAACACAGCAGCACAGGAATCACAGTCATCCATTCCCACAGACACAAAAACTGCAAGTCCCACGTTGCTCACTACACAACAGTCGTATTCCATTCCAACTGAAACAACGGATGATAGCCCGCCAACAACCACTGGCATAACAGCCGGCTCAATTGGCCAACCCGAAAACTCGAATATAGACGAAAACGTGCATACATCCTCCAGCATAGGAGAACCCATATCAGCAATCCCGATGTCCATTCACACCGAAACAGCGGCGACAACGGTGAACAGTACCCTAATGTCATCCTCTATTTCAAATCAAACTCTATACCATAATTCTCAAACAACAGATGGCGTAACGTCCAGCGCAATCGGCAACACTCAAATCTCAGAAACGGACGACAATAGAGCAACATCTGTGGGAATGACAGAAAACGGAACACAGATCTCGATGTTCACAGACGGCGACAATAATGCATCAACTGTGCTCAGTACAGAAGCACCTTGCTCAGTTCCAATCGATAGTTCATCCCAAACTATTATGACATGTGGCAGCTTAGGTAACGTAACGGCATTTTTGAAAGCGTACGAAATTGTGGAGTTATTTGTTAGATCGCCGGAAAAACTCGGAGGAATTCCGTTGTCCACAGAAGCATTTCCTGCTGCGTCAGCGTTTCCCAGTACACAACAGTCATTCTCAATTCCATCTGCTTCCGCGGATAATATTTCGTTGCTTTGTGTTGCCGCAGTCTCAAATGGTCTACCTCATACGTCGCACCGAGGATTCCTACATTCACCAGTGGTCTCAATTTACGCTAACCATGTGGTTGATCCCTCTATTCTTTCTATTCCCGGAGATAATTCTTCCATGTCAACTGGATCTTCAACTTTACCTTTGCAGACGGAGCGCACTTTAAGGACTCATCGTTGTAAGAATGGCAGTGGATGCATCAAGGTCCCCATCCCGACGATATGTCTCATTAGTTTATTAATTGTGTCGTTTAATAGACTGACAGTTTTTCCTTGACCTCGTGTAACTCTGGATGATATGATTCTTTATTACTATTTTTCACCTCTTTTCAAATGGTAACGATTTGAATGATAATATCACAGTTTCAATCAGTCCTACAATTTTTTATGCCTCTTCATACAATTGGCTGTAACATGGGGGCACTTGATTTTAAATGAAAGTAAAGCCTCCTTGAGCAAATCCGACATATAGAAATAGATGCAGTCGCAGGAATTTATTCAACTGTTTCATATCCAATCATGTACGATGAATGCAACAACCAGTATGACCAAACACCGGCGACTGCCGAGGCTGGTCAATGAGGGATTTAAAGAGCCTCTTATTCTCTCCTGTTCACCACCTCCATATTACCTTGTAAAACTTTCAAGTTGTATTATGCGCACGACGAGAAAATTGATGGATAAGCATTAACTAATTAGTTGGCGCTGCACGAAAACTGAATCAATTAAAATCCACTTGGGAATGACCGAGCAAGTTGGTTCCAAACAAACATTTTCTTTCACTGAACGGATATAAATCCGTTTATCAGTAGTTAGGTTTAAAGTATCCATAGGGGACCCGCTAATGAATAAAAACCGAGCAATGTTCAATACAAAGTCCAGACGATCACTTTGAGTTTTTACAGTAAGTTGGACACTTCTTATTCGAAAACCATGCTTTTCATGCGTTCTGTCCGTATGCAGTTTGATGTAGGAAAAACAGAATGAGCCATTTGCTGCTATATGAGATTCACATGAGATGCGGTGGAAGAAAAGGATAACTGAAAATTGAGATTCCACCAGAATTGTCTCTTTTCGGATTGCTAGCCGATTATTCTTGCTCAGATATGGGTTTACTTGTACACGTGAGCTTTCAAACCCAAATGAGATTCAGGAAGAGCTGCTGAGTGAATAACATCGTGCTTTGATATTATCCGATAAGACTTTCTGGCTTAAAGTCCTGTTTCGCGGACAGACCACAGTTTCGTTTCCTTTATCATGTTCTACCTTAGTCATCTGAATACCCAAACGCGACATTTTAATGTTTATGATCGCGTGTATCAGTAGGCTGGTTCGTTTTGGTCTATAGAGGATCAATCTTACTCAGGTCCAATGAGGGTACTGGACTTGTTCGTCATGCGCAGATTCAATAGCAGACTTATTCTTAATTCAGCTTAAGAAATTATCACCACAGCGGCGCCTGATGCAACGCCAACGTTACCAACAATGTGACCAGTTAAACCAGTAGTTTCCCCGGAATTTGTAATCAATCATCCTGATAAAGTAACTTGATTTTAGTTCATCAATAACAGGTTGCATCTAATTCTGCTTACGCAAGGCTACAAGAATTTAGGAACAACGCTTCCAGATGACCGTAAGGCTGCGGACACCGATCTGACAACAAAAGTGACTAAGAAGGCCTACCACCGCGATGCCGTAATTATAAGAACCTCAGATTGACGTGCGTGACCCATTAGCGAGTAAAACCCATTGGCGAGTAAAACCAGCGAACTTTCTTTCTGGATCTCAGCAGTTTGACATTGACAGGGAAGACATGTGTGGGATGATCTCCAGTCTAGAAGTATAGAAGGCGTCCCGAGGTAGTATAATTCTTCCATAAATGTTTTTCCCATTACGCTCTGGTTAAGCCAAAATTTCTGATCAATTTCTTTGCCAGACTACCTAATCTGATCGTCGTACTGTTATAAAAAGTCTGTCTGCATCCACGCCCGCAACATCGGTCCCAGCTGATTTTTTTAGTAAGCCGATTATTGGCGTCTTCAATATTAGCTTTCCTCAAGTTAAAACGTTTAGCAAAGTAGGACGTTGCACATTTCAGAAACAAGGACATTAATTGATCAATAAGGGCCATTTCTGGTAGGTATGCACATCCCCAAAACAATAAACAAGCGTCCATTATGTTGTATGAATGTCGCAATAGCAAGCCACCGTTGATTGTTATGTCGCAATGGCAAGCCACCGTTGATTGTGCAACACAAAAAAATCTGCGGCGTGGCAACTACTGTCACCGGTTTAGCCAACACCGACCATGAAAACTCTTCTAACTTATTTCATTTGTGTAGGGTAATGCTCGCAAAGCGGATGTGTTAAATTATAACACAGTCTTGCCCGAAAGTCCTGGATCACACCAGGGTGATGAGGCCACTGTAAGAAAGAGGAGGCAGTTGATTATTCGAAAGTTTCTACCTAGAATGTAAGTATTGCAATCTCAGGAACGTAATTCTACAGCCCCCCTTTCAGTCCGTAGCCGGCGTCAATCTATGCCAAAATATAGCATTGTAAACCTCCTTATAATACTTTTGGAATAACAGGAACTAGCCTTCTAGGATAGTAAGTGAGGTATACAAATTTC